>CM063589.1:19470736-19653036 GCA_032356905.1 Salix exigua | reverse complement strand
AAAAGAGCTTGTATTTGTCAAGACCAACCAGGTCAAAATTGAGGGTAATACCAATTGAAATGGGGCTAGTCGAGTCAGGATCAATTTCCCAAAATCCAAGGCTAATACCCCCTCAAATAAGCCAGTTCAATCATGCTCGGGGGAAAGGTTTATTACCATAAAATATAAGGCTAATAACGACTAAAAAGGTCTTGGATATGACAAGATCACAAGGTTAGAAATCGAAGGCTAAACCCTAAACCCCATAAACCAAACCCTAACCCTAAACCCTCAATGCCAAAAACCAAATCCTAAACCTTAAACCTAAAACACAACACCCTGAACCCTAAAACCCCAAACCTAATACCCGAAACCCCAAACCCCAAAAACAAAACCCTAAATCTAATGCCTAAATCCTAAACCCAAAATCCCAAACCCAAAACCCTAAACCTGAAACCTGAAACCCTAAACCCCAAAACCCCCAACCCTCAACCCCCAAAACCCAGCCTAAAAACCCTAAACCCCAAACCGGAAACCCCAAAACCCCTAACCGGAAACCCCTGAAACCCAACCCTAAAACCCTCCGAAGCCTAAACTTGAAACCCTAAACGCTAAACCGGAAAACCCGAAACCCCAAAACCCGAACCGCGAACCCCAATCCTACAACCCTAAACCCAAAACCCTAAACCTGAAGCCCAAACCCTACACCCGAACACCTTAAACTATAAACTTGAAACCCCAAGCGTCTAAACCCTAATCACTAAACCCTGACCCCGGAACTTCAAACCCCAAACTCGTAAATCCTAAACCCCCAAACTCTAAACCACAAACCCTAAACCTGAAACCCGAAAAACCAAAGCCTTAAAACCGAAACTCTAATCCCTAAACCCTAAACTCAAACCCTAACCCCAAAACCCAAACCCAAAACCCCGAACCTTAACCCAAAGTCCTAAACTCCAAACCATAAACTCAAATCCTCAACCCCAAGCCCTAAATCCTAAAACGTGAAATTTTTACCTTAAACCTCAATCCAAAACCCTAAACTGAAACCAAAAACCAAAACCTTAAAACATACTTAAAAATGTCATTAGAGACCCATATAACATACTAAATAGATATTATTTTAGGGTTACAATTATATTTTAAAAAAATCTATATTCTTTTGTAAATTATATTTTTTTAAATTGTGTTAATAAGCAACGTACAACGTCTATCAACTTTCTACCGTGCTCTAAATATAACATGTTGAAAGACTGAGTGTGAACATACTAAATAGAGTTGTTTTTGTTGATTACATTACCCCGGTTGACCTTTCTTTTACAAGGTACAAGTGTCCTTCAATTTAAGATGTCAATGTTTGTTGTTTTTTATATTGAGTTCTTGTAGAAATTATTTTTGAAAATATATTACCATAACATATTTTAGTTAAAGAGATTTATTTTTAATATTAATATATTATATTAAAAAAAAAACAAGCACGCTCCTCTTCATTTGCAAGTAGACTTCCAAGTTTGAACGTGCCTTAAATAGCTGCAAGCTTCGTAATCAATGTTTGCTAGGGAAGTAATAAGTTCACTGTACACAGCGATAAATAGATTTCTATTTTTAACTCAGCCTTAAAAAAAAAAGCAACTACGCACGATCGAGCCAAAAAATACACTACACCTTAGACCTTCGATATGGAGACAAAAGGTGTGTATCTAAATATAAAGCTACGAGCGACGCACGTGAAAGCTCAGTTTTTCCACCCATGACAAAAAATGCCTTAAGTGAAGGTACATAAATTGAGCTGGGAACCTAAAGCAAAGCTCCTGTAGATCCATAAGGCTTCCTCTCAGGCACACCATCCCATGTTACTTTTCCTCCTCCACCATATGCTGCGGCAGTGGCTGCTGCCACACCTGCTGCTCCAACATTAAAGCCACCACTATAGGGATTTAGCATAGCAGAACTGGCAGCAGCCATGCCAAGCCCAAGAAGGTCAAGTGTCGTTGGTTTGTTTCCAAACAATGAAGATGAACCCATCATAACATCACTGGAGGGAAGCCCAAGTCCTAGTCCAGCTGCAACAGTAGTGTTGGTCTCTGGCTCCACAGCCCATTTGTTGCAGTTATTGTCTTGATTAGTTGAGAGGGGTAATCCTAAACCGCGGAGAAATGATGGGTTTGATGTCGTTGCACCCATTTGAGCTGCTTTTTGAAGCAATGCAGTGGCTGACATGGCTGGTTGCCGAGATGGTGTGTAATGGATCTGGTCCTGCTCTGTGGTGAAGAGAGACGAAGTATTGTTGGAGCGATAAAGCGATGGTGAAAGAGAGAGTGATGGGGGTTCTATTGCTCTAGGTGCTGGCATAGTAGGGAAACAATCAGAGAGAGCTAAGCCGCAAAACAGATGTGGGAATGAGGATGGTACAGATGCTTCTTGCGGGATAGCTGCCGGTTCTGCTGTCGAAGAGGCAAATGTAGCAGCAAATACATCACTGGTGGAGCTGGTTGAGCTTGTGCTTGTTGCTGTGGCACAAGCTGTTGGTGGTGGCGAAAGTCCAAATGGATTTTCTGCTAATTTTGTGACAAGAAACAAAAATAACTAACATTAACCCTAAGTAAAGAAAAGCGACTTGAAAAGGTAAAAAGAATAATGCAGTCCGTTGATCCCAAATACCAAAGAGAGGATATACTAGCAAAAAGATGGTACTTTTTGGAGGAACTTGAGGGGTGTGCTTGAAAGGCGGTAGCTCCAACTGCTGTATAAGCTTTTATTGGAAGCAAAAGCAAGAAGCAATTATGGAGTACTTTCTCTCCAAATCTCAATTCACTTTTTTATTGTGTAAATTTTCGATCTTTGAGCATATAACATGTTGACTGTGGTAGCAGCAGCTACTCGTGAAACACAACGTAAACCCTTCTCTCCTCACTCACCTACCGCATCTGTTAATACTTGAACATAACCAACCCTGTTAACCCAAAACCATAAACTTCAATCTATTCTGCCCACAGCCACAAGAAAACAGTAAAAAATACAGCCATGATTCACGGACCTTAGGCAAGTCAAATACTTGACTTGGCAGGCAATGTATTAATAACGCGCTAGCTAGCAAGCTAAGGCTAAGTTAGTTACCAGAGCTTTGAACTGAAAAGCCCGGAGACACCACGCTAGTAGACGGCGTAAGCGGTGGAGGCGATGATGAAGCAACCACACGCCTGATGTCACAAGCATTCCCTTCCTTTCCCATAATCGCTAGGGTTTGTGCCCTTGCACTCTCCTCCGCTAACGCATCGCAAAATGCTCTGTGTGTTATAAAACTATCCCTCCTATATAACATAACAAAAACAAATAACATAACATAATCAAGTTTAAATCAATGACAAGAGAAGCATGGGGTATAAAAAACAAAATTATTTGACATTTACCTTGAAAACAAAGTGCCACAATCACATTTATACTCCTTAGTGCCACAAGTTTTCAAGTGAGCCTTCCAATCAGACTGGACGGCATATTTCTTCGAACATCTCTCACACTTCCACTTTTTCTCACCATGCTTTCTGTAGAAGTGCTTTTTAATGCCAGTAAGATCACCAAGAGCTCTAGCTGGGTTGTGATGTACACAGGATGACTCTGGACAAACATAGACACGTTTCCTTGGTTCTTTGTTGGTTCGTTGCTTTAGCTTCCATGGTAAGTTATGGCCCCGTCTGTGAAGTTGGAGGTTCTGGTCTCTTTGAAAGCCCTTGTTACAGATCTCACACACGAACCTGTTTGTGGCTAATAAAGTCTTTGGTGATAACGCAACGACTTCGGCATCTGGATCTGAAATGGAAAGAAAAATGATTTTATAAAAAATTAGCTCACTAAAATATTACCGAGTTTATGAAATTTTGGGGTCTTGGCACTGGTGCTGATGAGTTAATTACCAGGCATTCCAGGGAGATTTCGCTTCTTCTTTGGTATTGGCACTGTAATAGAGTGTGGTATGCCTTGGTTATCAAAAGAAGAAACACTGCTAATTGCGTCTTCTCCAGAAGCTGTAGAAACTGTCATTCTGGATGAATTCTCACCACCCACCATTCTATTCTTTCAGAAACTTCTAGCTAAGATGAAATGAATTGTTGGAAATCACCAAAACGAGAGGAGAAATCTTTCTACTTTTCAAGTCTCAAAGTTTA
Organism: Salix exigua; assembly: GCA_032356905.1. NCBI lineage: Eukaryota > Viridiplantae > Streptophyta > Magnoliopsida > Malpighiales > Salicaceae > Salix > Salix exigua. The sequence continues at coordinate 19,648,894 of CM063589.1, read as the reverse complement.
CAAAAGATATATGGGGTAGCAATAGTACTGTGCTAGGATTTTGATTTAAAAGAGCATTTGACAAGATAGGAAATGGATTATTACACCTGACATGATTCTTGGAAATCACCAGAATACCAATTCACTTGAACTGGTATGTTTCAATTCTGAGATCCTGTCTTCTTTTAAGATTCAAGAGAGAGAGAGAAAACAGCTATATATGTTCAGAAAAACTCCTGCCTTGTGTTTCTTTGATCAGCTATCTCTCAGGATGAAGGGAAATAAGGCACCGTTTTGACTCATCACCCTGAGTTTCATTGTCCTAAGAGGCGGCTACTTGAAGTCATACAAGTCTTCACGGAGAGGGGAGGACTGGAGGAGTGTGCAGAGACTTACATGGATAAATGAAGTGTAGAAGGTAAATTTAAGAAAGAAAAAGAAAAGGATAAATGAGTTTAAGGCTTAGAGCGGCGCCATTTAACTATGGCTAATTTTGAACCTGGGCCTTTTGGATTTATTTAACTATAGTTAAGAGAACATCTGTATGCATTTTGCCGGGCAACAAGTCTCCTGGGCAATCAAATTTGTCCGTCCACGTGTCCGTTATGCTCCTTGCTGAGATTTGTCGGAACTATCGGGGCTAGACAGTGCTTGTCGTTTTGTAGGGAAAGAAAATATAATAACCATATCTCCCTGCAAGTTTTTTTGGAACCTTTTGAAATAGCATTATGGAAAGACATTATTACCCATGCTTGGTTAAGATTTTTCATGAACGGCGCGTCTGACATTGCTGGTACCTGATAGAACGTTGTTTCAGAAATCTAATTATTTTTTAAAATATTTTTATGTTTTAATAAGTTGATATAAAAATAAATTTATGTATTTTTAAATGAAAAAAATGATAAAACACAACCTTGTCACACTATTAAATAAATTCGAAAACAATTATCGTGACAGTTTGGCTCATCGGCAAATACTTTTAATATTATTTATTTTCTTACTTCTAGCAACTAGTCTGTGTTTATTTGAGAATGTAAGACATTGTATTTTTAAAAATATTTATTAAAAATACAATTAAAAAAAATGATTAGCCAACAAAAAAACACTAAAAACATTTATTTATCTATTAAAAATAAAAGATATAGAAAATCACGATCCAATTACACTCCTAAATGATACCTTAAACTTAGTATACATTATGTTATCGATGAATTATGCGATTCTTTTTTGATAAATGATTGTTTAAAAGTTGATTGGTGTATAATGAATCACTTTTATATAAGTTTCCAAATCATGTGTTTGCATTTAGTTGTAAAAGAAATACCTTTAAATGGGCTTTGGTTCATCAAAATTAGAAAGTTTATTTGAATTTAAAATAATTATCTCAAATTTTTTAAAATACTTCATTTTTTTTTAATCTAGATCAATACAAAAACACCTCTCATATAATAAATTTAGATTCAATCTGTTTTATTATATAAAAAATATATTTTAAAAAAAGAATTATCATGACATATTAAAACTCGATTTTAATTGGTTTAAGTGGGATTTGTGTTTTTTAAAATAACTATATTTTTTTCAATTTAAACTGGAAAATGGACCCAAAAAATAGATTGGAGAATAATTACATATCTCATAAACAAATGAGATGCAATTAGATTTGTGCAAATAGATTGATACCTTGATTGAAAATTAAACTTGTTTTATTCAAGATGTACAAATAATTATTTTTCTTAGACAATCAAGAAAACAATTCATCATAGTTTGAGTCATGATCGAGGCTAAATAATTTATTACAGTGATTTTAATAAATATACTAGTTTTGATTAAAAAAATTATGATGAATGCTGACATAAGGACTTCCATGTCAAAAAGGTATACAAGGAACTAAATATACTCGATCACTTGGGTTACTCACTTCAGGGCTAAGAGCATGCAGCATATATATATATCCTAGGTTTTTTGAAAAAACACATTACTATCATTACTCTGAAATACTTTTAATATAATAATACGATTAAAAATATAGATTTTTTTCTAAAAATAATTATGGTCTCACCAATTTTTATTATTTACACTGTTATTAAGATTTTTTTTATATTTATATTTTAATTTGTGGTGATAATAATTTGAAAATTTATATTTATTATTTTTTCTCTTTGTTGTTCTTTAAATTCTTTTTATTTATCCTTCAAGTCTAATTATATTTATTTTGTTTTGTCATTTATTTAGTTTTTTAATTGCTTTTTTGTTAATATTGTTAGCTGTTGAAATTTCTAATTATTATAGATAAGACATTCAAAATAATGATAATGATTATTTGTAAGTTTTGTTTTTCTCTTATAGATATGTGAAACTAATTATATATTTTGATATTTATTTACTATTAGCGCCTTAAAATATATATTACTAATTAAAATAATAAAATACAATACATATACAAGCAATTATTCTACATAGAGAGAAAAAACTCGCCGCGACGCCAATTATTTAGTTAATTATAGATAATAGGAGTAAATATTTTTTTCTCAAATTGCTGGAGTTCGAGTCCCCCTACCACCGAAAATGATTTTTGAGTAAAGAACATTGTTTTCTATTGTTCATAAGTGTTTGACATATTTTTTTCAGTTATTTTTTCAATAACTGGGGTGTCCGGGTCAGTTTACACGCATCACAATAAATCTCTGAACTTTATTTTTTTTTTTTTGCAATTTTCACTGTTTATTAATATTTGAAAATGTTTTTTCCTCTTCTTTTTTTCAGGCTTTTTTTTATATACTCACTGTGTCCGGGTCAGTTTACACGCACCATAATTTTTTTCTCACATATATATTTTTTATAACCGGGGTAGGTTACACGTGTCACGAATAATCCTTTGACATTGTTTTTTTTTTATTTTTTTTCAACTTATAATTTTTTTTATAACTAGAATGTCCAAACTAGCTTACGTGCAACATGACTATTATTTTATACATAGCCAAAGGATATCACAATTTCAAACAGTAATAAACAGTGATTTGAAATGTGGTTTTCGCTTAGAATTACTATTTTAAAAATTAATTGAACTATGATTACTGGTGAGATATGACAAGAGTGTTTAGTAATGCGTTTGAAAATCAGCTTTTGAACAAATTTTAAATTTTTCAATTTTAAATTAAAAAAGTGTTTCTATGTGATTTTCATGTTCTAATGTCAAAAATAATTTTTAAAAATTAAAAAAATATAATATATTAAAAATCAATTATTTTTCTACATATAAAAAACTTAGCAGTAACACGCGAAGCAAATCAGTCTCGTTTAATCTAATCTGCATGCTGCACGTGATATATAGTACTGGTGGCTAATGACACGTGGCCCTCCACTGCGCGCGCACTCGTACCCCGCTCTTTGTAGCAGACTATCTTTTCTGCCTTTACACAAACATTATAATGAAAATATTATATTTTTAGTAGATATAACCTCAATATAATTTAATTAAGATTATTTTAGAACAAATCAATAAAAGTTGGAAAAATAGAGGTGAAAACAGTGTTGCAGTAAAAAGAGATTAGAATTGGTTCTCCCACGTAATTTTATCCTTTTTTTATTTATTTAAATGGTAAAAGTAGTTTGTCTTCTCTAGGATGGAGTTAGGATAATAATTGAAATTAATTTTTTTAAAATATATTAATATAGTATTTTTATTTAAAAAAAATTATTATTGATATAAATATAATTTATTTATTTTTAAGATAAAAATAATTTAAAATATAAAACATAAATTTAATGAAATGATAATTATAGCGCCACACCAAATAGTGACTATATGCGTATAACACATATATTATAAGTGAACTATTTAATTGATATTGTTTTTTAAAAAAAAATTTATTTAGAATTGTATTAAAATAATTTTTATTTTATTTTAAAAAAACTATTCTGACATGAAAATAATCATAAAACAAATAAAAATAATAATTTAAAATTAAAAAAATAAACTTTTTTAAAAATGAAATTACAAACATCTATAGACCAGGTAAGCTGCTAAAAGGGGGCATAGTTTCAAACTTAAAATGATTGCTATATGTAGGGGTATATTCGACTTTTGAATTTACATGTGCCACTTAATGCCACTCTGGCCTCCACCAACTTCAACCTATCCACTTGCCTGGTCCAGGTGTATCTATTGTGGCCCAAAAATACTAGATGGCCGGTCTGAGCTCTGATTTGACGGGTACTGGAATGGCCCACCGTTAGGATGACCATTTCACAGCAAATAATTACCAGTATAATAATAGATCTTAAGTCATTAACAAATGACAATAATTCACACCATCAATAAATGTGAACACGAGGCAAAGCAGCGTAGAAATTCAGAAAATAAGCAATTTTTTAACATGTTGTTTCAAGTCATTGTAATTGGATCAATCAATCAATAATTTAAATTTACATATTTATATCATATAAATTTAATTTAATTTTTTATTTTATAAAAAATAAATGAGTAATTAAAAAATAGTTTATTATTTTTTTTCTTTTTAAAATTGTAAATTAAAGGAATTAACCTCTAATTTACTATAATGGTATTTTATAGAATTAACTTTAATCTAAAATTTATTTTTTAATACTTAAAAAATTCAAATATAAAATTTAATTAAAATAATGAATTAATCCAATTTAGAAGATATAGTTCCGGCTTGTATTTACATTTTACAAGTATTTTCTTATACATATATTTTTCCTGGCTTCAAATTTATTTATTTTAGTATTTTAAAATTATTTGATATATCATTATTAAAAATATTTTTAAGAAATAAAAATATATTATTTTAATATATTTTTAAACATAATTTTTTTAAAAAAATATTAATATTTTATACAATAATTCAAAAGAAATTATTTGTCTGATGTCTAGATGCCCAACTATAAAAGCAAGAATCCATGACTGGGTTATGCGGAAAGAATTGTACGCGCACTCAAAAAGTAGAATCTCTGTTTTAATATTAATATTAATATATTTTTTCTTTTGGTGTTGACCCTTATCAGAGCTTAATTATGAGGGTCTTGAGCTTATCTTTTCAGGAGGTATCATTATGTTTTTTTTAAAAAAAAATGGAGGAGAAAACACAGAAATCTGATTTAGATTGGCATTAATTTGCTAGTTATAGATAAACAACAATCAAAGATGGTGTGTTAGTATTGTAGTATAATTTAATTCTGGAAATTTTTAATTTTAAAATTATATTTCTGTGTTTGAATTGTATTAATATATTTTTAAATAAAAAATATCTTTTTATCTGTCAACTTGGTGAGTTCAAAATTGGGTTCGATTATGTTGAAAGAAAGCCGATTGGACGTCTATGGGAATATGACTTGGAATGATAAGAAAAAGGCTAAAATTAGAATAAGCTTTACCTGTGTCCCGCTCCACACATCACAGAGTGTCTCTGAGGATATTGGACAAGACTAATTAATTCTTTCGGATATTTTATTTTTATTTTTTGAGCCAAAGCCGACCAAGTTTGTCAATTTTATTTTAGTTGTTATTTTATTTTTTTAATTATAATAAAATATTTTGATTATAAATATGAAAAAATTTAAATATTAATTTAACAAATATAATTCAAATTCAAGATAAATTAATTTTAAATTATAAAATACAAATACATAGTCAAACAAATATGATTTCAAAATTAGAAAACATATCTGAAATTCTAAAATATTATAAAAGTAAAATTTCCTAAAATAAAAAAAATATAAATCAAACATCATCTATATCATTAATATAAAAATAAGGATCTTGATCTTTTGGTGGTATGTGAGAAAAGTTATCAACTAGACATTCCAATAGTTGATCGTTTTTACCAAGATCATTCTCCTTATTAAAACATGTCTCTTCATTTTCTAAATTTAAAATAAAAAAAATACTTCAATAATCTCCCAACTTATATCATCGTCATCAAGAAGATTGAGTTTTTTACAAATCCATTCATTCAATAAATGAATGTCATCAAGTCTAATAATATCTCAAACATCTCTTGTTTTGCTCAAATTCCTATAAAAAATAAACATGAAAAAAATTAACATCAATGTAATATAAAATAATAATTATTTTCAATACTATTATCAGTATAATGAATTATGAAGTTGCTTATCCCATTTAGCATCAATTACCTGAATATATGGTCTATATTGAGATACTCTATTATGTGCAATAAGGTTTGTTTTTAATCAAGTCTAGTATGTAATTAAGTTTGGCCTTTTTTTAATTCAAATTTCATGACCTTTTTGTAAAATTCAGTATATAGTACATGTAAAATAAAAAAGATACCGGCCGGTGATATGGATTTATAGCAGATTTCACCTTCTTTATTTTTTCCCCAATGCCACTGAATTGAACCAAAAATCATATGGGGAGGCAGAGCAGAAGTGATCAACCCCTCTCCTTTCTCCTCGTATATTATTTCTTAAAAACAGACTCTCTTTATGCAATTCCATTCCAAAACATGCCCAGATCCTTGTTAATAACAGCAAAATCCGAGTCTACAATATGCAGGCTATGAAGTACAAGCTAAATTCAAGACATAATGCAGTTAACAGTATCAAAAGATCAAGAATTTTCCTTGACAGCAAGAGTAACAGAGGCACATGAATTAATCAACACCAGAAAACTAATTTCCTTAACCCCAATTTCTATTTATCTGCGGCTGAAATTGATGACTGGAATTGAAATTAACAGGATATAAACAAGGGCTTTGATGCTAAAATGCAGCAGGTAGAAAGGAAGGAAGGCCGAGCGGAATCATCTTTATGCTCCAATTGGATGTTATTAAACAAAACAAAAGTAGTATTTTTCTGCATCTAAAAATTCAAAGGATGAAAAGGAAAACTTTATCATAAATTCAGGCATTCGATTTCCGGTTATAAGAAGATATATACAAATTCAAAGATAGTGCTGTCAGTCACTGCCATGGAAGAAGAAATGATAGGGTGCCATCGTGGAAAGAAATTTTGGGGAACAAGAAGTCAAGAGCCGATGAGGGTGATGCTGTAGGTTAGGGATTTGAGTTTGAGGGAAAATGAGTTGTGGATTCAATTTAATTATTTAATTTTGTCTTGAGGCCAAAACGGCATAAGTGAAATGATACTCTGGTGCGAGATTCATCTACAGAGCTACAAATCTACAGGTTCTTTGGAATGCATGGTACTTTTTATATTAACCTCCCACAATAATCATAAAAAAAAAAAACATTAATTTGCGGGGGGAAAGAGAAAAGAAAGGAACAGGTGTACGGTGTACGAGGAATGGAGTCTCCTTCCTAGCTCTCTTTCTATGAGGCTCCTTTACTAATTCAATTTCAAAGCAATCTACTCTTAACAAGTTTGACAGTACTGAGGGAAATCTGAGAGCACATATAATACAAATTTCTAATACCTGTATACTAATGCAGTTGATGGACCAAGCGGAATAAAAAATAAGACTACAAGTCGGCGAGCGAAGCACAAAACAAAAATATAATGTCAGAAATGGGTGACAGGTCCACCAAGTAATGATAGCCAATCTGATTATCTTTTCCGATTCCAGCAGGCACACCTTTAGCCTCCATGGTTCCATCCCTCCATACCTTCTCTCCTTTATAGATGGGTTTGCCCCCCTTTAGCTATTCCGATCCCATTCCATAGAGTTGTTGATTGTGTAGCTTTGATAATTTCCAACCGAGGAGGAGGAATGGGGTCTTTAATGTTTGTTAATCGAGCACGGCACCAGGAGGAATGGGTTTTTTTACGGGTTTTTCATGTTACTGTTGCTTCTATAAACAATTACCATCACAGCATCCATGCCAAAATCCAAATTCATTGTTGCTTCTCTTTAATATGAGAAAAAAGGAGGTCAGGTACGTTATGAACAAAATAAATATAACGACGTTCATGCAACGCCTGCATTTATGCTACTACATATGGCATATATGGTACTTCAAGCACAAGGGAATATGACTCCTGGCCACTTGGCCACGAGAATTCTAGAGCAAGAAGATGCAATGGTTCTTTGAATGTACCATCATCTTCTCGTCCAGAATTACTTTGACTCAGCACCACCAGTAAAGCAATTTATCTCTTACATTTTCATGGATAACACTCAATGGAACACAGCCAATATTTATGATCGGCAGGTATTGAAGATCTCACCACCAGTAAAGCATGCTTGTTTCTAAATAACAATGGTTTGCAAAAACAACTTAAAGCAGTCCTGAATAGCACTCTTCACCGATTTAGAATCCATCATATTATCTGATCGAAGTTACCTATTAATTCTTTATATAATAGCCACCATAGTTGCATCCCATCTTGACCTTACATCAAATGGATGATGAAAACGTCTTTCTCAAGGGTGATCTCAAGGAAGAAGTTTACTTGAAACTTATCTTCGGTATGCCTACTTCCTCACCTAATGATATTTGTAAACTGAAACGTTTTTTATATGGTTTGAAGCAAGCAAGAGTATATCTTGAAAAGTTCGATCCATTTTGCTTGGTTTTTTTCTCACTCAAAAGTAAATGACTCTTTTTTTTCTTAAAAGGACAGTCATGAGTATTGTTGTCCTTCTTGTTTATGTGGAGGATATCATCATCACTGACTCTGATTTAGATGCAATCTCTGCAATTCAAACTTTATTGTACTCTACATTCCACGTGAAAGACTTTGGTCAATTCACCTATTTTATGGGTTTATAGGTATGTCATCAGCCTCACGACCTCTTCTTGCATCAACACATGTATAGTCAAAATCTACTTCACTTCTTTAGTTGACACCCTTATAGAACTTAATGTGAAATATTGTCTTGACATTACTTTATGTTGTTCACATTGTTAGCAAGTTCATGCAAGCACTAAGGCATCTTAATCTATTTGTTGTCCAGTGTATAATAGATAATATTTTTGAAACGTCTGGTCATGACTTATTCTTCCCTGCAAGTTCTTCACTTCAACTACAAGTCTGTAGTGATGCTGATTGGGCCGATAGCCTAGACTAGGCTAATGTATGTTTCTTGGTGATACCCTTATCTTTTGGAAATGCAAGAAGCAAGACAATGTCTCCAGAGTATCAAGCCATGTTTGTTGCTTGCTACGAAATCATTTGGTTGCATGGTCTCCTCACAAAACTTGGCTTCTGTCCAATTCATCCTACTCCACTTTATGCTGACAACACTAATGCCCTTCAAATTGCAGCTAACCTAACGCTTGTCTTCTACATTATTTTGCAGATTGTTGGGTTGTGTCAAGAGCTGAATGATGTCCACGATAGCATGGCAGTGAAGGGCTTGTTTGTTCGTATCTGATTTATTATTTTGATAGCAAATTAGAAGATGGAGATGGATTACTTCACGTATATAAGCACAGAAGCAGAGGAAGTTGGAGCGTTTTGTAAGTTTTATTTGCTTGTTTATATTGACAAGAGATTTCAGCATTTACTGTTAATTTATTCTTTTCCATCATGCTTTTTACGCCAGAGGTTCACTGGCTAGTTGGTATGTGTTGGTATTTGGCCGTTTTCTAGCAGCCCATGTGGCCTCATGCAACTTTCTGATGTCATTTCAAATCAACTACTGCTGCCATTGGAGAATTTGCTGTTTATGATCCTTTCCGCCTCCCCCTTCCATATTCTGTTGGGGGGGGGGGTTCACTTGACTGCGTCCCATCTCGAGGCCCAATAAAAAGGAATATTGCTTTTCTTTTGATTTAAATATATATTTACAAAAAGAAAAGACATCTTCCCATTTCATTCTACAAGATCAAAGCTTTGAGCTGCGATTTATATGTGGGAGAGAGGATTGAGTAATAATTGCTGCTCCCCTCACTTGATTTCCCTAGCAAATAATCGGTTATGAACACTGTTGCCTGTGAGAATTTATCCATCACGGAACACTACCATAGACTATGTGTTTGGAGCTCCAGATGGAGAGAACTTTGCAGGATCCTTTCCTAGGAGCACGTCATGATTGATGGACGCCAACTGTGACAGATTCTGCATCAAAATCATATCTTTAATGACCTCCTTTAAAAAATAAACAGCTTTCCATGGGGAGCCTGAAATTATGCTTCACAAGCCTCTTGCAAACATAAAAATTCTGTATCGGATCCAAATGTTTAAACAAGCAATAAATTAGAGTATAAGAGATAACACCCTATAGCCAGCACCACCCAGGAACATGATAATCCAACAAGTTCCATCATTATTCTTCCCTTTCCCCGAAATTATCATCTAGTGGATAATACGTGTGAGTGACTGAACAAGGCATGTGATTCAGTACTAAAACTTTTGGATATCCACTCAAAGTTGGTCGTACAAGTTCACCAATGTATAGGAATTCAAAATATTAGAACATTTCATCTTTAGCAACTTGCAAGTTAGCTTACCTTGAAAGAGAAATTTATCAATGAGAGATCAAGTGGAGAAGAATCAAAATCTGCAAGGTCACCACATTCATCCATCTGGCAAAAGGAAATATAAGACAACGAAATAATTGCAATCTAAAATTCATATGATGATGGGTAAATACATCAGCTCTTATCCCACAAGGTTCTCCAACCCTACCAAATAAAAAAGAAAAATAGGAAGTGTTGTAGAGACTATATTGGCACCATTAATGCGAGTCTAGCAATGACAGAGAAAGTAATCTTCATGCAATCACTCAAGTCAATGCAACAACACTTGTAGTTGATAAAAAATATTTGTTTCATTTTGAATTTTTTATCACAGCTATGCTCACAAAAAGACTTGGACACAAAAATCTTGAAAATATAATATCATGCTATGGATAAATGCAGGATCTTCAAATAACTCTTTGATGTAGTATCCATAGAAATTATCAAACCAACTATTACTGCAGATATAAATACAAGACATCATTCACAAATATTTGCAGAGACCAGCCACCTGTTCCCTGTTTTGTGCTGGAGCGGTGGTGGGGCAGGCCAAATCCATTGATTCAGATAGTACAGGCAAGATCCCAGAACTTAGCAGAACCATGAACAGTTCACAATGAAGATAAATTAGGTTTCCTACCTCAACACCAGAATTTGAAGATGAGTTATGCATGTCGCTATCAGAATGGCTACTAGCTTTATCATTTGGCATTCCAATAGACATTTGAGAAAACCTTGACACAAAATAGCTCGTGTCATCTACACTGCTAGGGTTGGGAACAAAGGCAGCCTGAGGACAAAATTAGAGGTAGCAGAGTTAGAAATTAACAACAGATTCCAGTGAGATTATTATTAAAAAAATCTTGCTGGCGTCTTTCAACGCTCTATAGTCAGGCATGCATAATTTTTTATGCACATGTAGAAACATAAAAACAGGATGGAGTGAGTTAGTTGATGGCACAGATCCACTAAGCAAACGGGATTAATACTTGTATATTAGTTGAACTTTGCATCCAAAGAAAGCATTTTTACTATACACAAATGATGTCAACTGTTTGCACTTGGAATATATTGGGTTATCTACAATGTAAGAAAGACCCAGAAGAGATTATAATGCAATGATTTTGATACAATCAGATTTGAGACAGCACATTCTTCATTAATAATATTCTCCAGCTAACCTAATCTTCACATAAATAACTTTTTAAGGTAACTTCGATTCCAGTTACAGAATCAAATGACTTGAATAAGGTAATTATAGCTCATAAACTCCACAAAACTTCTGCTTGCAAGGATACAAGAGACAGCATAGGGGGAACAGAGTGGCAGCATGATTTTGGTCATTTTGAACTTGAGAATTACGAATCTAAACCTCCCATTATGAGTATGATGGTATGAATCCACACCTTTTGTAGAGCAAGGTTGTCCCAATCAACTCCTTTGAAAAAAGGATGTGCTTTGACCTATAAAATTTCACATGCAAGGCACAATAAAAGCCAATTTGAAAATTCATTAGGTCATCTTTCGACTTTTAGTGGCCAGGAGAAAATATATGATTCTTAATCAGCAAAGTTATTCAGTAAAAACAACCTCTGTAGATCCATTTGCTCCTAACCGTTGACTTGGATTATGAATAATCAACCTGTATAGAAAAGAAATGAAGCTGAATGAGTGCTATGGCAGTGTAAAGTTGAGTGCATTCTTTGATGATAACTTACACTACACTGTGCAAAATATAGCAACTTCAGGGCATAGTAAGTAAAATGTTAAAGCTAAACAAATCCTACATCACATCAAAATGGTAGAACTTGCATGTTATTGCCTGGAAAGCCATGAAGTAATGAAAAATAAATATGAAAATAACTGATGAGGGTGATGTTGAAGCTACAGTATGGTGTTGCCATGGGTAAAAATTATAAATGGCTTGACATCACAAGTTTTGGGGAATAAATGAGAAGGATCATAATGATTATGCAAAGAAGTCGGTTATGGTGTTATATTGGAGCCTTAGGTGACACTGAATTATATAAGGTTATATAAAAGTGTCATTATCAGTGTAATTCACTTAAAGCTACAGGATACAAGTTTCTAAAATAATCAAGCACTGTCCTAAACAGGTGCATGCACAAAATTTGAACTTGCGAACCTGCGACTTCCTGTTTTTAAAGATCAAGTGAGTAGAGAGGATCACCCTGCAGTATATGATTGATCTTTACCCAAATAATTAATGCTTTTCCTGTCCAGACTTCTATCTATTTGAGCTATCAATAATCTTCTGGTGGTACCATCCAATATAGCCAGTAATAGAAACTTAATATATAGCACTTTTCATTTTCTTAAAAAAGAAGTGAATTAGAAACTAAAATAAATTTCCACTGTGTCAAGGGATGGAGCAAATAAATGTTATTTATTGACAGCTTACAGATTCAAAAGCTGATTGCCAACCTGTTGATCAAGTCTTGGGCCTCATATGACATGTCATCAGGAACAGAAGGCCAAGGGATTTTTCTATTAAGAATGTTGTCAAAGATTATCTGTGGCCATGACAAGACAAAAAACTTAGACCCGATTAATTTTGAGCACAGAGTATCTTTTTCTCGAGTAATAAAAAGAAATTATGTCCACTAACAGTATCTAGGAAAATCAAGAGACACTAAATGTAAACATACCTCCGGATGTTCAGCAGTGAAAGGTGGAATTCCAGTTATAAATTCAAATAGGATTATTCCAACAGACCACCAATCTGCAGCATAACCTGCATGAATGCCAGAAGGTAACTTAACTTGCCAGGTAAAGTTGAAATGAATATAAATATTAGTTTAGGCTGGAAGTAACCATGCTCAGTTCCAAGAAGAATTTCAGGGGCAAGATAGTCAGGCGTCCCAACTGCTGAGTGCTGATTTCTGTCCTCTGTTTGTTGAGCATTTGGATTAGGAGGATCAGAAGATGCATTTCTATCTGTATCGGATCCTGATAAATCAATTGTGCTGTTTATAAGGCCAATTTTTGATAGTCCGAAGTCTGTAAGCTGGTCACATACGCAATCATTAGTACATCTCCACTAGCAAGAACTGAAGCTGGTGGAGAACACTCAAAACTACAAGATATAGGGATTAATATGGACATTTTATTTGATGCATATTAGATGGGAGGTCACCTATCTGGCAAGAAAACTAAAAGGATGCTGCCAAGTGTTTTAGCAAATAGATTCATTCAATACTCCAGTTCCTAAAAAGCAAGATAATATATGTGCAAAAGCAACTTTGAATGTGCTCCAGGTCAATTCTGCAACCAAGAGAATATAAACATATACTATTATCGCTCATGAGAGAAGATAGAGAACAACAATTATTTATGCAAGTGCACATCATCACAAATTTACACCATGAGTGCTCACATACCCACACAGATGCACACATTCCAAGGAAACACAAGAAAATAATGATTATTAATGATTTTAACTTGTGTTTGTAGAAACAGTAAAATTGTGAACTTTAAAGACCAGACCTTGATGTGCCCATCATGTGCAATCAATATATTGTCTGGTTTCAGATCACGATGCACAATTCCATGAGAATGAAGATACTCTAAAGCAAGAACCTGGAAGAGATATAAGCTATTTAAATTGAGGTACAGAAGAACTAAAATAAGCATACAAAGGCATTCATGATTTTGTTCTAACAAACCAGTTCTGCAATATATATACGAGCTATATCTTCCTCAAGGCAACCAACTTTTCTCAGCAAAGAGTATATATCACCTCCATTAAGATACTCCATAACGAGATACAGGTTATCTCTGCAGGTGAATGAATAAAAAAACCGAACCTGAAATGACAAGACCATGTTTTTATAGCCCATTCAAATACAGAGGTTCAGAAGTAATAGAAAGAAAATATTAACCATCATTTTTAATTGGCTAGCTAACGATAGAAAGCAGGTTCAATAAGGAATAGAAACGACCAACAAAAGGGGTTGTGGAAGTGCTAAAGTTCAATGTAAATACAAAAGCAATCAAGACTTGAACATTACCACAAATGGGTTCCGAACTGTTATCAATATGTTACGCTCTGCTAGTATGCGCTGAACATCATTCTTGCGTAACATATCCAATTTCTTGAGCACCTACGAAAGGCATTATATTATGAGAATATATACCAAAATAGTCGACCAATAATGGAAGCATAAATGCAAAATTTGTAGAAAAATTACTTGCCAGTACATTCCATGAGAATAATGGATAAATAAAGATACTTTTTAGTACTTTGACAAAGACCTATGAAGAACAGAAAAGTTTATAGATTACACCCTGCTGCATAGCTGCCATAATGACCCATTGTTCAATAAGTGATATGGGTAAAATTTAATTGCTAAGATTTAAGGCTTTGTATGGTAGAGCTGATAAGTTATAGTTGTTCTACATTAGCAATAGCGTGGAGAACACATTAAAATACACAAATTTAAAGTCACATTTCTAGCTCATACAGCTAAACCATAATTAACACCTAGCTTAGCTAATTCTCTGTAACCTCCCCAGCTTGATCCATGATTTTTTAGCCGTTTTCTAGCACTTTGTAGTGCCTTCAAGTTCAAGAAAAAAAGCTTCATTTTGCTGCAATGGTGATTGTATTGCAGACAATCTAGCATCCTACATGGTTCTATTAAACCAGGTATCCAGTATGTAGCTAAAGTACATATTCATTTACAAAATCAAGAGCTGCATCAGATCTTTTCTGTCTCAATTCATCAATCTGGTACCAACATGTAGCTAATGTACTTATGCATAGGCCTCTAGTTTTTGATCATTGAGCTCAAAACAATTAGAAACATGAAGCTTGCTGCAAAATTTCCATACAAAGAACAACTTGCATATGCCCCACTTGCAAACCAACTGGGTTTTGGCATTGATTTTTTACCTTTATTGCAAATAAATCTCTTGTTGTTCGTTTGCGTGCAAGAAAGACTTTTCCAAAGGCACCTCTGCTAATTGGTTTAATGATTTCAAAATCATCAATGCTTGTCCGCTCTTTATTTGATACATGCACAGGTGTCGATGCTGCACTGCTTTGAGATGCATTATCAAACGGAAGTCTCAGATTTTCCTTAAATCTCTCATCGGTAACTGGACTTTTTGTATCCATTAAATCACAAGCAAGTATATACTTTTCCCTGCATATGTCATAGGAAATCTGGCATGAATAATTCAACAACTTGAGGGTTGTAGTAATATAAGAAAATCTCTTTCAAATACTCTAGAATTACCGCAGAAGTTTCTCTATCCGGCCTCCAAAAGTGTCAATAACAAGAGCTTTGAGTTTGCTATGCTGTAAAACATCCTGCAAATCTTGCATACAAGCGAGCAAAAATTCAGATGACCCTTCTTTTGAAAGATCAGTGCCTGCTACACAGCGTGCTATGTCTGCAAGGTCAATCATCTGCAGAAAAAAAATTGAAAATGATTAAGTTCAGATTCAGTCTTCATTTAACCTTGTAACAATATTTATAAGTCTACAAGGAATCAGAACTGAATGGTTGAAAAAAACTAATAAATATACTAAAGGAAATGCTAATAAAATATTAGAAAGAATAGTTAGCATGCTTCACTGCCAAAAAATAATCTCAAAAGAAAAGAATTGATATGGATTCCATCATAAAACACTAAATGGATAGCACAAGTTGTGACCTTTAAGAACTGCTATCATGGAGAGTTGGCTACCATGAACGATCCAATTTAGGAGAAACAAAAAAATTTATACCCTGTTCAAATAACAATCATCCAAGACGTGATTATAAACCTCAAATCCTCAAACCAGTTCGAAAGTGAAGGGCTCTGGCCACCAACTTAAGAGTTTGTCTTCATTTTCTCTAGAATTAGTTTTTTCAATTGTAACCATGACAAATTCACAGCTTGATTAAGCAGTTGAATCAATGGCTACAGGTTAGTGGCACAATAGAACCTCCAAAATGGAAAGTAAAACCAATTCTCGATGAATGATATTGCTGATGAATTAGATTGCGCATTCTTAGAATCTAACTTTGTTCTCCATGTAAGTTTCATTTCTGAGATAGAAGGTTCTCTAAATAAAAAACTTCTGCTAGAACCAACTAACCTGCTGGACATCTTCTAGCTCAGAAGAATTGTTGTGCTCTAACCAGAAGGAATCAAAATGACCAGCCCTGGGTGTATTTGTAGAGGAGATTGATGTCATGCTCCCAGCTGATGAGTGCGCACCATGGTTGGGTAACTTTACACCCAAATGGCCTTTAAAATTAACAGAGGGTGAAAGAGAATCATCTATAAAGGCAGTGTCCATCTCATGTATGTCCTCAAACATCCCTTCAACGCCTCTATTTCTCCATTCACTTATTTTGGGGGACTGACCTTCAGTAATTACAGAGTTTGTACTTTGAACTCTCAAGTTTTCAGGAATGCCATATGATGGATGAAAATTCATATTGCGCGAGTCAATAATCTGTTCCAGTATCTCTTCAAGGTTTGAAAGGCGTTCATCTATATCCAGGCAATTTAAGTCACATTTATCTGCATATGCACATATATAAGAATGGGATTCTAGATGAGAAATTGGAACAATTTCTTCACATATCCTACAGATCACTAAATCAGATCCGTCTAGAACTCGCCCCTCGTTGTCAATGGGATCATCTAAATTTTGTCCTTGCTCATGAAGCGAACCACAGTTCTGATTGCAACTAATATTTCCTGCAGCTCTGTTACTTCCCTGACAAAAATGCTGCACTTGTGAAACTGAATCACTTTTGGATTTTTGAGATTGCAACTTTTGTTCCAAAAACGGAGAATCCATGTTGGAATTTAAGTCACTCTGATCAGTTGGCTGTATGGAGCAGCAATATATTTCCACAGGGAGAGAAGAAGACGAAGTATTTTGTCCCTGCAACTTTTGCTTCGCATCAACTTTCTGATTTAAACCATAATCATTATCAGAATCAGCAATCCCGCGCTTGGCAGCCCAGCTCATTTCAACAGAAGGTACACTTTCTAGACATTTTTTCAATTTACGAAGAGATTTCTCATCAATTGGTTCACTGTCTTTCTGGAACTGTAATAGTCTTGTGCAGCGAGTCAATATAAAAAGCATGCGAGTAAACAGCCACTTGAGGATTCCTGTTTGACACTGTTGCCTTTTCTCTGTCAGATCTTGAACAATGTCTTCACATTTCATGCGAAACTGAGAACATGTCATCTCCATACAGAATTGAGACAGAGTCAGAAGATCCACAGCCAATTTCTGCTCTTCATGCGAGGAGAAGTCAGTTTTCTCAAGGACATCCATAGCATCCCCAACTAAACTAGCCAGCTCTGTGTTTGCTACTTCTTTTGCAGCATCAAATCTTGAATGCAATGAACCCAACAGCTCCTGTTATCAACTCATGAGATAGAGAGTAGTAAAATTATTCTTAATGCATAGAGTGAATCAATATTTTCATCAAAGAAGCACAAACATGAGAAGAGAAGTCTCCTTTTGACGGCATACCAGTAGTTACTTTTGATATGATATAACTTTTTTCACTCAAAGATAATAACTTTTGATATGATTTAGAATATTCGGGTCATATGAGATCAACAATGGCCCATTGGGAAAGGGGAAGTTAATAACTGTTGAAGTAAGAGGCTGTTGAAATATGACTATGAACTTGGTGCTATCATTAAAATAATATTATGTATCGCCTAATCATTTATTCCCAAGCATACCTTCAAATCACTGTAGCTATGAGCCCGTGGTTGGGCAGGAGGAATGTCACCCTTTGGTCCTAATTCATGGGAAAAGCTTTTTAAGCCTTTTGACACTTTACTCCGATTTAGATTCTCTGATGAAGAAATTTCCTCATTTAAATAATTGCATCCAGTGGTAAATTCAGTTCCTGCAGGATCCTTTCTATCAAGCGTCTTAGCTTCCAAATTCCCCTCCTGCCCAAGAAGATGCATGCTTAATTAGAGTTTCCACTAAAGTACAGAGTCCAATCAAGCATAAAAGTACTATAAACATTCCCAGGCTCACCTCAACATTTGTAGAAACATCCTTTATAACTTGAATGGCATCCTTGGTGAAATAAGATGCAATCCATTGGCCTATGCTCTTTCCTTTACGGGACTCTTCAAAGAACAGGAAATTAGAAAGTCATTTCAATTCAAGAAATAAACAGGAGTGTGATATCAAATTGAATTGTCCATTAAAAACAGATATCTTATTTTACACAAATAATCACAAAAGTGAATCTGGAGAAAGCCTTCATACAAATTTCCCCGGACTAAAATATTAGCTTTTCGCCTACAAGTATAGGATTCTAATATATTGGAACAGATGTCACCATATGGCATAACCTTAAAAGGAAACTGTATCTCATTCATTCCTAATAAGAAAGGAAGGAGACATGGTTTACCTACCACCACTCCAGGAGGGCCATCAACAAGAGGAAGAACAATATATTTGATCCTGCTAATGCCAAGGACAAAAACTAAAAACTTAGTCTTGGTATAAAATGACATCACTTCGTCATTTTAATTAGCCATTATGCAGGTATATCCATCTTTATGGATTATGATCGATATCCAACTAACAGAATCCAATAACCAGACAAAAAGTGGGTGGCACTCAGCCCTGCAATGTCTCCCTAATCAAATAATTCATTTATCACCGGGGGAAAAAATTCACAATCAGTTCGTATTCATAAAAATCATCCTCAATACCTTTTTTACGCTCCATCAAGAAAAGAACCTTGAGCCATGCTGTCAACTCTTATTTTGACCTAACTTCTCATGAGCCTTGAAAATTTGATAATTTCACACAAGCACGTGCCTCTATAGTGGAACTCCATAAAAGAGCACAAAAAACAGAATCCCACACCAGTCCCCTCGTGTTTTCCTCGTTATAACCTTATTACAGTAGCATTCTCTTCCAATGCCCTCAAAAAATTTAATCAGTTGAGCATTCCCTATAACTTGTCGAGACGAGTTGCTACCATTAATACACATGCAACTAATTTACCCTGAAAATTGCTTTGCAGCTTGAAAAATCTCAATCAACTAGGAATTGATTTTACACCGTTCCGCCAATTGGATTCCTATCTTAATTGTATAGCTGCTTGGTTTGCATATATATAATTTAGTAAATAACAGCTAACGAGTTGGCATTTCCTTTCTCCCAAAAAAACAAAAGCAACATCTGAGTTTTGTTTCTATTTCTAGTAAATTTGCTTATCCTTCTTTACTCGCTACTAATTTTAATCAACATTTATCTGCCCAATAGTAACTATACATAATTAACACCAAAAACAACGGAACAAAATCAACAACAGAAACAATAAAATCGAACCTGCTTTGTGAGAAGCGCTCTTTCCTCGACTCTGAGCCATCGGTTTCTGTTTATCCTTCACAGGTGGCCTTGAAGAAGCTACGACATGAGTCTTAGACTCAGTCAACTCGTCAAGCTTTGAACACAGATGTTCCTTCGAAGATACCGGCCGAGTCTTAATCCGATTCAGCCCGGTTGGAATTCCATTATCAGCCTCTGCTGTTGATTCTTCGCTGATTCGACTCGATTCCGTCATCTCTTCGAGGAAAAAAGAAACGAACCAGTTCACAGTCGTTTTGCTCTGGTGATCTTTATGGAACGGCAACTAAAAAAAAAGGACAGGGCCAATTCAAACGTTAGTTAGGATTGAATTGATATACGCGCGCAAGAGAAAGGAAGAGTCGTTTCTGGTGGCTCGCTGGTTTGCTTTGTTAAATTCAAACGTTGAGAGAGAGCGTGAGAAATTAGTATATTATTATTTTGTTGAGCAAGCCTTTTTTTATATATAAAAAAAAAGGTGACTGTGGAGTTCTGTTTTATGATCAGGAAAAAAAAACAGAAAAAATAATAATAGGGGAATAATTGTAATTATTAAATCAAACAGAAATAAAGGAATATAGCTCCCCACCATGTCGCTGATGATCCGTGGAAATGCGATCTGTAAAAGGTGGAGTTTCTCTCTTCTACCTGCTGGAAATCTAAGGAAATTCCATTTCCATAGAAGAGAGAAACCTGAGATAAAATTCACTGCTTTTATATGTATGTATGTATATGTGTGTGTACATATATATATATATATATAGGAACACAGAGTTTAAGCATGAGGGGTGGTTATGAATTAAGATTAGATCCCGTTCAAACCCGCTGTCCGCTTTAATCGTTCGTATTAGGACGGGGAAAAGATTGATTGTTTCTTTTTTATAAGGTGGAAATGGAATTTAGTTTGTTATTTTTGACGTCAAATATTTAATTTTAGGGTATAAAATAAAATGTAATGGGGTTTGATGATGCTTATCGACAAAAAAAAAATTATGTATTTATAGTGTCACTTGAGTCATCTGGCATTGGTATTCTTCCACTCGGACAGTTGGATACTTGGATTGCATAGCCTTCTCTCTTGGTTGCTCTCACAAGTCACAATCAAGTGGAGGACACGTGGATTCACGGTGGAGGAGATTATTTAGCACCGGGCACATATATTATTTTCTAATTATCCGTGACTGTTTTTTTCTGCTACAAACTTTTTTTATTTGTGAAATTAATGTTTTGATAAAAACTGGAATAAATACTATTTCAATTAAAAATCACTTAAAAGAGCATGTTTTCATATAAAATAACATTAGGATTGGTGTTTTCTAAAATAGTTATTCGCATCCGATTGCGGCTGTTATGTGCTTTCAAATCTAAATCGGAATGCTTGACAGTGGAGTTAAATTTGAAGGGATTAATGTGTGTTTGGTAATAAGATGTATATTACTTCAAAAGAAAAAACCTTTTTATTTAAAGCATTAGTAGATTAAAACTATATCATATAAAAATATGATTTCGAAGCTAACTGTACCTTTCAAACAAATCTTGGCTGGCTGGCAGGCAAGTTCGATCAGGTAGACTCCGGATGACATCAGAATAACATCTTATCCATTATTATTAACCTTGTGCGAGTGCGACTACAGTCTGATTAAGTTACAACACTGAAAGCTCAAACGGCCTCGGTAATGTCAATCCAAGGACGAATCTAAAAAGAATAACAGCACCACAAGTTGGAATGTTACAGCAAATTTATCTTGCAACTCAATTGCTATCATCAACAACTTGATTGTTTACATATAGATTCTCCCTTCTTTTAGGGTAACCTGTTGATTCCAGGGCTGGACCCCTAAACTTTAGCTCTGAAGATGCTCTATAATTGGGATCAACAGAAGTAGGTCTAGCATTGGCATCAGCAGGATTCGGCCTGAATGAACTGGTTGCTCCACCAGGGAATCGCGAAGGAGAAGGATACCTCCTTGATTGAGGTCTCAATCCACTAGCCCTTAAGTCCATCATATCACTACTTCTTGAAGATGAATCTACAAATGACCTGTCTGCAGAGGCTGACGACCCTAATGGAGCTCCAGTTGTAACAGATGTGGAGCTAAAAGGATCATCAGGGCCCCACGATGTAAGTGCTTCCTTCTTCTTGGCAAAGAATTGCCATGCTCCAAAAAGAAAGAGTATGAAGAATAACACAGGACTTGTCCATAGCATTGTGTTGAATTCTCCTTTAAATATTGGAAGGTTCGATCGATACATTCCCACATACCCACTCCCAAGGCCAAGAACAACAAGTTTTTCACGGTCACTGGCAATTAATGGTACGACCCTTCTTCTCTCAATGCTTGCATCTGCCAACTGATAATTCAGAAATGATGATTTGATCTCATCCAGAAGAGCAGAGAAGAGAAGGCGAGGTCCCCCAACCCTAACATAATGCTGAGATGAAACATTGTACACAAAAACCTTCTCTTTGTTCACAACAAACAAGTAGCCCTTAATTGATTGTAAGGCAAGAGGTTCGTCCATGTCGAATTTTCTCTTGGATCTGACCCTGCATTTGAAGTTCATTATATCCCCTAACAACAGTACATTAATCAAATCCCCTTCTGATGTAAAGCCATATGCTTTAGACCGTTCAGTGGCATCAAAAACATAATTCCGAGCAAGAGTGTGATTCAAACCTTCACATTCAGATTCTCTGACTTTCATGCTCCTCAAATCTATTGACCCTGCACCACTTTCTGTCAAAAACAAAAGCCTTTGCTTCAAGAATGCAAGTGGTCTACTTGTGGGCATAGCAGAACCATGAACAGTCCCATTTTCCCTAAAAACCCTGATCATCCCACTAACATCCGATGACAAGATATACCTTGATCTGCCGACATGATGCACTTCCAAGATACTTATAGGTGAACCTTGTTGCCCATTCTCAAGGAACGCAAACTTACCAACATTTTCCATAGAAATTGTGCTCCACTCTTCTCCATTAGACACATCATGAAGTTTATGAACCAAAACTGCACCATTCTGATGCCCTGTTACCACAGTACTCTCATTCTTGTAAGCAGATAAATACGAAACCATAGCTGTAATTGGTGAAGAGGACATTGTGTAAAACTCAACCACAACATCCCCATTCCTTAAAAACACATAAACCCTCCCTCTTTCATCACCAACAGCTACATACTTGCTAAGCCCTTCGTAATCTCTAAATGGCAAAACATGAATACATGTTGCATCAGAATCTAATTTCACAGCAGACACGAATTGAAACCTCTCTGACCAAAATGGGCTGTACTTTGTAACTGAAACAGCGCCCACTCTCTCTCCATCTCTAGCCTTAGCCTCTAATCCCTCTTCTTCAACTTTTTGAACCAGTCTCTTACCATCAAATTTTCCCTGATTAATGCTTTCTGGCTCTTGATTCTGTTCTGTATCAGCAGATGCTACTTTTGGTAACTCGGATAATTTATGCTCTAATGTAGCAACTATTTCACTTAGGTTCCTCACTAGTTGTTCAAGTTTATTCAATAAAACTTCTTGTTGATTAAGCTCAATTCTAGAGTCAGTTTCGTGTTCATGATAAAGAGCATGATGGATATCATGCTCGAGCTCTTGTTGGGTTGAGACGGAGCTAGAGTCCGCCAAAATTCTAGACGGGGAACAAGAAATGAAAAGCAAATAGAGGAAAAAGAACAACTTGCCTTGGAGAGTATTAGCCATTGAAGAAGATGGACAAAGTCTCAGTGTGTTGCTGTTGACATATTTGAATAGTGGGATTGCAGATCTTTGGTGTCTGGATCTAATTATTGCAGGGAAGTTAGCTGGAATCTATGCTAGTTTCGCTAAATCTAAGGTGCGAGACATAAGATATTTCGGATCAGAAGATTATTTTTTTTTTAGGTTATTCTTGACTTATAGCATCCACAACCCTGTTCGCTAATTTCTAGCTAATTTTTTCACATTAAAAAAAAAAAGAAAAAGTTGTACCTGTATTCATAAAAATACTATGTATTCGAATAACACTCTATTTCTCTCTTCTTCTTCTTTTTTAATTTTATGCGGTCAATTTTTTTTTATTAATTTTATTATTTACTATTAAATTAGTTTTCATTAAATTATTATATATGAATGGTGGATTTAGCAGGATAGCCTTAGTTTCTTTTTAATTTTTTTTCTTATTTTAAAAAAAAATCGGATTGACTAGAAATTATATTTTATAATTTTTTGTTTTTTTTATTATGTTATTTTGGCTTTAATACCTGGGGATAACGTTGAACGAGTTAATCCCAGTTAACTCTAGTTGTTGTTTTTTATGTTTTTTGATTATTTTTTAATTTCCATTCAATATCAAATTAATCGGGAATGAAGCTTCATGTTTATTTTAATGTGTTTTATGTAAGTATATCTTCGTCTCATGATCAAGAATAGGGTTTTTACATTTTAACTTTGATTAAATCAAGTTATTTTTTAATCATTTTTATAAGATATTATCTCAATTTCATGACTCTATTATCTACTATTTAGTCCATCACAACTATAGGTAAACATAAAATAATTATTTAAATTTTTGTTTTCAATTTTTGTTTATGGAGGTAGCGAGGGTGTTTCAATTTAATTTTTTGATGAAAAAAGACAAAAAAAATATAATTTTTATTTTTTTATGAAATCAAAGTTAACACAACAATTTTAATTTTTCATAATATATATTTTTATTATTTTGATTTTTGGTTCTCATATTTTTTATATATCTCTAAAACAATAAAGTGTGTGTGTTATTTAAATAATTTAATAAAAAAAATCAATTTTTGATGATGTTGGAGGCAAGTATAAGTTTTTTTTTCTGAGACCAAAACGACACACGAAATAATACCAAAACATTCCAACCGGTAAAATTTAAATTAAAATAAAAATAGTATTATTTTTTTAACTGATCATTTCGACCAAAACTAACAGCTATGGGTGAATTAAAGAAAGGTTGACCTTGCAAAGGAAATGGTTCACGGTTCTATAAGTGGAGCTCTTGTTGAGCATTCCGCGTGGAGACTTGTGAATACATAATACTTTTGTTCCTTCCTCTTAACCTTAGGGGTCCATGCACCCTTCAGAACTAAGACAATTGGTCCTCTCTAGTTAAGGACAGGTTGGTTTTGCATGTAATGACAACCGTGCATAGGAGTTGGACTTGGAACTTTATCTAGGGCAATACTTTCCTCCTTTATTACCAGAAATTTATAACTTCTGGGATGCGTGTATTCATCATTTTGTTTGATAAATGATGAATACAGGTCACATCCATTCTTTTAAGGGCAGAGGATTATTGGGGTTCCTCGTGGATTCACCTTTTCTTTTCTTTTTTTTGCTTTACCTGCATCGCAAACACAGTTGAGAGCAAATTTCTAATCGCATGTTCTTGGAATATAAGAGAAAACACTACACTTGTCTGCCAAAAATAGATGCATCACATAATTTATCAAAGCAGCACCATTAGTGTAGGTGTATTATTTCACCAATTAAGTCTAGATCAACACAGCATTTAGTATCCAGTGATAGCATATCTCAGGTGACACTATACGCAGTTCTTATAGATACCCTAGGTTCGTTCTTTCTCTGCTTCCGGTCCAATTTGAATGCATCATATATGGCCTCAACTTGGTCGGCCATGATATTACTATTGTGGTGGCTAGATTGCAGAGAAGGGCACCTTAATATCTCGTGTAGCGACGGACCAGATTTCATTTCTGTAGCAGTTTGAGTGTTTTGAGTGCTTGATCTAATTTGAGAGCCACTGAACTTGGTTGAAACAGTTTTCCTTGGTCTATTCTCACTCTGGATCTGCAAATCAGATAAAACCTATTGGAGTTTGCAAAGATAAACAAACAACGTCATGTTTTCTTGTCTTCGCACTAAAACATCAATTAAATAAAGACCACGATAAAGAACTAGCGTGTAACGCCAAGTTGGATTATAGTAGCTTTGAATGATAAAACTAGTTCTACTATCGTTTCAGATAAACAGAACCACCTTTCTGTTCTCACATTACTTAAGGATCAAATGGTAAAATATGAATTGCCCCAAGAAATTAAAATCAAACAAAAAAATTTAAAAAAAAATGAAGCAAATTATGATAAACTTTCCACTTATTTAAAGCTTTGCAAACTTCTAGAGCTTACCGAATTTGAAGAATCCTCTGGAATTGAGATTGCACTCCTGCTATTGCTGTCATCTCTTTCAAAGACAAAAGAACGAACCATGCTTGATCCATGCTTCTGGGACGATGGCAGAGAACTTTTTGACCCCCGCCCTACAAAAGATGACTGCAATGTTTTTCCAAAGGAAAGTTATTGTCAGTGGCATTCGCAAGACAAAACAGTAGCTAAATTAAGATTTGGTCAAGTTTGTGATATTCATTAAGGAGTATGGCGCCAGGGTTCTTCTGTTAATAAGATGCGTCATTGACAGCATAGACAACAAGACATCAAACGTAACAACAAAGCAAACCATATACCTTTGATGACATATTCCTATTTCCTGTTATGGATCGCATATGAGAATAGGCTGCAAAATAAGTATAGTGAATGCAAGATCAGAACCATACAAGTAAAACTGGAACTCATTTGCGTGGATGCAATGAGTCACAATTTAGATGACGTGACAGATCATAACAACAATCCCAAAATTAACTGGGGTCAGAATATATCTGCCTCGATATCAAGTAATTATATGATATATAAATGATGATGCATAAAAATAGTTAAGATCATACATGGTATCTTAGCTTTCTTTCTAGTGTCAGGCACGCCATTCAGCTTCTTTATAAGACCAAAGATTTCTTTGGAGCCTTCAGCCTCTGCTGGTGACAGGAATGTAGCCTGATCTTCCTGTTTCAAATCATGACCAGTCACCATCTTGCAATCGAAACCAAAATTTTCACAAGAAAATCATAAAATCATACAAAACCTATGGGCCAGAAGATCTGAATCAGCATAGGACTTGCTAATTGGAAGAATATATTATCATGGAACCATCTCAACTAAAAGCTTAAGCTATTAGGTGAGACCCTAAAATATGATTTATCTTATATTCTAACATATATATAACCACAACTCTTGAGAGAATATGATCATAGATCGCTAAGAACTCACTGCTTTATAAGAAAGTTGCTCCTTAACAAGCCTCGTTTCTGTTTCCTCATCATCAGATGATATATATACATCATCCTTATCTGTAAACATTTGAGAAATCATTTCCTTTGCTTTCTTTAAGTTCATCCGGACAACATTTCTTGTAACTTCTGCAGCCTCATCTAGAAACTCTTCTTCATCTACTTCTTCATCTTCTTTGCCTTCATCTTCTTTCCCTTCAAGCACAGTAGTTTCCCTTTGTTTAGAACCACATTTCAGTCTCCGCAACAGATTTTCTGTTCCATCAGCATCCTGTTGCTCAAGCCACTTTTGATGAAGCTGGTTGCGAATTTCATTATCAAATGGTTTTTCTTTGTAACCAGTTTCTATCATATCATTAAGTTCCTCAGAGTCCAAGTCATCCTCATCTTCGTCGGAATCTCTGAATCGCATTAGATCATGATCACTGTCATCTTCTACTTCAGCTTCTTCATCAATAAAAGCTTTCATAGGATCACCTTTAGGAGATAAAGATAGATCAGCCAACCCATGTGGGATTGGATCAATGTTCTCCTTGTCATTGTCCTCTTCATCGGAACTAGTTAACAGAAAACACAACAATTTCACTTTTAGAATTAAATGATCAGATGTTCAAAAAGTGAGCTAAATTATTCTAGATTTCAGTCACTATCCAGTCAAAAATAGAAAGGAATGCACCTGCATCAGGACAAATGGGTATAGAATGTACAGACTGTTTAAAGTGCTATACACAAGGAGTGATTTCTGGGGACATGCATTGGTAGATAAAATCATTTGCACGCTCACTTTTAGCAATCAAAAATCTAGAGGTATGCTTATGATCAGGTATGATGATAAGATGCTTGCAACGGCAAAGAAAGCAAAATTTTAGGACTTACAACTCATCAGGAGGAGCAGAATCGAGCTTCAAGTTCATTGCAAGTAAGGACGGTGCTTGAACTCCTTCCATGGGACTGCTGGGTGGATCATCTGAAATCTCATCTTTTGAGGTGCCTTTTTGGGAATCAAAACACAGATCCTAAAACATGCATATTAAAAAATATTAAATACAGGAATTCCTTTTAAAGAGTGGCAATCACAGGACTAAAATGTGATGGAAACCTGAGTATCATCAACAGGAGCTCGAAATGTTTGCTTTGACTCTCCATTTAAATCCTGCAATTCAACAGATTTAATAGACTTTATGTACAAACAAAATAAAAATGCTAAAACTTGAGAACACAAGC
This sequence comes from Salix exigua, assembly GCA_032356905.1. Taxonomy (NCBI): domain Eukaryota; kingdom Viridiplantae; phylum Streptophyta; class Magnoliopsida; order Malpighiales; family Salicaceae; genus Salix; species Salix exigua. Next base: position 19,620,756 of record CM063589.1, on the reverse strand, counting down.
TCCTTCCAACCAGTGACAATGAAATTCATTCAGCAAATGTGACATCTTTAACTCACCATCTGGGAAGCCATAGTTTTAGGAATGTGATTTGCTGTCCTCTTAGATCCTTCGACACTCAAGGAATCGAAACTGTTCTCCTCGTCAAAAGGATCCGCAGTCGTTTCACTGTCTGCTCTTGCAACCTTTTGAATTTCGATATCCTCAGTAAGATCATTTTCAAATTCACAGTCCAGTACAACTTCTCTTGAAAAAGCATCATCCGTATCGTTAAAAGAACTTGTCTTTACAGAAACAAATCTGTCAAACATGAAAGTAGCAAGACATAAAATAGTTGATTAAATAAGACATTGATTAAAAAAACCACACAGAGTCAAAGCCAAGAGAACACAACTCACTTCTTTGAAACCTCACGCCTCCTTAGCCGAATCTTCTCTATAACAGAAGATACAGGCTTTTGAACAATTGAGACTGGTTTAAATGATGCCTCTCTAGTTTCTAAACACGGTGAATACATAAATAAGGAGTTTATAAAGCATCCAGATGGTAACTAATATTCGGGAAACAACAAGACTTGCATAATTGAATACAATCCAATTTCTACCTCTCAACAGTTTCTGAGATTCGATAATGAGCTCCTTATGTCTATCTCTTCTTTCCTGTTTAATTGAAATCAACTAAATACATAATCCGTCGAAGAAATTTAAGGGAAAAATCATTACTGGTACAAGCACACGAAAAATACACATACCTTCGCTTCCCTTCTACTGTTGGTGTGAACCCAAAACTGTTCATCTCCATAATCATCACCTCCACTTTTTGATTCCTTCTTCCTCTTCGCTTTGAGCTCTTCGAAACCATCAAAATCAGGTAGTTTCTTATCCAATTCCTCCTCGGTCCTAAAATCCCTAATTTCATCTTCCATTCCTTGTCCATTGAATTCCTCATCCACGGAATCAAATTCCAAAGCTCTCTTAACACCAGCTGCAGTATCCTCGTTTCCCGAGCCACTAAAGTCAGTATCCAAATGGTTTCCCTCCTCGAGATTTCCCAAATCACCAGGTTCAGATCTCGAAATCGGTTCGCTAAAATCTTCCCCGGTCTGCTCTTCTGCGTCTAGGATTTCAATATTGGGAGAGTCTGTTGGTTGTACGGAAGGTGGAGGTGACGGAGGAGTGTCGTTTGGAAGATTGAGGAAGGGATTTAGAGAGATTTTGACAATATTGGTAGCTTTTCTGAGACGTTTGAATTTTCTTTGAGGGAGAGGAGAGGGTGGCTTTTCGGTGTCTGAGAATGGGAGGAGTTCTTCTTCGCTGTCCATTCTCTGTTCAAAAATTTGCAACGGAGGAGAGCTAGGGTTTTAGTTTTGCCTGTTGAAATGGAGGGGAGGTTCTTTTTGTGAAGAAGATCAGGATCTCATTAGGCGGCAAATGTTTCAAAAAAATAGGATTTTCTGAATTTGAACCGCCAAAAATAGCGAGCGGGAATCAGGTAGTGTCGCCTTCGCTGTGTTTATATTTGCTAATTATATAGAGCTGTTAGTTCATGTATTTTAAAAGAGATTTAATATTTTTATTTCATTTTCTAAATTATTTTTATTTCAAAAATATTGCTTTAATATGCTAATATCAATGTATTTTTAAGTAAAATATACTTTAAAAAATAATTGTTACCACAATATCAAATAAATTATTAGTTATTTGACACTACTACCCCGAGCATAATAGATATTTTTAATATATTTTTATACTTTGGAAACTTTCTTTTTCGATACAATCAATTAAATTGAGAGCTACATATTATAATAAATAATCATTAATGATACCTCAATACAAAACTTTAAATCAAGAGACAATTATACATCAAGATATTTAATCTTTAAATATGTAATAAAAATAGAGATATAAATTAAATAAATTAAATAGATTGAATCAAATAAAAACAGAGAAAAACATCATGCAAGACTGCAATTATTAATAATAGTTTTTGAAAATATTTTTTTACTTTCAAAAAAAGATTCAAAGAAATATATAGATGAACTAGAAAAACTCTTTAAATTTAAATGTATAATCAAAAAACAATTTTTATTCGAAATAAATTATCTAAAAAAACGAAAGAATATTGAAATAATCAACCCCAAATCAAAAATAAATTCAAACTTAAATATGTTTTTTTTACAAAACACTTTATATGAACTTTTTTCATCAAATAGAACTTTAAAATTTTGGATTTGACAATTTTCAATTGAGTTCTTGTTATTTTAATCTCTTATAATTGCATCTAAAATTTTATTTTATTTTTCAATTTTATCCTTGGTGAACTCAATTGCTAGCCTCAAGATTGGTTGCCCTTTTTATTTTGACATTTGGTTCTAAATTTATGCATTTTGATCCTCAATCGATCAATCAACTCTTAACTGTTTTAATTTGATATGTGATTTAGTTACTTTTAGCCCCTACATTCATAAGACATTTTTTTATTTTGATCTTTGATTATGAATTTCTTCAATCCCTAATTGTCGGATAAACTTTGATATTTAATGCCATTAAGCTTTTGATTTGACCAAATTAACTCTACAAAATTACAATTCAATCCTTGTACTTTAATTTGTTTCAATTAAACTCAAATTGATTTTAAAAAACAATTTTTATTGCAACCTCAATAAATTATATTAAACTTGAAAATTTCTAATTATGGCCTTAAACATCTAATTTCGGATTTTTCTTAGATTTTTTATTGTTGCAAATAAGGCATTAATAGGTTGAATATACGCTATTCGATTTCCCAATCTTGTATACCTGGATCTTCCTTAACTAATATTCAATAATTTCCCGGGAGTTCTGGTATTATTCTCACTAATACATATTTATTTATCTATTCCTTTTTTTTGATTTTTTTTTGTATATGTGAGGCCTCAAAAATAAGTAACAACAGGTTAGGTTCAAAATTCCAAGTATAATGGTACATCTCAGTTTTGTTTTTTTTTTGTTTTTTTTTTTAAAATGATATTACAATACAATTTAACTTGAATATGATTGACTTTATTGACTATCAAGTTACCGTTTGGAATTATGGCAGTAGTTACTTCTTAAAATATGTTTTTGTTTAAAAATATATTAAAATAATATATATATATATATATATATATTATTTTTAATAAAAACATTTACACCCGCAGATCAAGATAATAAAAAGTAACTCAAAATAAAATAAAATGTAATTTTTTTATCGCATAAACATACATACATAAAGCATACATATGATACAAGATACTGCAACAAAAGGACCAAATGCATATTTCAAAAGAAAGATTTAACAGTTTGAAAAATGGTGGTACAGGTAATCAGCTCAGTTATAACTATTGGCAATGTTCAAGGACGCAAAAAAAGCTTAAAGCAACTGGTGGCGCAGCCAGAGGTGGAGCTGTTTGTTAAAATAACCGGTGAATGTTACAACCAAGATGAAACACATCACATCTCAAAGTTCCACGTACTCTCAGCACTTAATTTTGGCATTCTTGCCTCCTCAGCCAAATTGACAGAAGCAGAAAACTGGGATAAAGAAGGGCCAAGATTAGAATATCATTTTTGAGTTAAAATCACATAAAATAGAGATGATTTTGGAATCCTGGAAATGCTTAAAGAGGCTTATCCAAACAGCTCAAAGCACACTACAACCACCAGATGAAAAATCACGCAGCTCACAAGCATCAATCTAGCATCCAAATAGCTGAAAGTCAAGCAACCACCCATTCTGTGATATCATCAGCAATTCCAGACATGTATTGCCTCGGGCCATATAAGTATAGGTATTCTATTGAAAACTCTCAAGTCATTGGTTCAGAATTCTCTTAAAAAACATCAACATGCCAGTGCCTTTTTGTGATTGAAAAATGGAAGCAAATTATAAACACCATGCTTTCCACAAACCAGAACATGCTCGGTTATAGTTCAATTGAAAAACTAGAAAACACAAGCATGCTTGTGTTGCAGAATCAATAAGATGCATCTAGGAATTATAAAATGGAAATAAAACATGCAAGCCAAGAGTAGTCAAGAGACAGTTCCTATCAATGCACCGATGCCTTTAAAATTCAAAACTATAACCATGTCCAGCTTAATAGGATCAGATTCTCAAGGCATGCAGTAGATTGCTAAATTTAAGCTCAACTCCAATACGAGTTCCATGCAAGTTACTATCACTTAGAGTGAGAACATAGAGTAATTTCAACTTCTATTTCTTGATTTTACTCTTTAATTTAGAAACCAAATTCCAGCAACTTGCCAATAAGCATATTAATTCAAGCTATTACCTTGAAACTCCCATTCAGCTTTGAGTTCGTCAACCACTCCAAGCCTAGATTCTTGCTTGATGTTTGATATGTAGCCTTGAACACATCATCACCATAGACCTTCCGAGATACCGCAAAATCCCATGAATTCTTTGCTAAGTCATAACATGGCTCAAATGTTGTCAGCCCTCGATGCACATAAGTATACTTCAACTTGCAATTCTCCGTCCCGATCATATAGTTAGCAGATATTTTGTTCGTTGAATCAATCACAAGAGTCCCGTCCAAAATAGTACGGTTATCCCCTCTGCTATGAATGTATGTCAGATTCAAGGGCTTGTCCACAACCTTAACAGCATTCATAAACTGAAACCTAAAATCCTGCACCACAACACCAGTTGAAAATCAAGCAATGTCAGTTACCAAACTTTACTAAAAAAAATCAAGCTTTCCTTAATTTCACAGCTACAAGGGATAAAAACAAGTTACCGGTCCTTAACTGAAACCCTAGATTTTTTAAAATGAATCCCTTATTTATACATTCAAAAACCTAATGCCCTCTTTGGATGCTGGTGAATCAAATAGGAGGCCAAACTTGCAGTCAATTGATTCGAAATCAAAGTGAGCAAAGCAAGTTCAAACTACCCGCCCAGTCGAAAACCCTAGTTACCTACAAAATTGGCAGCCACCAAACAGACCTTATGCGATTAAGAAAGCAAAGCAATGGAGTTTGTGGAGGGGTAACCTTTCTGGGAACGTTGTAGTCTACTATGAAGAAGCCAGGTTTCTCGACAGCTAGAGACAAGCCGTTTAAGCTAGGACCGTTGACGACGGTGGCGTCGGTTACAGAGGCCCGTAGCTTAACACCGCCGGTGATGAAGGCGACTGTAGCAGCGCCGGTGCTTTTGTCATTATCGTACTTGCCCTTCAAAGACGCTCTCATTGCGTGAAAATCGAGAAAGGCAAGGCAGATGGATTATCAATGCCAACAATATTAATCGGTGGCTGGTAAGTATGCAAAGTATTATTTATACGATGGAATATTTTAGATTATGTTACAACTTAGTCCCTCTACTAAGTACTAACCAGACATTTTATACGTGTGTCCCTGTCGTATTTTTAAAATAATTTACAACTTAATCCTTTCTATCAATTTCTTATTTTTCCTATTTCTTTAAATATAAAAAAATGGATAAGATGACAACCATGCATTTTAAAAATACAAAATATATTATTCATATATTTCTATGGCATGAGTTTATTTGTTTATTTTATTTATTATTTAAGTCATAGGTTTGTTAGGACGAGTTTATCTTCTACTTATTTAAGTAAATAAGTTTATTAAACACGGTCCACTAAATATCTAGTTTTACATTATTGTCCACATTTATCTTTTAATTTTTGAAGTTTCTTTCATGGTTATTGATAATATTTTTTTTATTCACGTGAATATTTATCAATTTATTTAGTCAAATGACACCTTCAAAAAAACCCAAATCTTTGACACACACCTAGAGATAATATAATGTTTTCACACTTTAGTGTGTAATGTAATTACTCTCGTATCCATTGTAGATATCAAAATCTCAACAAATTTAATCTATGATCCAAAATTTTTATTTATCAGATGTGGATCTAATTAAATTTATTAGGTTTGAGTTCAAGTTAAATTAAAAACTCAAATTCAAATATATTTTATAGATCTTAATATAATATCCTTTAGTTAAAGGGTATATAGGTAAATTAATACTTGATTGTTTATAAATAGACAATAAAGTCATCGGTAAAATAAGGTTAAGAATAACAAAAAAAAAGCAGAAAAAGGACAATAAACAAATACTAAAAAACAAACACAAATACCTGGGAAATTCTCTTAAAGAAATTTAAGTCTATCAAGGAAGAAATAACTTGAAGTCCTAATTTTCATCAAATTAAACCAAGGAAACAAAATAGCAAAGTCTTTTCCTTCATGAAATCAAATCAAGATATCACACGAATAAAACTTTCAAGCTCGTGTGAATAATCTTTACCAAGTCAATTCAAGTCTTTCTTCAAATCAAATCAAGTCAAGATCTCACATGTTTTAAACTTTTGGGCATATGTGAATATATATTCATTCAAAACAAGAACAAGATTTAGATCTCACCGTTAATTACAAGATGTGTGCATGTGAAGAGCACTTCAAGAGAGTCAATTTTTCTTTTTATCAAATTTATTATCGTGATTTTGACACTATTTTCTAGCGCATTTATTTTACATGTGAGAATTTTGTGTATATAATTTATGGCATGCCCGGTGGAATACTCTCTTCCGGTCATCTTTTGAGTCAACAAATCTATCATCGAAAGTAGATTGTTTGATCCCTAAAAGGAGTTGTATTTGACTAATACACTAAAATTCTTGCTGAATAAATAGATAGATGGAACCAATTGGAGTGAGAGTTCTTGACTCGCTTTTATAGCACTTGACAGACTATAAGATTGTCAGAACTTGTTTCCACTAAATAAATAAAAAGAGCTAGTCTTGGATTACATTGAGAGATGGGGAAAATTAGTTCTTAGTTGTAAGGAGAAGATAAGTGAGGTCTCTTCTGAAAACATGTGTATCCAAGGAATGCAGTGGGAGTTGTTATATAGTCTACAAGGAAACATGCCATTCACTTTTGAACAACTCACTACAAGAGGAGACAAAGAAAGAATTTATGAAAGATACAAGGTTTGCAGAGTCAAAAGAAGTCATGCTTTTCTCCATGACACCTATAAAAGTTTTTAACCAACAAACCAAACCAAACCAAACCAAAACAAAAAATTGAAGAAAAAATTTAGAGAAAACAAGCCCAAAAAATAAAGAAGTTTATTTTGAAGCAATTACAAGAAAAACAATACCTTTTTCTAGATTCTGAAGTTAAGAACCGATCAGAACCGGAGATTTGATCTCACTATTATCCCTGAGCGGATCATCAGGAAACTGAAGAGTGAGAAAAATGGTTTCCATTATAAAGACTTTCTCAAGGTTCCTCATCCTTCTCCAACTATACCGTGTTTTGGATCTGGGAGCACCTCTGTCCAAAGCTGTTCGGAGAGTGCCATTTCATTTTCACAGAAGATAATGCGCGGTGTTGAATCTATTACAGCTATACTTACAAAAGAGCTGAACTCCATGAAGGACATCCATCGGATTGGTTCCATGTTTAGAACAATAAATTATACAGTCACACTCCGTTCTCTCTATTCTTTTAATAAGATTTGACAGGGCTTCTGTTACAGGGTCTAGTAGTGACAAATCGGTGATTTTTGTGTCTCTTGTACATGAAGTTCTTTCCATTTTCTTCACACTTTTCGAGAGTGGTTTTCAGATATTTGAGTTTCTGTTTGATGCTTTCTAGAACGGCAAATGGATGTAGAGAATAGTTTTGGCAGTTGTAAATCTAGGGTAAGGAGTGGGTGAGATCAGGAGTGAAGCTGCCATAACACAGATGTATGCATGCAGCTAGAAAGCAGACTGGCGGTCACTCCAAGCTAGTTTACCGATCATTGAGAGAGAGCTGGATAATAGGACAGACTCTGTTTATACTTTACTTGGGATTGAAGCATGTTAGAACAAAAAACAGGTGTTCTTGTCCATGCTGTTTTCATTTTCACTACCCTTGTTGATTACAGAACAGGAAGCAGAGCAAATCAAGAGTGTAGGGCATGACCTAGATGGAAGAAATTATAAGAAGAAGCAAGATGGGAGCATGGTTCATAGAGTTGATTTGCGAAGTGCATTCATTATTGTAGTTTCATTTCTCACGCGCGCTAACAAGAGGGAAAAGGAAATCAATTTCAAACAAACATAACATCGAGCTGCCTATTCATTTTAAAACAAAATGTAATGAAAAGAGAATCATGTTGCCTACCCCGGCCTTTCTTCTATCTTAATTTCTGATACAACCTCTCTTCTTTACAGGAGAATCACAGAAAACGATCCCCCAAGTCTCCGAGAATGCCTGCACGACAACTCCATGATACTGTCTCGAATTCAAGGACAAAGAACACTGCAAAAGTTCCTCCAAATCCTCTCTTCTTTACAAATTTGCGTGTCATTTTCACTGGATCCCTTGTTGAGATGGCAAAAAACACCCTGCAATCTACACGAGGACCTTGCGCTTTGCAGGCGGGTATATACTCCATTGTTCATCATCTATTCAACACCTGGAAAGAATGCACAAGCTACAATTAGACAACAGTACGAGAATAACCGGGATTGTGACGCCAAACAAAAGATCTGTTTTCTCATTAGTCAAGGATTAGAGAGACTAAAAGGGTGTTTGCCCCGAAACTGGATCGTATGCTTGATGATATAGAGACATTCGTAGTTGTGCAAACGATTATGTTTGTTCAATTGGTAATGTAAAGCTATGTTTATTTGTCAAACTAGAAAATATTACCCTTTTCAAGTCAAGTAGATTATTTTGACACATGGTAGTAGACAACCAAACCCCTCCAGATGCTTATTACTTGGTTGCCATGGAGATTAGAATAATTTCGTTTGTCTTGGTACGGAAAAGTGATATTCAGGTGTCCGTAAACAACGATCATGATGAAAAACAGAGCTAGATAGATCATCACTCTATCGTCTAGGACCTCCATCTTCATTTCAGCCATATCAATTCCCTCAGGAGCAGGTGCAGCAGGGTAGGCAAATGTTCCCATCCTTGTGTCACCCTCCAATCTTCGATGATACAGATGGAGTGTATGGGTTTCCTTCTCGGGCCAATATGGAATGCGGGGTGTCGATATGATAACTTATGACTGCCAATTTAGTTTGAGACATGGGACCGAATTAAACAATGAGTTGGTCTATCCAGATAGATACAGGTCGAGAATCTTGCAAGCAGTAGGATTTTGGGTGGCTACAAACATGACCCGAATCCACATATAAAACATTTTTCTTTTTTTCTTTTTATGTGCATGCAAATGAGATGGATGCAAGGTGCCTTCTGTTTCCCAAATTAGCAAATATTGTACAAGCCCTGAAATCGTGCACCCGCGATTGCTACGCGCAAGGAACATCTCAGGCAAGTAAAAGAAAGGGAAAAGGACGCAGTCTTTCATCTCCCTCTCATTGATTGCCCTTTCAATCAAAATTTAGATTTCATTTCCTATTTTTTCTATCTTGTTGGGTTGCTCTTTTGGATTCAATCAAAGTGAAAAGGTTTTTTCTTGGAATTCCATGAGGAAGTTGTGTCCTAATTATGACAGGGAATATGCACTTGACACCGTCTTGGAGGTGCCTATACCTGAAGAGATGTTCACAAAAATGGGCAACAGTTCAGCTTCTCGTTGGCAAAACATGCGCGCATTGATGAGAGCTCAAGCTGCTGCTGATAAATCAACCCTTCTCCAATCTAAATCAGATAATGAATTTATAGCGTTGCTTAAGCTTGTTGGCTCTCCTCTTATCCCTTTTCAGGTCCACCCTGACCAGCCTCTCACTCGTCCTCTTAAAGATTGTACCATTGTATGTATGAATCTTTCATTTTCCTCTTCAAGTTTTTCTCTCTTTTCTTTTTTTGGTTAAATCTGAACATGGAAATGAATGGGTACGGTGCAAAACTCATTGCTGGACTAAATATACTTCATGTAATTTGAGAGATTTTCTGAAAATCTTGCTGTGCTATAATGGAGAGCGTGCTTTGTGGTTTTGAAAACATTCCTGCAAAGGTTAAGGTCCTCCTCAGAATTGAGAATCAATGGCAATTTAAGAGTGCTTTGGCCATATGAATAGTCACTTAATTACTTCACATTTCATTTATGATGTGTGAGAAGAGAAACGATGAAAAGGGAAACATTAACCCTCAACATTTCCAGAGCTGTAACTTTTCATTTTACTTTTTATTGATTAGCTAGGCTGATGAGAACGCAGCTCGACGCCTTCAACTGGACCTGGAAATGTTACTTCTGATTAACAATGCATAAATAGTTTATTAACGGTGACTTATTTCATGAACAGGAGGCCTCTACCGCGAAATATATTGTGCAACAATATATAGCAGCAATTGGAGGATCTTTGGCACTGAATTCAGTGGAAAGCATGTATGCAGTAGGGCAGGTTAAGATGGCTGCATCAGAAATGCACCAAGGTGATGACAGTGTGCACCCAGGAGGCAAGTCCGAGGTTGGAGGGTTTGTGCTGTGGCAAAAAAACCCTGATTTGTGGTACCTAGAACTAGTTGTTTCGGGTTACAAGGTCAGTGCAGGCAGTGATGGCAAGGTTGCTTGGAACCAATCCTCGTCTCAGGCTTCGCATGCTAATAGAGGTCCTCCGAGACCCTTGCGGCGGTTCTTCCAGGTATAACCTTCTCTGAATGTGTGTTTTCTAGTGAAAAATAATCGCTGTATGTAATCTAAGAGTATCGATCCCGTATCTTTTTGGGATGTGAAAATGATTGAAGATGGTTTTCTTTGACAGGGATTGGATCCAAGGTGCACTGCCAACCTGTTCTTAGAAGCAGTATGCGTCGCAGACAAGGCAGTGAACAATGAAGACTGCTTTGTACTCAAGCTCGAGACCGATTCAAACACCCTTAAAGCTCAAAGTTCTTCCAATACAGAAATCGTACACCATACAATATGGGGCTACTTCAGCCAAAGAACAGGGCTGCTTGTCAAATTCGAGGACACGAAATTAGTGAAGATGAAACCGATTAAAGGAAATGATAACGTGTTTTGGGAGACGAGTATAGAGTCAGTGATGGGAGATTATAGATACATTGAAGGCATTAATATAGCACATAGTGGGAAGACCACTGCGACACTTTACAGATACGGAGCATCACATAATCATAAGAGGAAAATAGAGGAAACATGGATGATTGAAGAAGTTGATTTTAACATCTGTGGGTTGTCAATGGATTGCTTTTTACCTCCTGCTGATCTTAGGAGAGAACAAGAAGGTGGGGAGCTGTGACCAAATTATTTGAGCTATGGGAACAAAAGAGGAAATTCCATGTAAATAATACATATATATATATATATAGGAAGAGATAATTTTTTGAAAAATATTCAACCATTCATTGAAAAAAGAAAACGACCCAACATATTTATCTGAAATCTTTTTTTTATTCCATCAATGAAGAAATGGTTATATTCTCTCAATCCAAGAACATCAAGATCCAATTGTTTAATTAGCATGTTTATTCTGCATCTAACTTGAATGGAACCACCAGCCCAACAAGTAACTGGCGCGTGTGCGCGTGTAATGATCAAGGATAACGGATGGATGCCTTGTCCCAAAGAAAGAGCCAAGTGAACTGAAAGGGACGGTTTTGCTTGATTAGTTCTCTAATTCCACGTATAAAAGCACCACCTTTTACAAACAAGTTCCTTGGCTGCAACTTGCCAGTGCTCTGACGTTACAAACTTGAGTCTGATCTGATGTGCTCTCTCTACATTATGAAGACTCTTCTTCATTAGTGGAGGAACTATCTATTTAAGAGGGAGGGGTACACTTCAACTGGGCTGTTGTAAGTTGTAACTCCAACACAACAACTAACATCTCTCTCTGCCGACCAAACCCTCCAATAACCCGCACAACGGGTGGTCTTCCGTGATTTTTATCAACCACCTGGACCAAATCCTCGTCAGCATCACCGGCTACAAAAACTTGGGGGGAGCAAAAGACCTCTTCCTATCTGCAAATACTCATATCACCCACTCCATTTTTTAAAAGAGGGCAACAAAACAAGTAAATACACATTTCATCCAGGAGAAAAGGCAACCGATTTCCAGCCTTGTGTTAACACACTTTGACAGGCACGCATACACATGATGCCACCAGCTTCAGCCCAGAGCATGAATGGACCAAAAATGGGGAACCGAGGAAAAAATGCACCATTCAAAGTTTTGCCTTCATGATTTATGATAGATCTTTGTAATTCTCTGACAAAAAAGACAGTAACTCTACCGCAGGAATTTTAGTCCACAAAATTGCTAGAGCAGATCAAATTGGTACTGCTGCTGTTGATCTATGTAGAGAAACATAATCCTAATGTAAAACATTTACAAACAGTGTAGTCAAAGCGTATTTACAACTACCATTCAAATCCCCTAGTCTTCTAGGGTCTGAATCTCGCCCATCATGATCCGGTTACTGACAACATTAAATCCTAAAACAGCAGGGCTGACCTTCTTCCCCTTTTTCCCTTTCTTCTTGCCTCCACCCTTCCCCAGCCCATCTTCACGGTCATAATCTTCAACACCTGCATTGTCAAAAGTCACATCTTTGGCACTGATCCCACCAGTCTTCCAATCATTCCGTCCTTGAAAGGCTATTTCAAGAACATCTGCTCCTAACATCTCTTTGCAATTGAGGAATTTGTCAATGAACTCATGATCAGGATCAAATGATGCAAGATTTTCTATCAGAAGCATCTCCGCCTCTGATCTGGATTGCTTCAAGCAGTATTCCAGGAAACTTGTATCTGTCACAAGGGATTCCATTTTATGAGATCAAACTTAACGACAAGAAAAGGTGTTCAAGTCAACATGTTACATACATGAGCAGAATTTGTAATGAACCATGGGTCCCAGCCGAGGAAAGTGGAAAACTAATTTAATCTCTGTGATACATGGAATTTGACCTATTTGGCATAGAAGCCATACTACTAAAGATCATGGTACTTGTTATATGTATGCTTGAAAGATCAGTTCTTTGAGTGGGGGGAAAGTAAAGTCTGTAAAAAGTATATTTATCAATCTGGAATAGATGCTTGTTACCCAAATGCTTAAGATCAAGTTCCATGAAAATCACAATTCTAGTAAATAAATGTCAAGCAAAAGAAGAAAGAACATAGAATGGTACCTTTAGTCCCAACAAGTCTAACACATTCACTCTCACACCAAGCCCTGAACTCCATAGCCTCTGAAAAAGAATAAACAGAAAGGGTAAACAACAATTCTTGACAGGTTAAGATGAAAAGCCTATTATCTCTTTACCTGAATGCTTGTTCATTGTATCTCGTTTCCCTTTAAGAGACGACTGAGTAGTGGCAGTTGAAGATGAGAGAGAATGCTCAGCAGGTCTGCCACCCACGGATTTCTGTCTCCCAAATGATGCAACTGGTGCTCCTTTTACAGGAGTAGTTTTGGTTCCCCAACTTCCCTGGCTTGAAAGATGAGGGAATTCTGACCTGTTTAGAAGAATGATAGCAAAATTTACTCTTGATTTCTCTCATCAGGGGCATTGATTAAGAGACAGCACAGAGTGATGATGTAAAGAAGCAACAACCAGACATAGGCTTACCCAACAAACAAAGACAAAAAATCTACCAGACCTTTGAGTTTTGGCAAAATATGCCAAGTTCAAAAGCAAGTACCAACAATAAATTTAGTACACCTGTTCATGTGAAAATTACAAAGGAGCTCTCACATATGAACGTATGTGGACGAAGTATATGTGCCAACCCAGCTTATTTCGTTAAGCTATAAACATTTCACAACAAATTCACTTATTTTTTTAGCCTTAATCACTGATTGGACTAACCCTGCACCATTGAGCTTGACTTCCATGTCTTCACATGAATGGTTCCCATAAGACAGAAATTCTTTTGGCAACAAAAGGTAGCTCCAGTTACATGCTTAAAAATATTTTCTATTAAGCAACTAGAACAGGTCAAATGCTATCATTTTGGGGAATCACTGGAATAATCAAGGAACTCGGAAACAGGGAAGGACAAAATGGTAAGTGGACAAAAACAAGGTATTCTGTTCACTAGTTTGAGCTAGTTGAATAGTTAACTACTAATCAGCAGCCTTGCAATATAACCATTTTTTATAGACAAGCAAACAGTGACAAAAAGAAGTGCAGAATCCCAAACAAGAAAAATCGACTAATCGAACAGGTAAAGGCATGCTGCAAAATTTAATAAACCAGATCAAATTTACAGAGCATCTGCAAAAAGCAAGTATGCTCACAAGGGCAGCTCTAAAATAGAAAGAATGGTTCAACTAAAGAAGCAAAGTTTGACAAACAAAAAGCTAGTTAGATGGGAAGAAAAAGAATCATACTGCTTAGGCTCCTGCTTTGATTGATCAACCGGGCCCCAAAATAGTTCATCGTCTACTTTGTATTTTGACTGAGAAGAAGCGCGGGAATTTATCTGGATAGGAGCAGCTGCCTTTGAAGGAGAAGATGCAGGATGTGACCATGAAGAGCCACTTCCGTTTGCGGATTGAGTGGGCTGAGGTTTCTGAGGAATTGGTATTTGATGCTGAGGCTGGGCAGAAGAGACCTTTTTCTCCTGTTCCTTTTGGATGTCCCTTAAGGATGTGGGCTTCGGAAGCTTCTTGGAGTCAGCAGACCATGCTGGAGAAGGAGAATGGTTTGTTGCTGGTTCTCCCTTCCAAAAAACAAAATCTCCCAAGGAAGGGCCAGATGGAATTGCAGGCAACACTTCCTTCTCCTGCTGCACAGCGCGAGCGCCTTTCCCTTTCTCAATGGGACTTGAACTAACAGCCATTTCAGTAGAAGGTATAGGCACCACCGCCTTAGCTGCAGCCCCCTTTGCTTTAGCTGACCTTTTGCGACTCTTTTTAGTGTCTTTAGCCTCAATAAAGTTTCCATCATCTATAGATTCTAAACTGTTAGTTGTGACTGGTTGGATAGTCAGGCTAGATAAGGATTCAGAAACTCCCATCTCTCTTTCATTAGATTTCGCCAAAACTTCTTCTGCCAATAGATCGTGTAACTGACTTTTCTTGCTCTTAGAAGAAAGTGAAATTTCTGCTTTTCCCAAATTTATGTCAGTACTAATCACTTCTCTTTGAATATCTCTGGAAATTTTTGGGTCTGAACTAGCCACAACCCCAGCCCAGGGAGTTGATGAACTTGTGTGGTTGACAGAAGTGCTGGTCTCAGAAACTGCCATGCCAACCTGAGCCTTCCTTTGTTCTTCCTGTTGAATTTCCAACAATGACTTTGGTTTGAAACCAGGAGCAGGTTTCCAGGCACGTTGACTTGATTGAATCTGTGCACTAAGAACTGGTACAGACCCAGCCAGTTTCAATTCACCCTCAACTTCTGGGGATCTAACATCATCTCCAGAATTGATGGCAGGCAATGAACTAGAAACCTGCTGGGAATCAACTACTTCTGCAGAATTACCCAACTTCTTGTCCCTTGCCTTTAGTGGAGATGACCCAGAAAGATTTTCTCCAGTTCCATCATGTGATTCAAATCTGGTTACACCAGCATTTGGCCCCTCATTTTCAGATTGGTTAGATAATTGCAAACAGAAAGCCTTTGTTGCTACCTTTGCCTGGTCAGAAGAAGAGTTTAACTTAGCAGATTTTTGCTTTCTGGATTTCTTCTCAGAAGCTTTTCTTGTCTCACGAGTTTCAATGTTTTTCACTTCTGTTGCCACTTCAGGCTCTATATTTGATTGATCTCTATCAACCTGCTGCTCATCAAGTGACCTATCATCTAGTTCAACTTTTACAACACTGGCATGATCAGGCTTCGAAATTGCTTTCTCACCAGCTCCTGCTAGCACTACTGGATCAGAGATTTCATGAGAATCCTGATGGACAGAATCTGCAGTAGCCTCAGATACCTTAACCTTTGTACCTTCTTCAGTTCTCCAAGGAACTTCTGATGTATGACCCAGTGAATGAGGAACACGGTCAGAAGAGGGGACAGGTTCAGATGCAACAGAAGCCTCATGTGAAGATTTGTTCATCCACCCTGGCAAGGGTGAGCTATCAGCAAATGCTGATGCTGGTAATGATTCTTTCGGATGAATATCACCTAGTTTTCCAGGACTTGTACCCCAGCTTTTTTGAAGATTAACATTCCCAAAAATTTGTTGTGGAAGATGGAGAGAAGATGCTTCAGAACTGACATTATAAGTGACATCATGGGTAACTTGAGGTGGCAAATTCAATAAACTGGCAGTGTGTTCATCTTGCACATTTGAAACTGGCAACTGTGGACCAGATGCAAACAATTCTTTGGACAGCTGAAGCCGAGAAGGATCCACAGGTGCATTTCCCATAGCTATTGAAGGAGTCTGTAATTTTCCATAAGACGGCTCACCAAAACGCTGATGAGAATGGTGCTCTGACATAACTTGGGAAAGTAACTGTTGTTGCCGCAACAACTGTTGTTGCTCCTCCTGTTTTTGTTGCTGTTGCTGCTGCTGCTTGAGTAACAAATGCTTATCTAACACTGAAAGCTGCTGTGTTTGAAGAGGAACCTGGGAATGAGACTGCAGCAGGTATTGCTGTTGCAGCAAATATTGCTGCTGCAACAAGTTGAGTAATTGTGGATCCTGGGGTAAAGCTGAGGGCAACAATTTTTCAGGTGTCAAAATACCAGATGGGGTATCTATACCTTGACCAAGCAGGTTTGTTAAAGGTGGGTTCTGCCGCGGCAGTCTCTGTTGTTGCCCAAAGAGAACTTGTGGTGGAAAATTCTGAGCATGAAGCAAGTCAATCTTATCCTGAAGTGGATCCAAGCTGTCCTGGGCAGGGAAATTTGACCAACCACTAACACCATTATTTATGCCAGAAGCAGGCCTGTCAGATAGGCCTTGAAGGATGGACATCAAATCAGAATTTTGAGAATGAGGAGGCTGATGCGGATTGTCAGACAATGAGGGTAGGAGTTTTGCTTGATGCATCGTGGAGTCTGGGTGAACTTCTGGTTTTGAAACCATGGATAGAGCATCTCTTCCCTGCCAATATGGATAAGGACTGGGTAATGATCTCTGCCGTTCAAGTGCCATTTTCTGTGCCAACAGGTGCAGATCGTTCCCACCGTCAACTCCCAATGATGGCACACCACCAGAACTATTTCCAGTAAATCCTTGAGAACCTAAAGAGAAAACATATGCGTCAAGATCACATAAAGATGCGACAAGATGACAACTACAATTAGAAACCAAGGGGAAATGCCCAAAGCATAGAGCTGTTCAATAAAACAGAGTTCATTTTTTAAACATGAAAATAAGCTGGGGGTAACCGAACCTTGTGAAGACAGACCCAAGTTTCCAGACATCAGTGACTCTAAGAATCGGTTTTCAGCTTCTGTTGCCGAACCAGGTTTAGACCTTGAATCATTTCTTATAATATCAAACTCCTTTAAGCTAGGATGCATGTTTCCAAAGCTGCTAATGTTTGGCCTGCTAGATGAGTCAGTGAATTCATTCTGTTTTGTCCCAGCAAACCCAGGTGGTGGCCTTGCCTTGGCTCGCAAATGAGGCATAACATCACCAAGATATAAAAAGGGTGATTCCTGTGATGCATTTGCCAGCCGCACTTGCAAATCTATGCCAAAATATCCGGTCTCGAACCACCCAATGATATCACTGCCAGAAAAGGGACCTTGAATTTCACCCTGGGGATCCTTATAATAAAGAACCAGGTTCTCAGGAGAAGGTTGTGAAAACTTCTTGACCTCTTGCTCCCTGTCCAGAGCAGCAGATGGCTGCCTTTTCATAATGGGATCCTCATTGGTCTGCCACTTTGCCTCATCTCTAGAGAATGATGGATTGGCTGCATTGCTCTCCCGTGGATTTTCAGGATCTTTTGGAGTTTGATTCCAGGCCATATCAGCTGCCCTCGACTTGACATCACTGGAAGCATCTCTCCAGTCATGCGAGACAGTATTCAACTGATCAACCAGTGATGGAGCTCGCCATGGAGTTCCAGATTGCGCAGAAGTATTTCCCTCCACGGTCAATTCCCTGTTTATAGGCACCTCATCATCCTTTTTGTACGGACTGGTTTCTCTAAAAGCTGCATATGGAAAATAATTATTATTATTATAATGCACCAGGACATTGGGCACTTTAGATGGAGCACGCTGTCATACAATAACATACCAAACTTTTACAGACTGAACTAAGAGTAAAACGACAGTAACAGCACAAATGAAAATTGTCTGAACCAAAAAACCAATTATAACAAGCAACAACCACAAATTTTTAATTTGAGTTCGAGATAAATTATCTTTCTAGACTTGTTAAGTTTGAAGAAAAAGGGGGCCACCTTCATAGCTCATTGAATGATTTCAAAGGTAGCCAGCTCAGCTTAATAAACACATGCACAAACCACTTTTGTTTCTGTTACCTTCAGCTTTGAACTTGTCATCAGAATATGTTCCATGACCACCCATTGAAATGTTGAGGCTTTCGTCTCTACCATTATCAACAGAGTGTGGCATATCTTCATTGCTACCTGCAATGACATGCCAATCCGAACATAATCATTTCCTTGCTCTAGAGTATGTGCAAGTACACTGGAATAAAAACAGCTATGAAAGGTACAATACCAAGCTTGGCTCTCAATGGTTGTGTAGAATCAATTGAGTTCCGACTAAGAGATCCTTCCTTTGATATCTGAGGAGCACCACTGCTAACTATGTCTCCCTTGTCAATTCCCTTCAAAACCACCTGCTCCAGCAATAAAGAAATTCAATAAATATAAAGCAATGCTTGTATCCACCCAGATAATAAATATATACAAATTTACCATTTCCTCAGGACTGGGAGCACAGAGTGCCAGTGGCTCCAAGGGCTCTTCCAGTGTAAGCAAAGGCACTTGCACAAACCCGTTCAGTAGTTGGCATGACTTCATGTCAGTCATCCTGTATATATCTAGCAATTTAGTCCTACTATAGCTTAGTTGGCCACTTTCACCTTTATCTGAAATACCTCCTGAATATTGAGAATTAGTAGAAATATTGTTAAAGGAGATTCCACCAGAGCTAAGCCTTCCACGACCAAGAGAATACGTTGGAGTATTTTCCCCACGTCCACGACCATAAGAAAATGTTGGAACCTGCTTGTTCGGTGTTAGAGTTTGGTGATGGGGTGGCTCTCCCCTCCCTCGACCCTGGGAGGAGTTGGATCTCCATGGCCGATAATGATCACCCTCCCGTTCATCTTTTCCATGGCCAGAATGATGAGACAGCCCTTTTTCAAATGCTGTGTCACCATCTCTGCCAGAGTCTGACCACTTTTCACGCAAACCTTCTGTATCCTTGTTGTCTGGGCCCCAGCGTGTGTTCCATTTGCTCTCGCGCCGCTGATCATAATTATTTTCCCTGTTACTCGTATCAGTCCAACGCTCAGAAGGGCCACGGCG
The DNA here is from genome assembly GCA_032356905.1 of Salix exigua. Classification (NCBI taxonomy): domain Eukaryota; kingdom Viridiplantae; phylum Streptophyta; class Magnoliopsida; order Malpighiales; family Salicaceae; genus Salix; species Salix exigua. The sequence continues at coordinate 19,601,340 of CM063589.1, read as the reverse complement.
TGCTTCATAGTGTTTGGTGGATGAATTCTCAGGCCAGCGGTCCATCCGCCGACTGTCACCAAGCTCTTTTTCTCCATCTCTCCAGCGATCTTTACGCAAGGAGGAATTGGTGTCTCTTTCTTCATCACGCCAACGATCACGACGACCAGTTTCCATATCAAGCAAGGAAGGCCGAAAAACATCCTTTTTCTTCTGGTCATGCATCTCCTCAGTGTTATCTGAGTGATTGCCATAAGCTGGAAGTGGGCTGCTTTCCTGTATACCCCATCAACACCACAAAAAGAACAGGATTAAATTGCAGGCTAAAGTAATCACATCAAACAGTTGACATGGATTCCATGGTGACAGCAAGAGAGTAGATTCATCTAACGAATATAATGTAAAACCAAATAATTGTCCATGAATAAGCAAGTTCTGATGGTAAAAGATCATTAATACAGACAAAAGGTTGTGATAACAGACCCCTGTTCCCACTCCAGGTTTGCTCTCGCCTGGTTTTGGCAGAAGCCACTGCGGTGACAGCGGAATAGGATTGTCAGAACCTTGAGCATCTGCATGTAATAATCAAAAGGAATTAACAAAAAAAACTTTCCACACATATCCAAACGAATAATTAAAATAGCATGCTCAGCTATTCCATGAATGACTGGAATTAATTGATGTGAGCTCCATTGATTGAACCAATGCAACAAAATTGCTGAAAATTGGAAACCTTGCCCGTTGCCTGACACAAGTAGCGTCTGACAATTACACGAATCATCACAAAAACAGAAATGTAATAACATGTATTAATCAACAGGTCCCAATGTATAAACAGAACAAATGTAATCCAAATCATGAAAACTTAACAAAGGCCTCTACTGCCAGAGGCACCATCCCGGTTCAAATTACATTTTACTGACTTTTTTCCACAAGGAAAGTGAAAAAAATCAAGTCTTCTGATGCAAACCCTAAAATGCAGAACAAACACAACAATAGCAAGGGGGTGAAAGCAAAAGAGAAGGTACTGAAAAATACTGCAAGCAAAATTTTATTATCATTCAAAAATATTTAAAAAAAAACCCAAAAATGATAATCACTAGTTTATCCTATAGAAAACCCGAACGGAAAAAAATAATTAAAAAAATACTTGGCTAAAGAAAGAAAATTTAACAAATTCACTACTTCCCAACTTAATGCAAAATTAAACAGAAACCCAGTAATATTACCGCATTTGCAAACATAAACACAAAACCCTAAAAAAAAGAACAGACACCAACAATCAGTTAAAGAAAGCCACAAAATCCACGAATAAATACAAGCTCAAATGACGAAAAAGAGAAGGTAGGTCTCCCAAAAACGAAGGTCAAATTAAACTAAAAGAAACTGAAGGTTTAAGAGAGACGAGAGAGAGAGATCGTTAACACCTTTGGAGATCTGGAAAAGAGGCGTGAGGGATAGGCCGGGACGGGAACCGGAGACGGAATTATTAGCCATGGATGATCGGTGATGAAAACAAGCAGGGCGTCGAGAGAGATATTTCGGTATTGCTCTTGATTTGTTTGAGCGAGGTGAGGAAAAGGGGGCAACGGGGGAAGAAGAGGGAATATATAAAGGGTAGGTTAAAATGATTCATCACCCGGCTTACGTTAGCATAAGGCTAGTGACTTATTTGGTTGTCCGATTTATTTTTAATTATGCTCACGTGCTCTACCACCTTGTTTAAACATAATTCAAATAAAAGATTTCTTTTCTTCTTGCTTAAAAAAGGGACGGAAAATATTTTAGTCTCTCACAATAAGGAAATAGCCTAACATTTGATTAAATTATTTGATGCATAATTCGAAACTAGTTTAATTATACAAGTGTGCAAACATATATATATATATAAAGTAGGCAACTCCTTGCTATTTTGTTATTTTATAATTGTGATTTTAGTCATTGAATAAAAAATTAAAGTTGATTCATTTTTTTTATCCTTTGGTATTTTATTTCACTCTCAAATATATTTTTAACAGAAATTATTTGATAACTTTTATTATATATCTAAGAGTGTAGTGATTTATGCTTTTAAATGTTTTAAAAAAAATATTTTTTTGCTTGAAAATATATAAAAAATAATAATTTTTAATATCAACAAATCAAAACGTTAAAACTTATTAAAAGATAATTTAATATCTTTTCATACCAAAGCTATTTTTAAAATACAACCAAACACAATCTCAACCGAAATACAGATCATTCATAAGCCATAATGGAAAGGGTTAGTAAAATACACATCATCCAAAAAAAAAGAAGACTTTCTTCATCTAATAAAAGACTTTCTTTTGAGATAGATTACTTGTGGTTTGCAAGTGAGATGTGGCGATGGGTAATTGCAATGTGCCAATGCATGTCAAGGATAAAGAGCATGAGATGATTGGTAGTGCAGGGAGTGCATCCAATGATAAACATAATGTCAATTCTCTACCGGTTGGTTCGCAGGTAAGAGCCAGGGGGCTTCATGGACCCAAGGCTTTTCAAATGGACTTGAATCAGGCAGATCAGCTGTCGCCTACAAGTCCTCCTTCATTTGGTGATGGTAAGGATTCAGAAAACGACAGTAATGATCAGGGAAGTGATGATGTAAGAACTTGACTATTGCTTTTAACAATGATCTTGCAGACCTTTTTTTCTAATTTCATGTGTAAAGTGCAATTATCCTTTGCAGTGGTCTGGAAACTCCTGAAGAGTGAAAAGGCTCTCTGAAAATGCTGTGTTGCCCTCTAGAGGCTCCCCCCTTTCGGCTGGCTGTGATCTCTCCAGGTGTATAGCAAAACCCTCTTCCAGTCCTTTCATTTTTCACAATGTCAGCGCAGGATTATTAGCAAATTAATGTTTTTTTTCCAATGTTGTGCAGCGTCTCAGCGGCAAAGGTACCAGCTAGAGGAAAAGCTCTTATCCCTACAGATTTGAGCACTGCAATACCTGAAGGAACTTGTGCTCGTATTGGTAAATCCCAGCCTTCGTATTTTAATGTTATATATGCTCGCTTTGCATATGGTTTGATTTTGTTTCTGAAGCTGGGCTTTGTTGATTTAGCACCCAGATCGGGACTGACATGGAAGCACTCAATCGACGTGGGTGGTGGTGTCATAGACGCTGACTACCGAGGCCCAGTTGGGGTTATCTTGTTTAATCATTCGGACCTTGATTTTGAGGTCAAGGTTGGTGATAAAATTGCGCAAATAATTATTCAGAAGATCGAGACTGCTAATGCTGTGGAAATTGAGGATCTGGATGCAACCGTGAGAGGAGCTGGAGGGTTTGGATCCACTGGCGTGCGAGCTTGCTGTGCCTCGTGAAATATTTTCAAAAATCTGGGAAAATTTAGTGAGCAGATTGTCGGCTTAGTGGTTAATGTTTTAGGCTTGGTGAAGAACCTTGGTTTGTAATGAAGACATGGATGGTATTTTTTTCCCAGCATTGCAACAAAGGCTAAGGAGATTATTGTCAACGGAAATCTTGCTAAGGAGGTTATTTTAGGTGTATAAATCGTAAAAGCATCCCCAATTTAACCAATATTGCACCCGTTTGGCAACGCGGTGCGTTCCGCGTTTGCCAAACGGGATGGTGTTGTGGTGTAACACCATTTTTTTTAGTGGAGCCCACCAAAATTAACGCCCAAACGGCGTTTTTTGAAAAGCACCTTGGAGGTGCTTTTCAAACGCCGACTTGAACGGCGTCCCTGACCCATCCCAGGAACCTTAGCCAAAAGTAACCGTTGAAAACCAAAATCCCTACCTTATCCTCTCGTCTGCAACCTCCCATCTCAATTTTTGTTCTCCTCTGCAACTTCAAAACAACCCAAATCTCTACAAGAAATATTTTGATGCGAATCAAGAATTTCGAGTTATTTGAAACAGAACACGATCTTATTTTTTTTCATTTCATAAGAGATGGCTGCTGCATGCTTGTAGAAGAAGAAGGAAATCACAACATTAATGAATAATTAAAATAGGGAGGGGAGCTAAAAATCTCAACCCTTACCCATCTGCACAAAAATTTCAAACCGTTTGCACCTTATCTTCTTCTCCTCCGTCTGCAAGCCTTCTCCCCTTCTCTTCTTATCGTCTTCACAGCCACACCCTCACCCTTCTCCTTCGGCCTTCTCTTCTTCTTTCATCGAGGCATGTGGGTAACGACTTCTTCTTTCACTTCCTTTCCACCAGCTAATGGCACCTGATGAACCAGCAAGAAGAAGCAGAAGATAAGAGGAAGATTGCTGTGAGATTGAGAGGACTGGACGGGAGGAGGGGGGCGGCCGGAGAAGATAAGAGGCTGGAGAAGATAAGAAGAATGGGGAATGGTTTTTAACTATTATTATAAATGGGGAACGGACGGGGGTGGGTTAATTGTTATTGTTAATTATAATAATAATAATAATATTATTATTATTATTATTATTATTAATTATTGTATTATAATAATAATTATATTATTATTATTATTATAATAGTTAGCATAGAAAAATAGAGATTTTAATTTGTAATTAATTTGATTGAATTATTTATAATGAAATGTATTTTAATTAATTATGTTTAAACTTATTAGTTACTTGAAATATATTATTTAGCGTGTTAATTTTAGTAATTGATAATTATATTTTTAGTTTGATGGGAGAATAAAAAATAATATTTGTTTTTTCATGAATTATTAATTACATAATATTATTATCATTATTAAATTTACAATATTTAAAAAAATTATATATATACCCTTTTAAGTAATTTCACAAGTTAAAAGCAGTTTGTAAAGTTTGAAAACCAAACACCAAAACTCCTTTTTCTTCAACCTTCAACTCAACCACAGTTTTAACCAAACACTAAACTACTTTTTTTGAACCACAGTTTAAAACTCTATTTTTAAAACTCCATTTTTTCAACCGCTACCGCCCTCCCAAACAGGCCTATTATCTCTTTCAAAACCATCCTGACCCGATAGGTTGACCCGTAATCGATGCCAGTACAGGTTTTCACAAAAATAATAGGAGAATTGACCTCTTGTAACTGGTCAAAAACTTGTGCCACCCACATCTAGATTAAAAAAAATAAAAAATAAAATAGTCAAAACTCTTTTAACTTTTTTAAAAATAAAAGTGTTAATAATATTATTTTTTTATAAAATAGAAACTAGCTAAATCAGACTAATCCGATCCATTCACCTGACCCATGAGCAGTCACGAATCAGATTTAAAATCTATAATTACAGTAGTAACCTAAACATAATCATAGGGCATATACGACCCAGAATTCAACCACTAACCATGAGTTTCACACCAAAAAAACTAATATTGAAAAACATAGAAATAAAATGATAAGATATGGAAAATGTACGGACCGATCATTTTCCCGATGAGCTTGAGTTCATCCTGAGCTTCTTCGATCAGCTCTTCGACCTGACCACAGCCAATCCGTTCCTCAATCTTCTCCCATTCTTCTTCGCAGGCTGTAAGTCTGTGTCTCGTGAAACTCTCCACTGCTTTACGGTATCCTTCATCTTGCGGCACCGCTTCGATCTTTTTTGAAGGTCTTGGTGTATAGATGAATCAAAACTGCTCTCGCATTCGGGGCCACGATCCCCGTCGTTTGCTTTACTCTGGCCAGCAATGGCCGTCCGATTGCCCGCAGGAACATCGCCGATTTTGATCGCCCTGAATCACGACTGCTTTTGGCTTTATCAGTGTTGGGTTGGTCGTTTTGGGTTTTTGGAGAGAAATCAAGGGGCCGTTGATTGAGTTTGATGGAGATAGTAACCGAGTCTTGACCGTGTATTAGACGGTGATTTGTGAGTCCTGGAGTTGAACAGTTAAGATGGAACGGGAGAAAGATTTGAGTTTAGATTGGGCTGAAAGGTCCATGAATTGAGGATTATGAGCCCGTGAGGGAAGTTGTTTGGGCTATTTATTAAGATTGGCCCACATTGCCCTACAAAACCTTTTGATTTCTCCCTTTTCTGAAATAAAATGCAAGATGAGTGATGATTTACAACACCAAACACAAATTACAAATGGGAGAGGATGCTCATGTTGCGATTTTTTGTAAATTATTTTTTTATTTTTCTTGATAAAAAAAATTATGATCCATGGAATCACTCAATCTGAACTAATAGTCTCGGTATTTTGATCTAAATACTCTAACCACTTTATTTTAAAGATTTTTAATCATTTAAGAAAACAAGATTGTCCTTTCATATCCATTTACTATTCTCTAGCCCCCCGGCTTGAAGCTCTCAGATAACCAACGCTACTTTAATGTTAGTTTGCCTCCTCCTTTGTTTTCTTATCAAAATATATTGCCTCCCCCCCCCCCTTGTTTCTGCAGCCGTGGTAATGGCGATCCGATCGTCAAGATTATCACCCCTTCACTTGACACGTTAACAGTTCACCTTTAAAGTAAGTCACTCTCTTGCTTTGTTGTTTCCTTTCACGGCATTCCTTTTTCTTCCTGCTGCTTTCGTTTTGCTGTTAGTGACTCTTGGTTTAAATATGATGAAGTCAAGTCCGTGGCTTGATTTTGCTTTCTAAATTTCTATTTGGCACCAAAAATAGGAAATGCAATGGACCGGAAAAGGAGCTTCAGTTTATTCTGACTTCTTGGCTGCGAATACTTTCAGCTTTTTTCACCCTTATGAACTACTCCCTGACAGCCACTTCCTTTTATTTGCGCACTTGATATCGGGAAGTCACCCTTCACCGCATGGCCTACAAAAGTCTTGTGTCTTAAAACATCAGATGCGCATGCACCGGATTTAGCTTTGGCCCCCCTCATCACAGAAGATTTGGGATAATGAATTCTAGATGTTTGTGTAAATGACCAAAAGAAAAGAGAGATGCATCCATCTTAAATCCTAGCTTGTGTTTCTTTCCTTACCTTTTTTTCACCTTACATCGAGCTTTCTCATCAACTCTATTAATTACAGGTCGAAGAGAGCTCTGCTAAGTTGATGGATCGGGAAGGAAGGATGGCGTGTCTAAAGGACATAGCACCTGCAGCTGAAAACAACATCAACACACAGTTCATAGTTTTGGACAAAGGCAGAACTATATTGGAAGGGCGGAACAAGACCTGCTTGGCTCTCGTGGCTGACGAGACTGCCTCGGTTCATTTCCAATTCTGGGGTGATGAGTGCGATGGATTCGAGCCAGGTGACATAATCCGTTTGGCTAATGGCATCTTTTCTTACAGCAGGAACACCAATCTTGTTTTGAGAGCGGGCAGGAGAGGAACTATTGAGAAGGTGGGAGAATTCGCCATGGTATTTGTGGAGACCCCAAATATGAGCGAGATTACTTGGATTCCAGACACAAATCGTTCCAACAAGTATGTGCAAGATTCTGTCATTTCTTCACATTCCCGTATCTTTCCTCCATTACCTTAAACATTGTCTATGTATTAGATGCGATGTGATTTAGAGAAGACAACCCTAAGAATGTGAATGTGTTTCATGCATCAATGTCTAATGCAACGGGCTGTGGAAGATGTTTATTTTAAGAAATCAGAGTCAAATGTTTCATTTCACCTCTTCTCGGGATTAATGTGGTGGACTGATGTCCAGCTAGCAGTGAACCAGAGTTGGGAAATATGAAAAACTAGCGAGTGACATTTCAATGATTTTCATGCTGCAACTGACATTCTCACATTTGAACCGCTAGTAGTTTCAAGGGTGGCCGAGTCAGTTTTACATGCCTCAACACACCAATGATGTAAACCAGATGAATATATTGTAAATTAAATACCTCTAAGATTTCCTATTTTACAGGAGCTGAAGTTGACTACCCTCTAAACTATCATCAAAATATATTTCTGTATGGTTAAAATCGCCTGTTTAAGTTTCTCTCTCTCTCTCTCTCTCTATTTTCTTCGAATGCAAGTTCTCGGAATATTCTGCTTTTTGTCTTTTGACCTGCTCTTCTCTTCTTCTTTATTAGTGGCCCTGTCCCACTTGATCAGTGCGTTCTCGCGATTGAATCGCATCACATTCTTGCTTTTATCAGCCCCATTAGCAAATATCTCTTGCCGTTCTTGCCTCGGCCCAAATTGTTCTTTTATCCTTGTCTACCTGTGAGAAATCGAGGGGTCAGTGCTGATTTCGACTTCTTTGTTTTTTTTATATAAAACAAGAAGAAGAAGAAGAAGAAGAAGAATTGTGGATTCCCTGTAAAGGACAGGTTCATTCTGATGAAAAAATCAGTATCGAGCCAGCAGAAAAACTGAAAAGGGAAACCTGGATCGAAAAACAAAGTAGAGGTACCGGATTTGTGCGCTGCCTCTTGAGATGGGAGGCAAGGCATAAGAACCTTTGAGTCACCGGAGAGTGCCTGAATTGACTTTTGAGGAGAAGGCGCGTGCCAAGTTTAGTCGACTTTCCGTGCATTGCATGAGTCACCTTTTTTTAACTTTATTAATCATTGTCTAGAAGGGATGAGTTGACCTGACCCACCGGCCATAGAATTTAGGAGCCAAGAAACCTAACCACCACGAGCATCAAGCATTCTTTCACGCATTGCGGATTCATTTGGCAAAGGGAATACAATTGCTAAATAATATGTAATTTTAAGTTAATATGATTTTTAAACAATTGAACCATCTGTCTCCAGGTAGACAGAAGTGTGATATTTACTAACGGCAGTCACCCCATGACTATGACTATAGTCTCTAAGGTGCAGCAATAGAATAAAACGAGCTCTTTAGCACACGTGTTACGCCGGGCTTTTTATATATAGCAAACTGATTATTTATGTGGTAAGTAAAGAATTTTTTAGTTGATAAATAGAGAATTGTAAATTTTAAATTATGCTATAATTTTTTTTTTTTATGTATTGAATTAGTTGATTATTGTTATAAGCTTAAATACTCAGATAATAATTCAATTTCGAAATTTAAAAATTATAAGCGATAAAATTTATGAAAGATCAGCGAATTGTAATTTGAGTATTGCAAGACCATAATTGATTAATTGTTTAGTATATATTAATTGTTTTGATAGTTATTTAATTGGTTGATGTAAATCTGTAATCAATAAAATGAATGAAAGATGATTTTTTATTGTCTTGAACTGAATGTGTTGATGGTTAAATATTTTTTAACAGATACTAAGCAGTTAACTGGTTGATAGCAATATTGTAATCGCTGAAATCTATTAAAGATAGAATATTTTTTGTTTGCATTGATCTGGTTGGTTGTTGATATTATTTTACTGGCTTGGAGAATAATTTAATCACAGTTTGGATTTGAATTGTGTGTTGGTTTAATTAACTCATAGATTGCAAAATTGCAATGTTTTGATTATCTGGTGTGTTTTAATTGGATTGATAATTATATAATCAGTTGGTCGAAAAAATGTAATAGATCATATTGATTAGAGATTTTTGTTTACTGTAGTCAATTGGAAATTTGTTGGTGGTTGGTTTTGTTGTAATTGTATGGCCAATCATCTAATTTTAATTTATTAAGTTGTGTTTACTGGTTATGGAAATATTTTTTGTATCCATTTGTATGGTGAATTATTTGATTGTTTGGTGTGATATTTTTTTGTTGTAGCTTATTGATCAATTTGTGAATGTGTTTTAATCGGTTATTTGTAATTGTGTGGCCGATCATTTACTATTATATAACTATATTAAATGTATCTCAGAGTACTTATATTACTTTTTTATATTAAAAAAAATCCTAGGTCATGTTTTCTTTCCCTATATATATTATTAGGCGAAAGACTAAAAATATATAAAAAAAAATTAACACCATTATTGTCAAAACAATAGAAATTATTAAATTATGAAGAGCAAAAAAAATATTAACAAAAGAGTTACTAACAAAAATAATTGTTATCATTATTATTGTTGTTGTTATTATTATTGTTATCATTATTATTATTGTTATTATTGTTGTTGTTGTTGTTGTTGTTATTGATATTATTATTGTTATTATTATTACTGTTATTATTACTGTTATTATTGAAATAATTGTTGTTATTATTATTATTATTGAAATAATTGTTATTATTATTGTTGTTGTTGTTGTTATTATTGGTATTATTATTATTGTTATCATCATTATTATTATTGTTGTTGTTATTATTGTTGTTGTTGTTGTTGTTGTTGTTGTTGTGTTAAGTACACTTATATATACATGGACAAAAGTAGACATTATTCTACAAATAAAAAAAAATTTGTGAATGTGTTTTAATTGGTTATTTGTAATTGTGTGGCCGATCATCTGCTATTATATAACTATATTAAATGTATATCAGAATACTTATCCCAGGTCATGTTTTCTTTTCCCTATATATATTCTTAGGCGAAAGACTAAAAATATATATATAAAAAATTAACACCATTACTGTCAAAACAATAGAAAATTTTAAATTATGAAGAGCAAAAACAATATTAACAAAAGAGTTACTAACAAAAATAATTGTTATTATTATTGTTATTGTTATTGTTATTGTTGTTGTTATTATTATTATTATTATTGGTATTATTATTATTATTATTATTATTATTATTATTATTATTGTGTTAAGTACACTTATATATACATGGACAAAAGTAGAAATTATTCTACAAATAAAAAAAATTAAATTTGTGAATGTGTTTTAATCGGTTATTTGTAATTGTGTGGCTGATCATCTGCTATTATATAACTATATTAAATGTATATCAGAATACTTATATTAATTTTTTATATTCAAAAAATCCCAGGTCATGTTTTCTTTTCCCTATATATATTCTTAGGCGAAAGACTAAAAATATATATATAAAACATTAACACCATTACTGTCAAAACAATAGAAATTATTAAATTATGAAGAGCAAAAAAAATATTAACAAAAGAGTTACTAACAAAAATAATTGTTATTATTATTGTTATTGTTATTGTTATTGTTGTTGTTGTTGTTATTATTGTTATTATTATTATTATTGGTATTATTATTATTATTATTATTATTATTATTATTATTATTATTGTGTTTAGGGTTTAGCAATATTAATAAAAAACAATTAAAATAATTAAATTTACATGGAAAATTATTAAAAAAAAAACAAAATATTTGTATAAAAAACAATAAAAAAATCAATTGATAAAAAATAACAATAAACATTAAAAAAAATAATTAACAGAATATATTCAAAAAAATAACATATATTGATTTAATTCAAATTGAAGGTTCAAATTAAAAAAAAAACAATTTGGAGGACCAAAAATAAATAATGCAAACTGCGGGAGGGACTGAAATAATAAAATCAGAAGAACAGGGACTGAAATCAAACTTTGTATATATTACCAATTTCAATTGGAGGACCAAATCAAAGAAATCCAAACTTCCGTACCGGAATAATTGAAGGAATAAAAAATAAATACAAAATCAAAAGTATAAGGACTGACATAAAACTTTCTTATATAATCAATTTTAATTGAAGGGCACAATTGAAAACAATAAAACTTTAATTTGAATAAATCAGTAATACCAACGAAATCAAAACGTCAGGGACCAAACTAAACGTTACACACACATCAGGGACCGGATCTGACTTTGGGGGTGGCATGAGAGAGAAAATATAATAAAATAATGGGTCAATTACCAATACGCCCCTGTCCCCACTCATAATTACGAAAATACCTGCTGGGAAAGGACAACACTGCTCCCGTTTCCTGTTAGCAATGTTGTCGTTTTCCGTGCCCATTTTCGTCAGCGCACTGTGCCAAAAAGCGAGAAAACCCGAGAGAGCCCTGCTACTGTGCACTATTTTGTCGTTTTCGGGGGCTTTAATCGGTAATGCACTGTTCACAGGTGGAAAAAACAAAAAAAATAGGGTGGACGAACTCGCGCGACACACGGATGAAAAAACTCGCGTCCACAGTAATATGTGAGTGTGTGAACAGTAAAAGTGCATCCCTTTTTCTTTTTTCTTTTCTCTTATCACTTGTGCACAGAGGGATTAAAGTAAGCTGTTGAAATGCTGCGAGTGAATGATGTCATTTACACCAGCCCTGGTTTGGACTATAATTTATTCATAATTTCCATTTATTTAGTGTAATCATTAGTTATGGAATCTGACCAGATGTCTTGATTTATATCCTGAGTTATCTAATATCAAGTTTTTTTATAATTAATTTGGACAAGAATATAGGATAATAGCTTACACCAAAACAAGGTTGTCAATTCCGTTTTAGTTGGTGTTTTGTTTTTTCAATTGCAATAGAATGTTTTGGTTTTGGAGCATTTCGGCGTGACGTTTTGGGGCTGTACTGTTTATGTATATATACATATAAAATTAAATATATTAATTAATTTTTTTAGTTCAAATCCAAAAATAAAATTATTTAGAATTGTGCAATTTAATCTAAAAAATTACATAATAAAATGGTTTTTTAAACAAAATTATGAACATGTGTAATATTAAGAGAATGTCATCATCAATCTCGTAAGGTCATTACATACTCTAAAATGTTAACATAATATATAAAAGTATGTCAAAAGACTCATCGTAGAATTTCATCTTAATCCAAGAGTCGGATTACAAGATATGATTGATATTGTAAAATTATTTATTATTTAAGAAAAATACTTTTTGGGCGAAATGGAACGGACGAAATGTTTCGAATGGTATTTGGCCGAGAAATCCGGAATGGACCGGAATTAAAATCAAGGTAAAAACAACATTATTTTATCTTGTTTTTTTAACTAATACGAAATGTTTTGGCCATTTTAGCTGAAATAAAATGAAACTGACAACCATGCACCAAACATGAGTTTTATATAAGTGCTCTATCATGTTTCGTTAAGGAAATCAAAATGATCTAAAATCATGTTGTTTTTTTTATTGAAAAAATCAATATTTTTTTTATTAATCTAGGCAAGAATATAAAGTAATAGATTTTCAAGACAACTCGTTAGGTCAAACTTGAGTTTTATAAAGCGAGTATAACTAACTCTACAATGTTCTGTTAAAAAAATCAAGGTCAGATCATAGTAAAACAAATGTCATGTTGATTTAAGTAATGTTTGACAGTGTAGTAATTATTATCTATCAAATGTATTTTGATTGAAAAAATATATATATATATATATATATTCTATTTCTTAAAATTTATTTTTAACAGTGACGCTTTTAAATAATTTTAAAAAAACACGGTTATAAACAAACACGTCATTACTGGATTTGTTCGGGTTTATAAGTAAGACAGTGACAAGTACTTAACACGGTAACCAGCGACCAGGGTTGGTATGGCCTCTGCCTGCCTCCCTTAATCAATTTATAGTTCTGACCCTGAAAACTGCTAATATTTAAATTTTGGCCCTCTACAAGAAAAAATTATAGTTTGGCGCCCAAGCTAATTTTACTGGCTCTGAAGTGTTTTAAACACAAACCCGTACGGCTTCCATCTCATAAAATAAAATATCTCCGAACCTATCTTAAAGGAAGGTCACTCGGGTCTTGCTTTGTTTGTCTTCGTACAAGTAGAGTGATGACTTTTCTGTGAAGAAGATATAGAGGGAGCTTTCCCAAGAACGCACAATACATTCTCTCTCCCTCTGTTTCTGCAGCACTGGTGTCTGGCTCTAAGGGTGGACTGATCGTCAAGATTATCTCCCCTTCACTTGACACGTTATCAGTTCACCTTTAAAGTAAGTCACTCTCTTGCTTTGTTGTTTCCTTTCAGGGCTTTCCTTTTTCTCCCTGCTTTCGTTTTGCTGTTAGTGACTCTTGGTTTATGATGAAGTCAAGCATGTGGCTCGATTGATTTATCTATCTCCCTGTTGATTTTGCTTTCTAAATTTCTATTTGGCACCAAAAATAGGAAATGCAATGGACCAGAAAAGGAGCTTAAGTTTATTCTGACATGTCAAAATTGACTGTGCAATGGAGTTGGCTTTTGGTTTTCTCTTCCTATATATTCTTTGTTAGAAGAAGGCCAGAAGGGATAAATTGATTTGTCATTCAAGGCTGGTTCCTGTTTTTAGTTGCTTGATTAAAGGAGTCAAGTTAGAGTGGGTGGTGAGTTGAATCATGCCTTGTTCTTTTGGTATGATATACAGGTTGCGTGATGGCCTTTATTTATGCATCCATTGCTAATGAAACTTTTATGGATGTGAAAATGTCCACGTGGACAAGTGCTCCAGCCATGGATCGATCCCTTGCCGACCTTGTTACCTTTGACCACGTATTTCCTAGCCTTGATTGCAGAATGAGGCCTTGGATCTTGCAATTTCAGTTGCATATGTTTACACTATCGGTCTCCTTTTTTTCTTTTTTCGTTTTTCTGATTGTGGCTGATTGGCCGAGTAAAAAATATTAATGTTGACCCAGTTTCTGGTCCACTTTGGCTTTTTTTCCTATCCTTAAGATCTTCCCTTTTCAATGTATCGATTGTACTTGGTCCCATTCTTTGAAGGGTAGTTGGATCGATGCCACTTCCCAGCTAATTCTTTCTCATTGAGTTGTTATTTAAGGTTTGTTCGGCTGTTTATTCATTACAGGTTGAATACAGCTGCAGATTATACTGATACTTGTCACCATGTTTCGCTGGCGGAATAGTACCAGCCATGATCAGGAAAATGATTCAGTGCAGCATGAATCTAAGGTAACAAGTTGGAGGTCTTTGACTCGCAGCAAACACTAAACCTGTTTTAATATACATAACTAAGTATATTATGCCTTTTACTTAGTTAATCTGGTACTGAGTACGGTCTTGTAATTCTACTTTAGATCAATGAGCTCAAGGCTGCTATTGGACCGCTCTCTGGACGCAGTTTACAATACTGCACCGACACGTGCTTCAGAAGATATCTGGATGCTAGGAACTGGAATGTAGACAAAGCAAAGAAAATGCTGGAAGAGACGATTAGATGGAGATCATCATATAAACCTGAAGAGATTTGCTGGGTAAGTTGGTGTGATTCATGTTAATCTTCATAGAAAGCATGGCAACACTCCCCCCTACTGGCTCAGTGTGTTTAAAGCTCTTCTGATCATTGGTTTTATTGTCAGCATGAAGTTGCTGTTGAGGGGGAGACTGGAAAAATATACAGAGCGAATTTCCATGACCGACAAGGAAGGACAGTTCTTATTTTAAGGCCAGGAATGCAGGTTTCATGGGCGATTCTTCTTTTTTTTCTCCCTTGGATGAGGGATTTGGATGATTCATACTGCAATTTCCTTGTATTTCCAAATCGAAAACTGATTCCATAACAACTGCTGCAGAATACAAAGTCAATAGACAATCAGATGCGACATCTGACATATCTCATAGAGAATGCTGTCCTGAATCTACCAGAGAGTCAAGAGCAAATGGCGTGGTTGATAGATTTCACTGCGTTGTCCATAAGCAACACTCCACCCATAAAATCGGCTCGTGATACTGTCAATATACTGCAAAACCACTACCCTGAGAGGTTAGCCGTGGCATTTCTTTACAATCCTCCACGAATTTTTGAAGCATTCTGGAAGGTATGTTTTCTAACTCCTTTCAACTGTTTTGTTTATTGAATGAGTTTTGGAACGTAAACCTATTAAAACTGCAAATAATTTGCCCTTGTGGACCAACCTGTCGAGGCCATGCGGGCATTGAATAAATTGCTACGAAGATTGGCAACGTTTAATTGTTACTTCTGGTCCGCAAGGTTGGAGTAGTCAAAGAATCAAACATAAAGATTCGGCAACGACATTGCTTTGCAGTTTGCATGATTCTTTATTGCTCTAATATGTTCTATAATAAAATGCAGCAGTTCCTTGGCTGCTCGTGGTTTGTCCTGGTCTCTAATGGTATTTAGGACATAATTAGATAGATTCGAGCCGGCAACTAACATCTCATGGTCCGATACATGCAGATCGTCAAGTATTTCTTGGATGCCAAAACATTCCAGAAGGTAAAATTTGTGTACCCCAAGGATAATGACAGTGTCGATCTCATGAGGTCATATTTTGACGATGAAAACCTTCCAACCGAGCTTGGAGGAAAGGCCACATTGAAGTATGACCATGAAGAGTTCTCAAGATCAATGATTGAAGATGATGAGAAGACCGCTGCATTTTGGGGATTTGACAGGAAGCTTCAACAAGCAGTGAATGGGCACCATGGAGCCGATGGGGCTCCAAAGCCAATTGACTCGGCATCACCGGTCAGCTAGGCCGCCATTCTCAGTGTATTATCGTAATAAGTGTAGACCATATGTAGCCTGTACACCTGAAAGGGTGCGGCTTGCTTTTTACTATTTATGGGAACGTTTGGAGTTTCTGCCACTTTTCAGTCGTATTGTCTTCAATACTCTTTGCATCTCCGATTCTCATGAATTCAGCAAAACGTATTAAAAAACGTCCCTATCTACTATCTATACACCCACAATGTGAGGTCGTTAGTTGAAGTGAAGCTTTGTAGGATAAATGCAAGAACAAAGCCAATCTATATTTTAACTACAAATCCGCAACGTTCCTTTGGCAAGTTAGCTTCTCAAAAACAGATTTATTAACATGGACATGCATGCCATACAGTCTTACACGTGTACATCAATGCAATCGACTGTCATCCCTTCCCCTTTGCAAGAGCTAATCATCTTTTACATTCTCTAAACAGTAGCGGACACATCAGAGTGGAAAACGACTGTTAGCTGCACACAGCACACAAGTCACAGTCAAAATCTTGCGGTCAAAAGAGCCATCTTGTGAACACGGTCAAGTTAGCAGCGTTTGGATGTCAAGGGTAGCAACTCGGAGAAGACGAGTCACACGGGCCGTCTTTTGAAGTTATGCGTTGTTGCTTTGTAAGTGCGAACCAGCAAACCAACTCCTACACCGATCCCAAGACAAATGCCAAGCCCAAGCCCCACACCAACCCTGACTCCAGCATTAAACCATGAAAGTTGACAATCTTCACCGTCCATGTTTTCATTTCTCCTCCAGTACATGTTACTATAATCTTCTTCATTTTCTAATTTGCTAATTCTGTAGTCAACTACCTGCAAATGAAGAATGGAAAAGTGACGAGTGAAGTAAATACCACATCAGACTGGGGAAAAAGTATCCAGAAAGCTAGTACGTTTAAAGGTTAAAAGCTGTAATGAACAAACAAGTTCATGTTTCATAAAGATGGGCAGACCTTCACCTCAAATACACAAATAAGTATATAATGTATTCCCTGGTGAACCATCAAATTCAGCAATAAGAATTCACATGATCAATCCTTTACCATCAGAATTCACATTTTTCTATGAGAATTCTATGTTGGGTAGACTAGGCTCACTTAAACTAAAAAAATAATGTCTATTTCCATGGAAGAAAACATTACAATCATTGTTTGTGATCATGGTGATAAGGTGGGGCTCTCACCAACCTTCAACACCACCATCCCAAACGAATCCCCAAAAAGGCACACATGAATACAATCCTTGCATAAATCTTACTGAATGATAAAACAAGGATTTATTTATTTATAGTAAGACAATCACAGAACAATTAGAGGGATCAATTTCAGCCAGTAAACAAATCACTAATGACACCAAGCCATTGCAAAATAGCAGCAGATTCCCTGTGTCATCTAAACTTTTTGAAATACCTGTGGCTAGTGCATGATAATGTGTTCAAAGAAGCATTCATGTGACCTTCAGAACAAGCTCCTAATATCCTTTGGTTAATCTTTTATGTGCTTTGAGGAAATGAGCACGCCAAGATATGGCAAGATATAATCTCACCATTCCTTGAGACCAAAGTTCATTACCTCAACCCCCCTGGTCTCAATGAGAGATCCCAAATTTATATGAAAATGAACTGTACATGAACTCTTCGAGGAATCCCTTTACCTAGTAGCTCCAGATGCATATAATTAACACATCATGAAAAACTATTAAAGAAAACGGAAAGTAACAAGTTATCCAGAATGCATTGCTATACCATGCAATGTAACAATTCAAGTTGATTGAAGGAAAAAAAAAATGGTCCCAAATAACAAGAAGATTGCCGGACATGAGATCTTGCATATTGAAAAGATTAGCAACTGAGGCAAATCTGTATTGCCTAGTATCACATGCAGAATACTTATCATGTGTTGAAGTCGAAATTTAGTGTTTAGGATTTAATTTGTAATCCAAAGACAAAATTTCTCATCACCACAAAGAATCAACTAGCTTGCTGCAAGTTGCTTTTGAACCTACCTAGATTGCAGTAAGCCCTATGAAATAATAACAACCCACCATTTAGTTCAGTTACAGATAGAGAAAGGGCAAACAACAAAATTCCCAGAAATGGCCCGAGGGTAGGTAGCCCCACTTGTGGGCACCAACATCCATGCGGCTTCAGCATGAGTCCATGCACATCAGGATTTCAGAGGGAAGGATATTTGAGAACAATGCAATAAAAAAAGAGAGACAATGAACACTATCTCATTGCTTGGAAAGTGTGCCCTGCCCATACCCATGCCACATCTAGGATAAGATAGCTTCCTAGTCCAAAATATCAATGTCTAGTGTGGGACCTTTACAACAACAAAAAACATGTTTCAAGATAGGAAGCACATTTGGGGCCATACCAAAAAGGGAATCCAACATAAAATTCCCTCCATTTCTTAAGTTTTGAATCACATGATTCATATTAAATTAAAAAATAACCAACCAAACCACAAAGAATATGCTCCTTCAAACATGAAAATATATTAATGCACTGCTGAAAGCAGTAAAAAAAATCATAAAAGCACATGAATATTCAGCAAATTGAAATTTAAGAATAAAAATAGTCATTACCTGCAAATCATGGTCTGGTGATGTTTTTTTTGTGGATTCAGCTGTCTCATACTCAGGAATTGAGTCCAAGATGCCCTTCCTATTATGCTTCTTGTGGTAAGTGAGTTGCAAAGTCTTAGTTAATATGATAGGTGTCCCTAAGAAGGAACCTGTAACATACACCTCAACGGTTGGTAGTGGTAACTTCGGACCACCATTGTATTTTCCTTTCAAGAAGCCAGTGCCAAAGGTTATATGCGAATCACAGTTCATCCTCCACTGTTTTACACTGCTTTTTGATTCCCCAGTGCAACCATTATTATTGGACATTTCCAAGACCCCGGATAGAACAAGATCCTTTCCATCAAGTACCTCAAATTCCACACTCCCAGTAGTTCGAATACTGTCTGTGCTAACAAATGTAGCTTCTTTTGATTTTTTATCCACTCGATCTCTCCTAAGAAGCGCAACGATACCATCAGAATACATACTAGTTCGAGAACCATTAATTTCCAAAAGAGTATCAGGACTTAGAGGAATATGGCTGAGAGTGAGAAACTGAGGGGTCAAATCATCGACCTGAAAATTACCGATCCTGACATAAAAGACTCTCAGATCAAACCAAGGTGATGTGAATTTGCTGCAGGGTTTGAATGGTGAGTATCTGATGATTTGAAGATTGGATTTTGCCGCTTCCCCGTTGCTGGATGCTTCATAAGGACCTTCCATGATTGATAATCCAGGAGCTTAATCCTCACTCACCAAAACCTTCCAATTTGGATTGGACTGGACTGGGCTAGTAACATCTAGAGAAGAGCCATACAAGTTTAAATCAAATATCCAAAGAAGACCTGTTCAAAAATCAAACAGAGTTTTACTATTTATTTATTTATTTTTTAAATAAAACACAAAATCATCTGAAGAAAAAAAAACCTGGTACACAAAAGAAAAACCCAGGAACCCAAAATAGTCAAGACTCATATCCATGCAAATAGAATAGAAGAGAGAGGCCTAATATTCAGGTAACTGAAGCCCTAGAAATAAGGAAAACAGAGTAGAACAAATCATAACTGGCACAAACAAGCATTTATTACACACACAACTTTTCTCTTTTTGACTCCCTGATAATCTTCCCTCAATATAATGTATATTCCGATACCAAAAATGTAAGACATAAACGAAGACCAAGAAATCATGTTTGCTTGATCAATCAAAGAAATACCCACCAGCAGAATAGAAGGAAATCACTCCCATGTAGACAAAAAGTGGGACTTATCTTTTCAATTCCAAATCAAGCAGCAGCAGAAGCAGCAGCAGCAGCTATCATCTTCCAAGAAGAAAAAATAAATTGCCAAACTAAAGAGAAAGAATATAATTATGCATACTTAACAAAACAGGACTAATAGCAAAGAATAAAATGCAAGTCATACTACCAGACAAAAAGAGCCTCTCTTTCTCTTGATACTCGACAGCAACACGGAGCCACAAAAAAAGAAAAAAAAGGCGAAAAAAATCAACTTACATGAAAACTCACTATTAAAAAGCAGCCGCTACATTGTATAGTGGACAATAGAAACGACACTAGGACGGACCCAGCTTCACTCCTCTCAATCGCCATTCAAGCTTCAATCTTGAAGCTTCTGATTACTCTCAACAAAATTCGTGGCTTAGAAAATAGGAGAGTAAACCCACCTGTGTCACCTATACCTTTCATAGGAAATCTATGCCTCTTATGGTGTTCATAATCAGCGAGTGGTGTGTGGATGCAGAATAAGAACAGTTATTTATTTATTTATAAAGGCGTCTCTCTCCGCTGAAGGAGTGAGCTTTTCACTCCTTTTTTAATCACCTTGTTTTTAATCACTCCTTATTTATTTATTTAATCACATTTTTAAATATATATACATATATATATATATATATATATTAATATTGTAAGCAACTTCGTTAAAAATAATAAAACATATTTTAATTTATTTACAAGGAAATAATATTTTAAAAATCGAAGCCTGCTGGAACCTTAAACATACATGAAAGGCGGTTAAGAAGGTATTAATAAATGGAAAATGATTGTTTTTTAACATATTTTTTTATTTATAAATATATTAAAATAATATATTTTTTATTTTTATAAAATTATTTTTAATACCAATAAGCAATAACATAATTCGAAAGAAGTAAAAAAAACAACTTAATATAAAGAATACAAAACTTCTTTCAAAAATATTTTTAAAACCTAAAAACAAAGTTATCTAAATACAATAAAAATAAATAAATTCTAATGATCTTTTCTTCTTGTAATATACCCCTCGTGTAAGCAGGGCAGTAATTATTTTTAGAGGTTAAAATTAGAAAGAGAAATTGAGGAGGAAAGGCTAGAACTTAAAAACATGCTCATATATTTTTAATGGGCTGTTAATTAGAGGATCTGTATTTGTAATGGGCCGGAATGGACACAGGCCCGTTGGACTACAAATTTGAACTCAATAGACTGTCCTGGCCCGTGAACCTTTGGACAAGATTTATTGGCCTTGTGATTAGTAAAAATAATCAAGATAGCAGCTTGAGCACTTTTTAGGGTTTAGCTCCATTGGATTATACGCCAACCAATCTCGAAAGTCCAGGTAATTCACCAGAAATATTCCATAAATAAATGGGAAAGAAGAAAAGCAAGAACAGCTTGTCCCTCATGGCAGTTACCTGAGTATTAAAAATAATAAATTTAAAATCAAAACTAATAATTTAATATTCAACCACACCACGGGCTCATCCATTCGGAGGCAGGTCTGGTCAACAAAGCATCCATCATGGCAGCTTAGAAGGAACCTAATTATAATTACAATATACATGCCGCCAAAAACCATCTCACAAATCGAAACAAATCTTCCCTTACCGCCAAAACAAACCGAGACAGAATCCCAGCCGTCCACGTGCACTCCTCTCCCCTTCCACCAATCATCATCCCCTATAAACCTCTTCCCCCCACTCCTTCACTCTCCTCTCTCCCCTTCAAAGCAGAAAAAAATGGCGGGCTCACTGAAACAGGGCGTTAGCTCTATGAACCCATGGGCTCCTCGTCTCCAGAAACTGGGTCTCGAGCACAAATGCCCTCTCTGGTTTTCCTCTCTCGCCCTCTTTTTTCCGGTATAATTTCTTCTTTGTAATGTTTAATTTTAAAAATCATTTTTTATTTTGAAAAAATGCAGCTTGGAATTTTTGAAGCGACCCTTTTTGCTACCTTGTGATCACATTTTCTGCAAGTTAGTAAATCTAATTGATTTGGTAATTTTAATTATTTTTGTTTCTGTCGAAGGCTTGGTTTTGCTTATTTTATTTCGAGTTTCTTTCTTTCAGTTCATGCTTGCCCAAAACGACAGAGTTTGGATCCGAGTGTCCTCTCTGTAAAGCTCAATATGGCGACTCAGGTGGGTCTCCTGACTCTTTTGATAACTATTTTCCGTGTCTGACTTTATGCAAAAAAGAAGCTTTTTTTTGCTGAGATTTTGGATTTTAATCTGGTAAAATATGAAGTAAGTGTTATGGACGGTGAATAATTTTATTTGGTTGCAGATTTGAGGTGTTTGCCTATGAATGAAAACATGGTGACAATCTATAGAAGCTTGGATTCAGCTTTCAGTACCAAGGCTTTTCAAATGGACTTGAATCAGGCAGATCAGTTGTCGCCTAGAAGTCCTCCTTCATTTGGTGATAATAAGGATTCAGAAAACGACAGTAATGATCGGGGAAGTGATGATGTAAGAACTTAACTATTGCTTTTAACAATGATCTTGCAGACTCTCTTTTTTTTAATTTCATGTGTAAAGTGCAATTATCCTTTGCATTGGTCTGGAAACTCCTTACTGGTTGCATTGATTCCGATTTCTTACTCTGCTCTTATTTTAACACAATGACAATTTAATTGTACAATCCATTCCATAATCTACATCATGGCTTTATGAAACGCAACAAAAGTTTATGGATACTGACCATTTCTGACAGTATAAGATTGCAAGCATAAACTCCCCGCCCCCCTCTAAAATATAAATGCTCTGGCACTTTCTATTGTTCTTGTTGTGTAATTGATGATTGCATATAATAATTGCGTTGCTTGTTAAGCATGTCTATTTACCAGTTAGTTAGCTCCCATTTGGCAGTGACAGTACATTTTGAAGTGCATAAAAGTTTGTCTTTCAAAGCATTCTTTTTTATGAGGTTCACAATGCAAGCTTTTCAGTGTCCACAGAATTACAAAGCAGAAACTTTACTTCAACTAAATTCTGACAACAAAAGAAAAAGAAGACAAGAGAGTCATATCAATTCTGACAACAAAATCCCCAAGCTCCAACAAAATAACATCCCATCATCTCTCTTCAGAGTGAAAATGCTCTCTGAAAATGCTGTGTTGCCCTCTAGAGGCTCCCCCCTTTCGGCTGGCTGTGATCTCTCCAGGTGTATAGCAAAACCCTCTTCCAGTCCTTTCATTTTTCACAATGTCAGCGCAGGATTATTAACAAATTAATGTTTTTTTTTTTTAATGTTGTGCAGCGTCTCAGCGGCAAAGGTACCGGCTAGAGGAAAAGCCCTTATCCCTACAGATTTAAGCATTGCAATACCTGAAGGAACTTATGCTCATATTGGTAAATCCCAGCCTTCGTATTTTAATGTTATATATGCTCGCTTTGCATATGGTTTGATTTTGTTTCTGAAGCCGGGCTTTGTTGATTTAGCACCCAGATTGGGACTGACATTGAAGCACTCAATTGACGTTGGTGCTGGTGTCATAGACGCTGACTACCGAGGCCGAGTCGGGGTTATCTTGTTTAATCATTCTGACCTTGATTTTGAGGTCAAGGTTGGTGATAGAATGGCACAGATGATTATTCAGAAGATCGTGCCTCCTAATGTTGTGGAAGTTGAGGATCTGGATGCAACCGTGAGAGGAGCTGGAGGGTTTGGAAACTCCTTAAGAGTGAAAAGGCTCTCTGAAAATGCTGTGTTGCCCACTAGAGGCTCCCCCCTTTCGGCTGGCTGTGATCTCTCCAGGTGTATAGCAAAACCCTCTTCCAGTCCTTTCATTTTTCACAATGTCAGCGCAGGATTATTAGCAAATTAATGTTTTTTTTTTAATGTTGTGCAGCGCCTCAGCGGCAAAGGTACCGGCTAGAGGAAAAGCTCTTATCCCTACAGATTTGAGCATTGCAATACCTGAAGGAACTTATGCTCGTATTGGTAAATCCCATCCTTCGTATTTTAATGTTATATATGCTCGCTTTGCATATGGTTTGATTTTGTTTCTGAAGCTGGGCTTTGTTGATTTAGCACCCAGATCAGGACTGACATGGAAGCACTCAATTGACGTGGGTGACGGTGTCATAGACGCTGACTACCGAGGCCCAGTCGGGGTTATCTTGTGTAATCATTCTGATGTTGATTTTGAGGTCAAGGTTGGTGATAGAATCGCTCAATTAATTATGGAGAAGATCGTGCCTCCTAATGCTGTGGAAGTTGAGGATCCGGATGCAACCGTGAGAAGAGCTGGAGGGTTTGGAAACTCCTTAAGAGTGAAAAGGCTCTCTGAAAATGCTGTGTTGCCCTCTAGAGGCTCCCCTCTTTCGGCTGGCTGTGATCTCTCCAGGTGTATAGCAAAACCCTCTTCCAGTCCTTTCATTTTTCACGATGTCAGCGCAGGATTATTAACAAATTAATGTTTTTTTTTTTAATGTTGTGCAGCGTCTCAGCGGCAAAGGTACCGGCTAGAGGAAAAACCCTTATCCCTACAGATTTAAGCATTGCAATACCTGAAGGAACTTATGCTCGTATTGGTAAATCCCAGCCTTGGTATTTTAATGTTATATATGCTCGCTTTGCATATGGTTTGATTTTGTTTCTGAAGCTGGGCTTTGTTGATTTAGCACCCAGATCGGGACTGACATTGAAGCACTCATTTGATGTGGGTGATGGTGTCATAAACGCTGACTACCGAGGCCCAGTCAGGGTTATCTTGTTTAATCATTCTGATGATGATTTTGAGGTCAAGGTTGGTGATAAAATCGCTCAATTAATTATTCATAAGATCGAGACTGATAATGCTGTGAAAGTTGAGGATCTGGATGCAACCGTGAGAGGAGCCGGAGGGTTTGGATCCACTGGCGTGCGAGCTTGCTGTGCCTCAGTGAAATATTTTGAAAAAACTCGTGTTTCTTAACGGGAAAATTTAGTGACCAGATTGTCGGCTTAGTGGTTAATGTTTCAGGTTTGGTTTGTAATGAGGACATGGTATTTTTGTCCAACATTGCAACAAAGCCAAGGAGATTATCATCCTCCAAATTACTCGTCTGTCAGAAATTTAACAGGCTAATTAATTTCACAAATACATGGAGAATTGGTTCCTGTCATGAAATTCTGTTTGGACTTTTCTCTTCAACCATGTACTTCATACTGCAATCGCCCATAGCTTACAATATACTAAAAGAAGAGCAGCTCAGTGTTCAACTGTGGACTCGCCAATCTCGAAAGTCCCAAGTAATTCACCAGAAATATTCCATTAATGGGAAAGAAGAAAAGCAAGAACAGCTTGTCCAGGTAATTCACCAGACATATTCCATTAATGGAAAAGAAGAAAAGCAAGAACAGCTTGTCCCTCGCCGCTATTATTAACAAGTACTCATCATTCATGACCATACCAATTGAAAAATACTGGATATACCATCGGTGTATTTAAACCATTCATTTTGAAATCAACGGCCTGCATTTTCTTCTATATAAAAATAAATCGCAATCCTGCCTCTTAAAATTCAAATCAACGATTTGAATTCTCTACATGATAATTCATAGTAACCATGAAAAAGATAAATTATTAATCCTGGCTAGTCTATAGTCAGAGTTGTAAATTGGATAGATTAATTAAGACAATATTTATTTGATTTTTTAAAGTTCATAAATTATCGGATCGACTTTCATTTTATTATTTCGTAGCCCGGCCCAAGTTGAATCACGGGCTAACTTACTGAATCAAGTCGTTGGGCTTACATCACCGATCCTTATATATTATTTCATTATCTTAGCATGGGCTTTGTCGACCTGTTTATTATAAGAAGACAAAAGGGGCCTTGCCTTGCGTGGCATGCATTTTCCATTCGAGTTGAAACTAAACACGCACAATATTTTCAAGGAGGTCTGACGGCTAGCGGCCCAATTGTTGAAGAACGCGTTCGAAACGACGTCATTTGTGATCATGCTCGACGACGAGCACAGGATGTAGACCCCACTCTCCGTTTGCCTCGCGGGTATTGACTTGCCACCTCACCAAGCTTGACCGTACACAGTATCACCGGGTATCTCCATTCTCATATCCACTTTGAGGGAGAGCCGTTCTTGCGTACAGCCCCTGCCTGTACTGCATACATGGCGACCAGCAGTTGTTTCGTTACACGTGGCACTCTACACACGCTGCTCCATCGTGACTTCATGAACCCACCTCACAGGATCCGCACGGGGAAGGAAGAGGGTGTTATGGGGATTTAAATCAGGTTTGAATGGTCACGATGGAACCAGGCCCACATAGAAACTACGTCAGTCAATCAATCAATCAATCCATAACGTTCTCGTGGGACCCATTTATAGATAGATCGTCGCGGCTTAAACAAAAATGTTGACCTTTAGCGAGAGTCAAACCAACCTCTCCTTTTAACTTTCCGTACCCACTCCAATATTTGGATTCATTTTCCTTTTACCATACACCATGCACGTACCTACTAATGAAGTTGAGAGAGTTGAGTTTATCTCTTCAAATAGTGCATTTAGTAAAAATGTTGTGAAAATTAGTATCATTTCCGGTTGGGAGAGAGCACCGATCAGACAATGTGATCAAATTAAATAATTTTATAAGTCGCACTATTAAAAATAATATAACTATAAATGTTCGTGATATTATAAACGTACGTGACTCTAACGAGCATGACACCTGATTAGATTAAAATGAAGGGATTCATGTTTATGCAAACTTGGAGAAAATGTGAAAATTGAAAGAATAGAAAAAACAAATAAAAAAGCCCTAGCCGGTTGCCCCGTTCAAAATGGTAGTAAATGAAAGGGAATAGAGACGGCAGAGAAGCAGCATATCAAAATCAAAGACGCGAAGAACGAGTGGTCGTCAGACAGAGACACGGAGTCTCTCTGTCCGAGTCATTCACTGCTGTAGTAGCAGCAGCAGCAGCGGTACCACAAACAGAAAATCTAATATGATTAACCTAACCCAAGCAAAATATATATATAGTAATATAATATAAAAGAGAAATCCCCCGATGCTTGCCTTTTCCCTTTACTTTTGTCTACAGATACTATAAAAGAAGCTAGCTAGTATTTGTACGAGCAACCCTAAACCATGGTTGGTGGTGGTGGTTAGTCCTGGTCATCTCCTTAATAGGTAGGTTCCCATTGCTTGCTTCTATCTCTATAGAGCACCGCTACCCCTTTCGACCCCATCTCCTCCTTCTTGTCTTTTCTTCCTGCAACAACGGGGTAGCTTACATATATCCATATATATACATATATATATATTATAAATAGATAGAGAGAGAGAGAGAGGGGTGGGGGGGATGGGGATGCTACTGTTTGACAAAAGAAAAGTAAAGGAAAGATGACTTTTAGTTTATTCTCCTTATTTAGAAGAGAGAGGGAGAGAAAGAGTGTGGTTTCCAGAATCTGGATATTGGCCAAAGATACAAGTCCAGCTGATCTTTCAGAGAGAGAGAGAGAGAGAGAGAGAGAACACGAAGACAGGGATATATCATATATTGGCTAATTAGAAGTGGATGATGGTTTGATTTCTTTTGGTGCTAAGAGAAAGCTCTGGGGCAGGGAGGGGTGCTGTTGTTCAGATTGAAAAATATCAGTATTGATAGAGAGATTATCAGTTTGATGGGTAAGAGTAAGAAGCCTCAGAAAACAAAGGAGCTTTCAGTGGCAATAGCAGAAGCTTCATCCACGGGAGATCCAGAGACCCGGCAGCAGAGTCAAACTCCTAGAAAGAGAGGTAGACCACGCAAGATTATTGAAGAGAGTGAAAGCGTAGTGAAAAAGGAAGAATCCACAGCAGAAGGAGCTCAGGCAACTCATGAACAGGGTAGTGGGAGTCAATCAAAGAAAATTAAAACTAGCCAAGAAGAAGCAGCAGCACAGCAGCAGGTAGAAGCAGAGGGGCCATCGTCTTCTACCAGAGGCAAGAAGAAAGAAGATGGGAAATCTGAAGGGAAGGAGCCTCCAAGGAGGAGCAGAAGGAGAAAAAGCAAACCACGAAAGAGCAGCTGAACAGGCAGGTTGCTAGCTAGCGATGGTATATAATCAACATCCCTTTATTGCTTCATCTTGTGATTAAAAATTTAAAACCAAAACCAATCAAAAGAACTTGAACAGGAAGGAAGATGAATTGACTATTGGTGTCAGGATTCTTAATTAAGTTGCTCTTGTTCTTGCTGAGGCTTCTTGATTATCTCGATTTGTCCAGTCTTTCTTCTGAGTTCATGGGACAAAAAGTAGAAAGGGCTTATCGTGTGCTTTGATTTTCGTATCAATTGATCACCATCCATTTGTGCCGGGATGCTTGATTGTTAATTAATTATCAGGACATTGAATCTGGTTTGTTCAAGTATTCCTAGCTATTTTGTTTTTTCATTTTCCACCGTCCTCCCACTGCTTTCCATTATAAGATACTCCTAGTCTACTTAGCTGCTGGTGGGAATATCTACTCATTATTTTCTAGAAAGTATATATCTTGACATCGATATATTAAAATCATTAAAAGAATATCAATTTGATGCTTTTAAAGGAAACATGTTTTTTAAATTGAATTAAAAATAGAAAGCCATTGCCCTGTGCTCATGATGGAAGAGTTTTTTTCTTCAAAAAGCTGTGATAAAAGCAATTGATTTTGTTTTTCTTACTGAATTTCAAGAAGTATAGCTCCTAGTTTATGTAACGTAACGATTAGCCACAACCAAATATCTCTAAATATAGAGCAGCTAGCGAAAGGCAGACCGTGCAAGGCAGGAAACTCTGACAGGTTTTATGGTTAGGTAGTGGCAGCTCGGTGCATATATTCGTGGGACGGGTAGGAAAGCATCTCTGCAGGGGGTTGGGCTACAAGAAAAGAAGAAAAGAGAGAGGATTGATATGGCAAACAGCATGGACGGGTGTTGAAAGCAGGCAATAAAAACCAACCCTCTAATAACCCAACTTGAATCATACTAATACTCGGGAGTTCGTGTTTTTTTTTCAAGCCGAACTCATGACGTGTGTTCCTGAACCTTATTTGCTATGCAGTAGACAGCAGTTGCTAGTCATGGCCTGATGCGACAAAGTCAAAAGAAAATAATAATAAAAAAAAAAAACACAAGGAAGAGGACGACAGCCAGAGAGACTTGGTCCTGTTACATGAAGGACAACAAATTTCTTGTCATCTCCACGCATTTTCAACCGAACCAGTTGAAATTAATAAGCGAGAATCGACCAGACCAGCTCTCTACCTTAATCTTTATTTTGTCCCCGTCAAGCCACTGGGCTATTAAAAATCATCACCTCACCTAAATCCTCATTCCATTATTGGGAATCCAGTTCGAGGGCTGTAAGAAGAAGCAAGCAGTAGAATCATGCGTGGTGTGTACAGAACAGAGAGAGAAGGGGGGGAGGAGAAGCCTGCTTACAAGTCAGTCGGATAGGATGGTGACTTACTTATCCATCGAAGATGGGACCAGGCCGTAGGAGGGCCAAAGCCTGCAACTTGTGGGTCCCACCTGAAAAATCTAGACAGGCTACTGTTTGATTGCGGGCTTCTTAATCACAGCGCCTGTTTTCATGGTGCTATGAAACTGGCTCGGTCCCGCAGATCCACCGCCCCAGCTCAGTACTTGACCCCCGCTGGATTGTAAATTGAAAATTATCATAGGAACACTATCTGAGAAATATATTTAAATAATACATTTTTATTTTTAATAGAAACACATAAAACACGTATAAAGATAGATAGGAAGATTCTGCTACCCCTCTTTCGGTAGTATCTCAGCAAATGAACATTTCTCTAAGCTTATCCTGCAGCTTATACGTCGTCGTTTGAAAGCGGCTTCAAGGATCCAACGAATAGCCAAGGTTTGTTGACGATCCCTGGTTACAATCCCGGGGACATCTACCTGCTACTCCTACCTTTTCTACCTCGCGTAGCGTATGGGCTTTATATTCTCTATAGCGGCGTCATCCGTAAGTGTTTTATTACATCGCGTTCAGTTCGAGCTGGGCGATGAAAAGATGGATGGATAAACAATAGCACGAACTCTCCTTTTACCTTCTTTCATGCGAAAGTTGACCAACTTCTTCATCGGACACTATTTGAACACACAATTCTAAACCCAATTTGATTTTGTTTTTCAAAACCACATGCGTTCTTCTTATGATAAGCCAGTAGGTTGATCTGAGCTAGTAGAATCTTGACACCAAATATCTCAACTCTAGGATCGATTAGAAAAAACATGGTGACATGAGATTAAATCTTAGAAAACCATATCAACAGGATCACTGTGACACTTGTAATAGACTCGTACAAATAAATTATCTGCAAAAAATTCTACCCACCAGGAGGTTAGAGAATTGTACTTCCAAGGCAGCACACATGGACTATGTTGGCTCCTCCAGTGCTCAGTTGACATTGCGAGTGCAACCAGCATCAACAGCTCCTCTGTGCAGGTTTTCCCCATGGCAGGCGTCTGCTTTACGGGGGCAGGCAAGGATCATGGGTCCACCGTGCGAGATCGTCCAGCATCAATAGCTTGATTTAACATGAATCAACCTATCCAAGCCTGGATTTACTTGGAAAAGCTAGGGTTCAGCAATCATTTATTCAATACTTGATGAATTCCTTTACAAGCTTCTAGATTATTGGATACAGACCTCTAGTAGAATAATAATAAAGTTGATGGTAAAGCATGCGCACGTTGAGGGCCAATCTGTGTCTGTGCAATCATAGTTCCATCTTCTTTTATTGATATCAGTGTTTTAAATTTCACAAGAACAAGGCATGCTTTTCTCTGAGATGGCTCCTCGTTTTAGCAAAGCCACTCACCGTCGAAAAGAAATGCAACTTTAATATGACAAAGATTTAGTCAACGCTATTTCCATTAGCACGTGGAGGTTTTGCTTAGATTTCTCCCTCTGGAAATTCTAATGGAAGGGAGGCTGGACAATAAAATCATGTTGTTGAACTTCCCGTGTCTAAGAACCACTTCCTCCAACGGCAAGCAATGATATATCTAAAATCTTTCTTTCTCCATGACTCATTGCATGGGAATTATAAATACGACTCAACGGGGCAGAGAAGTCATGAACAAGGTAAAACAGAGAAGAACATTTTTGGTGGCAGAATGCATGGAAAAAGTTGAAATAAAAAAAAATGCTCTGGAATTGCCCAACTTAGAAGTTACGAAATTCTTCAACGTGCATGCGCGGTCGTCTTCAAGTAAAAAATTCCCCATGCATGACAACAATGCAATGTCAGGTGGATGGTGAGTGAACTAAGGCAGTGTAAATCTAAGAACAAACAACTCTCGACTGGTGTTGGTCCCACTTCAATAAACATAAAGTAAAACCAAGGGCGCAGGAGGGTAAAAAACAAACATATGACGCACCTTTTTCAATGGAATTGGTGACGATGTTTAAAATTAAGGGAGTAGAGAATCTCTCTG
Source organism: Salix exigua (assembly GCA_032356905.1). Taxonomy (NCBI): domain Eukaryota; kingdom Viridiplantae; phylum Streptophyta; class Magnoliopsida; order Malpighiales; family Salicaceae; genus Salix; species Salix exigua. The sequence continues at coordinate 19,569,880 of CM063589.1, read as the reverse complement.
TATCTATTGCTACGCCATAACTCAGCTCTCTCTTTCTAAAAAACAAACCTTTAGATACATGTGTAATAGACTCACCTTTTCCCTATCTATAGTCAGGGAATGCAAAACTGTGTTACAAGAGTACTTAAAGACCATCACCTAATAATTAAAGACAAGATCAATTTTGGGTAATGAAACACATCATGGCAGTAATTTCATTCGGCGTTTTAGGCAATCATTTATGTCTGTCTATGGATTTTTTTTTATTTCAATGCTGATTCTGATCTCTAACCTGGTTGATCAGTGGGTGGTTTTATGATGTCGCTCTTTCCTATACCGAGATTGAACCGGATCAAATCCACCTTCTTCAGCTCCATAAACAGCCCAGGATGGTGTGGCAGCCATGTAGTCCTTGCTATTGAATGGTTTACCAGAAGCAACCTGCATTTTCGTGAGAAAATAATTGGTTAGCGAGTCTTAATTAGAGAAGAGTACTTCTGAAAGAATGATATTGGTGCTGTTAACAACCAGATCATGGAACTTGTCATAATCTATCCATGTGAACCATTGACCGTCGACTTTGAACTTCTCTGTTTTTGCCAAAAGGACACAACATGAGTGGACATGCTCACAAGCAACCTCATATTCCCCTTTGCTTTTAAGAGCCAAGGCCTCTGAGAAAGCTTTCACATCGGAATGCCAAGGCACATTCTCCATCGTCAACTTTGATGTGGCAGACCTGTATGGGAAAACAAGAATATTAATCACAGCATTGCTTAGTGCAAAACATGATAGGCTAAACAGCTTACGATCCACAGTAGGTAACGCCTTTGATTTCAATGAAATCAGGCTGTCCGATGCTAAAGAGGTTAAAATAAGCATCTAAATCCTCCGTGTTCCACCCTTTAACCAGTGTCAAGCGATAAACAGTCCGTTGTTGCTTCTCCGTGAGGGATTTCAAAGAGTCCTGAAAAGGAATTGCCATAGATTACAACAGGCATGAGACATTAGTAAAAAACTGAAGTGCCAGCATGAATATCATGGATCCCCTCTATATGATACAGGAGAGGGACTCATGATCTGACAGGTTCCGAAACATGCTTCTATGCCAATGAAAAGCCAAAAGTATTATTAGGTAAAGGCAAAGGAAATTTAGGGCTTCAAAAACAATAGAGAGCATTTAGCTCACCGTGTAGGCATAAGAAAAAGAGAGAGGCTATAATGCAGACAAAAAGATCTCTAACCCATTCATCATGGACAAGGCTTAGATTACCAAGCAACAGATCATTAGACTAGAAAGGAACTTACAATAAATCGCTCCCAAAAATCACCAAAAAGTGGCCTATCAATTGCCTTCAGGCTCTCCTTTGTTGCAGCATCTACACTGACATATAACTGCATGCATCAAAGATATCATATAGTTCTGTTCCATCAGCAAGAGTACATGAATCTTTGGACACCAGATTATACTTCGACAGAGAGCTAAACAGGAGGCGCCTTCATACCTGGGTTACAGGCTTCAGCATTTGAATCTTCTCAGGGAACTGTGCATTTGTTACTAGAAATGTGGATATCCGCCTTCGGTGCAGCTCATCCACTAGTGTATTAATCTCCGGATACATAATAGGTTCACCAACAAGTGATAAAGCACAATGCCTGGGAGAGAGACCTTCGTTCAATCGCTCAAGAGTAACACCTGCGGGAATACAATGTGCTAATAAATGCAGTAGATGACCCAGTATAGCGGAAAGGAAAAGGTTAAAAAAAATAATAAACTTCATCCACAAATTATAATTCCATGAAAAGTATATCATAGTTCAAAACACTGTCCATAAGAAAGGTCAATTTGTCAATAGGATAACTTATGTTCTTCAAGCAATTTGATTCTTGAGGTTTCAAAATAGAAAATATTTATTAAAAATCAATCAAAGATACTCACATCCAAGAACTTCTAGACTTAAGTAAATGAATCAGGTTATGTACCCATCCAAAAGTATTGCCTCCCCGCACCCCTCAAACACAGAAACCCCTCTGCTATAGGCAAGTGAAATCATATAAATCTACTGAAGTTCTCACCCCCAAACTTCTGTCCTGGGCTAACTAATTGTGTTCCAGGCTGAATCCCAATATCAGCCTGAGTATAATAGGGTCAGGTGGTTGCTCCCATTAAATGCCATGAGTGACTCAGATTGGGCACCATTATGTCATTGGAGGCATGATAGTTTTAAGACTTATCATCTCGCACTAGGAGCAGAAAGCATATTTAATGCATGTGAACGTACACATACAACCGATCATAATTCTAAAGGATCTTCCCAAACAACAGCAACACGAAGAAAAAGATTACCAGGAACTCCTTTCATTTGCTTAATCATCTTTGTATGCAGATCTATGGCAGAATTCACAATCTCCAGAGGATCATCCATTTTCCACTGCCAGCTCTTTCCTACAGGATTTGTGTGATGTCTCCAACAGAAAACACATTTGTTGGCGCATGCCAAACTAGGAGTTGCCTCCATGCACCTGCTCATTCAAGTTTAAAAATCACAACTCCCAGAGAAGGCAAAAATTATAACCAAAAAATATAAACCAGCTAAATCTATATGAGCATATGACACTTGGGCCACAGCAAACAAATTTCTACCAGTAGAAATGGTCAGCTACTCAATCAAATGATACTGAGCATGTTTCCAATCTCTTCTAAAGAAAGAAGTTCATCAATTCAAAACCCAAACAGGAGAATACAAATCACAAGACGGAATTTAAAACATACATAAAACAAAAATAAATCAATCACCTATGACTTTCGATTCCATAAAAAGAGTGCTTATAGCAACCTCCTCGCCCTCTAAGTTGTGATTTGGTCCATCTACAAATCTTAACACCACTATGTGAACCAATGATTTTGTATCCCTGCAAATTCAATACCGAAACTGAAATTAGGAAACCAAAAATTTTACACTAAGCAACAACACGGCTGCATGAGGAATTCATAACTAGAAATGTTGTTTGATTTTATACCTGCTTTTCTAAGCTTGCTCTGATCACCGGAGTCACCATTTCTTTTTGACCATTCAATTTCTCATTCTCTCCATTTAATTTCCCATTACTTTGAGCCTCGACAAACGACCTCCTTGACGGCCCTTTACCCGCAATATCTTCAAGATCAACAATGTCCGATTCCACCCCACCATCGTCCTCATCGTCATCGCTCTCATCAATAACAACCACTCCATTGCCACAAACCTCTCCATTCTCCACACTCTCTCCTTTCAAAACCCTGGCTAGTCTCCCACTCCACTCCTCAAAAACCATATCCAATTCACCAGCATCCACATCACCCTCCCCAACTCCCACAACCTCTTTCGCTCCCAAATCCCTCAACCACCGCGAAAAATCTTTAGCCAAAGCATTAAATGTCTCGCCATAAGCTCTACTTCCAACACCAAAAACCGCGAACTTACATTCCGAGAGCATCAACGAACCGACACGAAAGTCGCCAGCGCTTTCGGCAAGCCAATTCGCGAAGAATTTGGCATTTTGAGGCGCTTTACCATCTTCCCAAGTGGAAGCGATGATTATGACCAGTTCTTCTTTGAAGAGGTCCTCGGGCTCGTAACTCTGAGCGTCGATGAGGTCAAAATGGAGATTTTTTGAGGCTAGAAGATTGTGGAGACGATGAGCTAGGGTTTTGGAAGTGCCAGTTTGGGAGACGAAGAAGAGCTTGGGTTTGTTGGGGTTAGGGTTTAGGGAGATTTTTTTGAGGCGGCGAGATTTGTAGAAGCAGTAGACTGTAGTGGCTGAGAGCAAAGCAAGGAGAGTTAAGCGAGCGGGAGTGGAGGATAGGGGCATGATGGTCATTTACTAATTATCAGGGGAAGTGGGGGACTGTTGACGAGAGAGTGGCGCTAGTGTTTCTCCTTCATTGTTTGATTTGAAGTCACAGTTTGGGGGAGGGGGGCGGAAGACTGGAGAGGAAGAAGACGACGGCTGTTTTTTGAAGTAGAGATGATGGGCGATGAGTTATGACCCATATTTCACGAGCCTTAAAGCCCATGATAATTTGAATGGGCCTAGGGTTTCTGCTCATGGAATTATCTTTGGATCAACCAATGGGCTTCTAGTTCTTTCGCTTGATTCTCAGGATGAAAACAAGGAAAGAATAAATACAATTTTGAAACCATTAAAGTACATCCGACTATTCGTTGAACAGCTTGAAGTCAAACCTTCTTTCTTTTCACACTGTTAGGGATACAAAAACAATGGGAAAAATAGATTCAAGTGCAGATGGAGAATCATGTCACGAAAACCATGTAAAAGGTAGATTATCAATTCGTGGATGAGGTAAAAATGAGTGATCAAGCATATATTTCACGGTTGATGAACATTCAGTATGGAAGGCAGAGGCTAACAACAACAAAAAGAAAAAAAAATTTGCCTTCCATGTATTCTACTTTCATTTCGCAACCACTCACTGTACAACATGAGATGAATTTTAAGGGCGCCACGTGTTTTTTTGTGCACACAATATGCCCTCTTTATCCTGAGCATATGTCATGCGAATCTCCCAGTGCAAACTCCTCAGTATTCCCTCTAGTGGATCTAGTATCTCAACCTTATCTCGTACAACTGCCCAGCCACCCGGTCGTAGTATACGATCCATCTCGACGACAATCGACGCCGGCTGTTTACACCTGAAGTTACATTTAACATTGGATGAGTGAAAAACCATATTCTCTAACTAAAAACAGCCAGCATTCTGATGCATGCAAAGAAACAAACTTCATGGTTCAAGTGGGATGAACTCCTGAACTAAAAGCCCTTGGACTCGCTTGCTAGAAACACTAGATAAATCATGTTGGCATGTTGCACTGAACACCTAAGCAACAAAGTGCTAGTTGAGCAAGCTGGTGAGGTGGGCTTTATGAGTGATAAGATCACAGCAGAGTTCTATGTGCAAATAATATCGATGAAGTGACAGGCATGAAGGAGGCAGAACTGGAGAAGTAATTTGACCTGTTCTTGAGCCGTGAAAACAGATGATCAGCGTGTAAAAGATCATATGATCTTGGATATGTGCCAAAGGACTCACACCAATCATGATAGACGCCAACTAGTCCACGATCGTATATGATAGGAAGTGTGTCTGGTGCGTGGACAGGAACCACATTCATCACCCAAACCTTGTGTTGTGCAAGAGCAGCAGCAAATCTGAATTTCCAAATGAAGATTACTGTAGCTTTTTACAAAAAGTTTTAAACTATTTACGCAAGTAAAAAGTGCTGATAGAATTTATGTACAGGCCTATAAAACTTGTTCTTTTGACCACATCACCTCTTGAATTGTTTAAACGAGAGACTGCAACTTTCAAAAAAAATAAAATTGAAATTGATCAGTTAGCATACCCTCCATTGATGGCCTTCATGTCCATAATGTTCCGGATATTTGACCAGTCAATTCCCATTCCCGTGAGATAAGACTTCTCAACAATAGCTTTCCAGTGGCTGGTATCAGCAATAAGTTTTTCTTTATTGTTCATCCAGTCAGGATAAGTTTCAAGCCTCTTGGGCCATTCCTCAGGCCACTCTGTTCCGTGTTGTTCGATTGCAGATGGAACGGGGTGTATGCAAGTCTTCATAGGAACATACCTGACAAAAGAAGTTGCGTTCACCAAGGTAAAGGGCAATGGAGTTGATAACATGGGACTGAAAACTAATGCTCAACTGAAGTTTCATCTACTGACGGAAGAGAAATATTGATATTATAGCAATACTACAACATGAAGATCCATCATCAAAACGAAATACCCTAGGCTTACCAGGCTGCATCTGGATTTTCATTTTCCTTGCACAGAGGTGGATTTTTATGCCTCCTCAACTCATATATATCATTTGACTCAGGCTTTTGATATATTTTGACACCCACTTCACCCACTTCATCAGTTTTATGAGCCAGGACGTTCCAACAGACAGATGCTGTCAATGAGGTCATAGCTGGAAACAAAAGAATTGTATGGTGGAAGTAAATAAGCTTTGATGACTAATCCAGGCACATAACAGAATGAATGTTTCACATATATGACAACAAAACAATGCACGAAAATACAGGCCAAATGACTGCTTCTCCAGGAAACTGAAAGCAAGCAACTGACTGCATCCTGAAGTCTAACCAGAAACCCAACTCAGTTTTGCAAGTTTTAGGCAGAAAAAAATTGTTGATAGAGTTTCTGAATCTGCAATGGTCTCAGCCTTTTTGAGTTACATTTCTGTGCATGCTACATCAACTGCCTACGAGGAAAATATACCTTAAGATACTAAGTAGACCAGTTCACCCCCGTTTGATGTCCCAAAAGTAAAATATACCTCAATAAACTCATTGACTAGAGAGATGATACAAACAAAAGTACCAAACTTCTTGGACAGATTTGCTCCGCAGCATGGAAGGAAAAGAAAAGTTTTGAAAGCATATGGGATCAAACCTTCTTCCTCTTCAATATTGTCATGTTTAGTCGACAAAATAAAGTATCCACTAGGTCTTAAAATCCTATTCATCTCAAGGAGAAGTTTGCCCCCTGAAAATTGGAAAAGCACCATGATATTAACAGCAAAATTAAACGAGGCGAGGAGAAACAGGAAACAAGAAATTAAAGTCAAATAAAGGAAAATAATGCAAGAAGAGAGAAAAAGGGATAAGAAATTGCAGACCATTGGAATGCCAATGAATGCTGCACCCACTACAGTGAATCGCATCAAAAACACCACTAGGGAAATGAAGCCTTCTGCTCCAAAAAGGGCTGACTATTGCAGGAAAACCCCGCTCGAGGGCAACCTGAGCAAGGTCAACTAGATCATCCTTCAGCCCAAGTGATAATGTTAATACCTCCTTATCAAGGAGAGATGCTGCGAAGCTTGAATCTGTACATCCAATATCCAACACTACACGAATATTCTTTCCCCACTCAATGTCAGGCACCATCTATCAAAACCAAATCCATAATAGAGATTAGCTAGCTAGTTGCAATTTAAGAGATAGGCGTAATGGTTCTACACCATCTATCAAAACCTAATCCATATAGAGATTAGCTAGCTAGCTGCAGACAGAGAAAAAACCTCACCTCTTCAATTGAGTCAAGGTAATGCTGAACTCCACCCTTGAATTCAGTCTGGTTTTGAGGAAAGGTAAGATATTCTCCAGACTGCGCCAGCCAACTATTCTTCTTAATAAAGGCAGCAAGTTTTGGATGTGCCACATTGCTATATAATACCTGAAAACAAATAACAGAAACAAGCACATGAGAACATCAAGCAGACCTTACCTTTCCGCATACTAAAATTCAAAGAGGAAACAGAACCCGTGCATATACCTTCAATTTGCTTTCGGGCCAATGGACCGGGGTTCCATACCCCTCACGAGGGAGTGGAACAAGACACATTGGAGGTGCTTTCGGGCAACTTCTCTCAGTATGCCTATAACTTTGCAACCTTCCAGTGCCACTCTCGATGTCAATGCAAGGCATATAATTATGCTTGCTTCTTGTGCTACATAACCTCCAACTGTAATGTGCGTTTGGATCAAACACAGGACCCTTTATTTTCCTCTTCTTCCCCGTGCTTTTCGATCCAGCACTCTCATGTTCCACTTTCTCCGCTGATTCTTGATCAACATTTTGAATCAAATCGCCATCTCCTTGAATATAACCATTCCCTTCAGTATTTTCACCATCATTTGCCTCTTCCTTACCATCCACCACTTCACCTTCCTCCTCTTCCTTTCCGGGTTCTTCATCCCCTGAGTCCTCTTGCCCTTGATTATCTTTCTCCCTCTCATTAGGCAACTCCTTAGTACCATCATCTTTCTCTTTTCTCTGAAGTGAAGCTTCTTCCTTTTTATCCTTTCTCCTAGATTCATGCTCAGTAACAACCAAAGATTCAGACCCATTAATCTTTTTCTCATCTTTCTTCAATTCCAAATCAGATTCACCATTTTGCTTCTCATCTACTCTGACTGGTTCATGTGTTTCTCTCTCTCTCTCTCTAGACCGAGTATGAGGTCTGCTTACCCTGGTGTTTCCCGCAACTGGTTCAGCAATATCATCAAAGCTCTCCCTTTGAGTGGTTGCTGAAGTTGAGGAGGAAGAAAACATAGACCAAACAAATATAAAGCAAAACCCCATTATTGCCACCGCTGTCATCTTTACACAAAACCCATGTGGCCTTTTTGCTTGACGAGCAAGCCTAGCTATGGCCATCTCTGCACTGCCCCTCTAGCTAGCTAGCTAGCTAGCAGCTGCTATGTCTTCAAGTTCACAAGAAGATCTAATAGCAAAGCATGGAAAAGGAAAAAAAATTGAAGGACTTAAAAGAGGGGTCTACTCTCAGTAGAAGGCATCTGCGGGGATAGGATTTGTAAAGAGGATCAAAACTCTAAATCTAGATGATCCGTCATTACAAGTTGAAAATCATAGAAAAAGAAAAATGATTAATCTTATAAACCAAGCAAGTCTGAAGTGGATAGATAGATTAATGATGAGCTTTAAATGGGCTTATATACTTTGGATTTACCTTTTTCATCGCCCGTTTCAATATTTAAATCACATGGATTTTTTTTTTTTAATTTTATAAACTAGATTAGTAGGTTATCGGATTTAATAACATGAATCTCAACTCAAGAAAAAAAAGGCATCTTTAATTGATATTTTTTTTTTATATCTAAGTAAGTAGTTACCAAAATAAACCCTAGTAAAAAATCTTGCTCTCTCTAGCTCAGAATAAACGATAAAATAGAGGCACGCAGCTTCTATAATCCAAGAACAATAAATTGAAAATCAATTTCAAGTTCAAAACTCAAAAATTAAAAGAAAAAAAATATTGCACGAATTCATATCTATCAAGATTAAAGCATTTAATTTTAAGATATTTTTAAAAATTATGAATTTAAAATTTAAACGTCTATAAATAATAATAAAGAAAAGCACAAGTCCGTATTCATTAGATTAATCAATCTTGGCGTAGTTAAGAATTCAAATTAAAGTTTTGAAACTACAAGTTGGAGTTGAGAAAAAAAAAATCCTGGCTGACTCGGAAAGAGCCAGGTAGGCTGAAAACAGGTTAATTATTTTTTTTCCAATTAAAATAATATTGTTTTAATAAAAAATAAGATTAATTCTTAGAAATCTTGAACCGGTCCTTGAAAAGGGTTTGAAATTGTAGTGTTGAATTAAAACAAAAAAATCAGAATATTGAGGGAGACAATAGCTTTACTAGCAAGGAAGAACTTTTTCACCAACGTAAAGAGAGGGGCAGTCTTCTTGGAGAAAGAATTGGCATGCGGTGAAGTCAGAATCAGATATATTTGTAAAAAGAAGAAGAAGAAGAAGAGCAGACAGCGGTGTCGAAAGAAACTACCAGCCACTGATCTCACCTGCTACTCTGACTTTTTCCTCATTGTCTGCTGCCTGACTGTATACGCACCGGCTAACAAAACAGCATATGATGGCACGTGAAGTGACCCACCCCAGTTCTTGTACATTGCCAAGTTTGTAGGTTAATCCAGCCCAGTTCACTCGTATTTGCCAGGATTTGGAGATACATGAAAAATCCAGATTTCAAGTTTGTAGCTGGCGATGGAAAGGGCTGGTGTTGGACCCGTGGCAGCAGAGATGCTGGGGATGCGGTGCCTGTGACCGAGGCGTCGCTGGCAGAGAGCTCTGCAGTTGACTGGGGAGCCTTGCTCATATTGATCTTGATCCTGCATCCCGAAAACATAAGGAGTCATTTTTGGATTTCACGGGAGATGGTGCTACTTGGTTGATGATCCAATCGTGGCTAAAGGATAGTGCAGTGAATCAAGAAATCTAGACATTCCTTCAATTTGCTCAAAACAAAATGGATGATGCCAAAGGTGTTCCAATTCATCTTTTATAAACCGATCTAAAATGATGTAAAGAGACTCTGTCCTGTCACGGAGAGCTATTCCATTGCTTCGCAGATTTCATATGTGGATGCAACAGAAGCAAATAGAAGGAAAGAAACTTGATCACTTCCCCTGTTGTGGATCTTTACGTACTCATCAGTTCCATCCAAGATCTCCTCCGGACATAAGAAAACGTTTGCAGATTGAGGTTAGCATGATAAAGTTGAAGACCTATTTAGCTGCCTCAGCTTCCTGAGGAATGATAATATCATACAAGCAGTTTCAGTTACCTGTCTCGGATATTTGAAAGTACAACTATATGCAACAGTCTCGAATTTCTGCACTGTTCATTAGATTCTGGAAGTATTGCATGTCGTGGGAGAGGAAATTCCACTGTGAGAATCACTATCATCTCATCAATATATGGAGGATCTGTACACGGATCCGTGAACAGGGCTAGACATCGGCGGGTCCAAATCCCCTGAAGTTTGATCACAGCACTAGTCTGGCCATAATATGCCATCAGATAGTAATTGCATCTGTACCTGGAGAAGTTCTTTGATGACATCCTCCGTTGTAATTACACCAACAACTTCTTCATTTGATGGTAACTCCGGGATAGGAGCCTTCTCAATGTCCAAAATGCAAAACAAACAGCCTTTGTGAGCAGATGGTGGACTCTTCTTAATCTGCTGACCTCCATCATTCTTAGTAACAGAAGCCTGATTATAATGTGAGTCAAAAGCAGCCTTCTTATTTGGGATAGCAGAAGTAGAGCCAACCACACTATCACCTGGCAGTTATCAATCATGAGGTTATTTCAATGAAACAAACCAGGCATCCTACAGAAGTGAGGACTGATTATATAGAGGCATGTCTTCTGAAACCCTTTAAAAATGAACAAAGAGCAACAAAACAGTGACGTAAGCTCCTTGATACGAGCAGACAATACAGAACTACACGAATAAGTTCATTCAACCAAATGACACCAGGCTGTAGTTGCATTTGACGTCCCGACTCCCATACCATATCCCGTGCTGAATCAGACACCATCATTTTTTTCTCATTAGATAAGATAGACATAGAAAACAAGGAGTAGGCATACCGTAGGAACTGCATCTTCTAGATCCACTGCTAAGAGGTTCTTCATTTACAGACATTCCGGGTGAAAATAATAATAAGTTCCAGGCGATGGGACGAAGAAGAGAGCCCATGATATGCAATGAGGAGGAAGGTTGTGATAATCTCCGGGAGGGGAACTGAACGGTTATGGTCGACGAGTATATCTTAATATTATAACAGTTTTGAAGTGTTAAAACACACGCACCCCCAGATGAATTCAACCTGCAAACAATTCATTTGCTTGGTTTTACTATTTATTTATTTACGGCTCAAATGTTATCCGGGGCCATTTTATGGTTTCAGCAGCACCTTGTATTAGTTTTAAAACTTCTAGACAGAAGAAGTTCTTGCTTTGAATATTGGGTGCCTCACATCCGTGCCAAATTGTCAGTAGCCAAATCAACCTGCGCAGAATAAAGCTCACTCGCAAGAAAACTTAACCTAATCGTATACTGACTGGATAAGCAATTGGAAAGAACAGCAAAAGAAGAAAACGGAAAAGAGGCGCCATTGCTGCTCCAACAGTCAAGGCATAACGAGTTCAAACTGCTTGCGGCAGTATCTGTATCAAACAACCATAAGAGTAAGAACCCTGATTGAATCCATTCTGAAATTGCCAAGCAGACAACTTCTAAAATAAAAAGTCGAATGCTTTAATCATAATCTACCTCTTCAAAGTCCAAACACTAATACGAGAGAGAGAGAGAGAGAGAGTACCGGCGTGGATGCGATATTGAGGAAGGCCAAACTTGACTTGATGAAGACTTCATGGGTCGACAAGGCCCAGAGACATGAGAGCAGGAGTTAAGCCGGCCATGAGGCCCACCAATCCCATTATTATTACCACATAGGACATGAACTTACTACTACAGCATCCTTTGTCTTCTTGCTTGCTCTTTTATCAGAGAGTGGGAACTGATACGTGAGTTTTGCAGGTTGGTTTGTCTCACACGGCCTGCTCTCTGTCCTTCTTTGACCATACGGTCGTACGTATTAGTATTTTTGTCCTAATGAGAAACATATTCTCCATTGTTTAAAGCTACTTTCTTTTGATAGATTATCTATTAACTTCATATTAGTCATTATATTTGAAATCACAATACTCAAACCTGGAATTACAGGGAAAATATACGATTAAAACACAAATATTATGCATGAAAGCCGTGTTCTAAAACATTGATCATTGAATCAAAACCCTTTTTCTTTTAATGAAAAGGAAGGCGAATGATTGCATGCGTTAAATACCAACAAATTGATAGTTAAAAACGTTTAAGTTTAACTTTGATTATAGCTGCTAAACTATTTAGGGTGGGATTTGAAAAGAAAAAAAAAAAAAGAGAAGAAAAGGAACAAATCGCATCACATCGTTGTCTAACTACAAGAAAAAAGAAAAAAAGGATAGAAATGAAGAGAAAAAACAAAGCCCTTTGTCTTGAAAACGCGAAGAATGAATGTGGTGTCAAGGGGTAGAACGTGAGGGAATTAAAACGTTCAGAATAAGATTTTATCTACCCGATCCCTTTCTAGCCCGAGAGTTTCAAAAAGGCTCCTTGTCTCCTTTAGAACCATTCAATTGCAAAAGTGATCCTCAACAGGAACCTTTCTCCATTCCACCAGTTGTTTCGTGACACTCGTGGAATTGGATTGGCCCTTCCACGCTTGCAGCATGTGATCAAAAGACAAGCAAGTGCTATAGTTTGGGCAATGGAGTAGGACCCAGGTAGAAGGTTGAGAGCCACTCACGCCTGGAAATAGATCTTTGCCATTGAGAGCTGACTCTATTCATTGCTTCTGTTTTTCGATCCGACAGGGACAGCAGAAAGGGAAGGGCCATGCATGAGAAATGGTGGTACTCGTGGACTACATATTTCCCTTCCTTTTTTTTTTAGAAATCGCGGTAGAGAACCTGGATACGATCGAGCTCTATTTTCAAGCGTTGGTTAGTGTGTGGTTCTCTTTTCTTATCCCTATCCACAACACCCTGATAATAATTAAACCCATTCTGTTATATATATAGTGCATCCGTTCTATCACTCTTCTCTTCTATTAGTCTTCAAGTTTCTCCATTAAAAGTAAAATGTCAGACCACCAAAACGGTTTGCAGGAGGACCCACAATGGCTAGAGCTCAAGCTCCCGCATTTGCTGTTTACTGATACAGTTCAGGGACTCCATGCAACAATTCAAAGCGAGTGGGACTCTCTCCGACGGTCGGCATGCCAAACAGCAGCCGGAAGAGCCCTGTGGAAACATGTGATCCACGACCCTTTTGCAGACTTGCTGGCAGGGGAGACGTGTCTCAAAAGCTTTCATGAGAAGATAAAGAATGACCGCCTCAAAAATGCTCGAGAAACTTCAGGGGTGATTCTTGCGGTCCGGACACTCTGGTTTGATTCGAAAATTGAAGCTGCTCTGAGCTCCTTTAATGGTGAAGGGCAGGTTGTTCTCCTCGGCGCAGGTTGGTGGACACTTTAACCCAATTCTCCTCATGCTTTGACCATTTTACATTAACGATCCATCTTAAGATGACGATGTTGTAAATTCTGCTTCTTTCTCAAGAAGTGATGTCTAAAATAGTCAAAGGTCATTTACAACTACTGGAAGTAGTATATGCTGAATTAGACTGCAAAATCATGAACAGAAAACTGCTTAGCAATGATTGAATATGAAAATAGGATGCATGATCAGCACAGATAGCTTCCAGACCAGGACCAAACTTGTATAGGCAGTCATATAAACAATCACAGCGCTTGCAGTACTTAAAGGTCTCAGCCGGGCAGCTTTCACTTCAAATGAGTGCGCTGTCTTAAGATGGCCCTGATACTGAAGTGGATTGACAGTGATAAATGCATATTAGAAAAGCATACCTGTATACTTATCTTTCATAGTATTACTGTCATATGTTGCAGTGATATTGAGCATTTTATGTATCAGGAATGGATGCAAGGGCATACCGTCTAAGCTGCTTGAAGGAAAGTGACGTCTTTGAAGTTGATTTTCCTGAAGTTTTAGAGGTGAAAACCACTCTTCTAAAGGCTGCGACGGAAACAATAGATGGACACCTGCATCCAATAATAACAGCAAAATCCCTAAACAGAGTAGCAGCTGACATTAGAAATAATGACTGGCTTGAAAAGCTTCAGAAATCAGGGTTTGTGCCGGAGAAGAACACAGTCTGGGTGCTGGAAGGTATCCTCTACTACCTCTCCCATTCCCACGCCATGCAAGTACTAAGTATCATAGCTGATAAATGTGCACTTGCCCGCACAGTGCTCTTGGCGGATTTTATGAACAAGCCATCCACCACCCTCTCAAATTCCATCTTCCACTTCTACAGTGATTGGCCCGATCATCTACTTCCATCTCTCGGATTTTCTCACGTAAAGCTTTCACAGCTTGGCGATCCTGATGCTCATTTTGGACTCATGAACGACCCCCTGAACCTGTTCAACAAGCTTCGCAGCTTGCCCAGGTCAGTGCAAACCCACCCGGATGATGGGACGCCATGCTGCCGCTTATATCTGGTAGAGGCCTCTGGTTTGCCCAGTCAAAGTAACCAATAGATATAGTTTGGCCAAGATGTAGGAATTATAGGTGTCCGCCACATCTGATCACTAGAGAATATGTAAGCACCGTTGCCGTTGCTTTTAGTGTTGCCTTCGGAATACAAAGATGCATTTGAAGTTTGCTGCTTCTGTAAGAATGCAAGAGTCCATATTAGAAATTTGTCAGGAGGAATGATAAATGGGCTCACTTTCAATTCAGCTTCACTTGACAGGCAAATGTGTCTGCCAGAATTCAAGATTTGAGAAATGTAAACCGGTATTAAGAATAAAACTTGCCAGCAAAAGATTTCGCCAAAGTAAAATGTTAGCATACAAGGGATGTACACTCAGCTAGCAAGACGAAAAGGTGTGTTTGGATTTATCTCTAGGGGAGGGGAAGGAAGGGGAATTATAGTCTTTCCAAATTTGGATTTATAACTTGGTGAACGGAAGTTTCATGAATAAAAACAATCATAAATTTTGTTCCCTTCCCTTCATTAACCCAAATTGGGGGGGAGACATTTTAATAAAAAGAGGATAATGGAGGTTAAAAAAGGTTCCCTTCTCGTCCTATTAAGATTTTTTTCATTTTAAATAACTTGTTCCCCCTCCACTCACCTCCTTCCCGGACAAAAATATTCAATGATGAAATTAGCTAATCAGTGGGGTAATTGTAAGCATAGTATGGAAAACATACCTGTCAGAAGCAAGTTGAAAATTGGTTTCATTTGCTAGACCATCAAGGGAAGTGCAAGATTTAAAAAGTACAGTAATCCTCTGTTTCTAAATCATCTTCCTATTCTTTCAACCTTGTTAAGGCCAGACCTTAACAGCTGGTCTTACCACAAATTGACAGGTTGACCTGTCATTGGTTCCACTGGTAGGAGGAAACTGAGTGCCTTTATCTGGATTGTAAAATGATTGCGGCAGTTGTGGCTTTAAAGTCATCATTCGTGGCTTTGGCTTCCTTGAGATAAACGGTGGTTTCCCTTTATGCATAGTGTTGATCAGGGGTTGAGTTGTTTTGTTCATCAACGAGAGTCTCAAACTTAAGAGTTCAGCCTGGAAGTCATCGAGGGACAAATCTTTTTCTCGACATGCGCAATTGAATGAGGTGATGAAGGGAGTGTTGTGTTTTTATGATCTGAACAATGAATCGTTTGTAACGAGCTATTGTTTGGATTAAATTCTGTAAAACAAGAATTGAAGGAACAAAAACAGAATTGAAGATTGAATTGAATTGATTATTATTCGAATTGAAAGTGCCTAATATATAGGCTTACAAAACATGAATTAAGAAAGAAAAACATAATCAAAACTCTCAACAATACTGAGAGATTATTGGCAACATTGCAGATTATCAAACACAAAATCTGCTCCTTATCCAAAATTCAAAATTCAAAAATAAATAACAAATTCAAACTAAACTTGATCTTCACGTCGACTTCAAGACGTAATTCCTTCAATGCAACGATCCCTTCAAGGCAACGATCTCATGCATGTCCCGACACTCCTCCTTGAGATTTGCCTTGAATAAACCAAGATTCATCTTCGAAATTCCAGACGTGACTTAGGCATAGCTTTGGTCATTAAATCGCCAATTGAACATCGGTTGAACAATAGCTGATTTTAATGAGTTGATTCTTCTCGACCTCCCTTAAAGAATGAAACTTCACATTAATGTGCTTAGTCCTTCCATGTTATACTCGGATTTAAAGCAATTGAGATAGCAGACTTGTTGTCACGTAAAATTTCGATTGGTGTTTCCGACTTCGCCCCAAATCGGCTAGAATTTTCTTCAACCAAATTGCTTGGTTAGTCGCAGCGATCAATGACATATACTCGACTCAGCGATTGATTGTGCTACAACATCCTGTTTTTAGCATTCCAACGAAATGGCACTGATCCAAGTGAAAAAATGTATCCGAAGTGCTCTTCATATCATCAATGCTTCTCGCCTGATCCACCGCCTGCAAAGCCAGTCAACTTCACTCCTCCTGTTTTCAAATACCATACTCCCAAGTCACTAGTTCCTTTTATGTACCTTAACACACGTTTAGCAACACCCATATGAACACTGCTGGGTGAGCTCATGAACCGTGATAAAAGTCCAGCTGGAAACATTAAGTCTGGTCTTGTTGTCGTGAGGTACAACAAGTCGCCAACCGGACTTCTATATCTTGAAGGATCATCAAGCTTCTCCCATCATTCTTTGAAAGTTTCTCATTTAATGCTAGTGGAGTAGCGACTTCCTTGCAAGATTCCAACTTGAATTTCTTTAGGACATCAATAGCATACTTTTCGAGAAATAAAAATCCGAACTGCATTGAAGTATTTCCATCCCTAGAAAGTAACTCATAGCCCCAAATCACTCATTTCAAACACATTTTCCATTTCTTGTTTGAATTTAGTTAGTAACTTGGAATTGCTTCCAGTTACTAAAATGTCATCCACATAAAGGGAGATTATGAGTTGTTGACCATCAACTTCTTCCTTCAAGTACAAGGTAGCTTCACTTTAACTCCTTTTAAATCCCAATTGATTTAAGTGAGAGTCAATTCTACTATACCAAGCTCTTGGTGCTTGTTTTAGCCCATAAAGAGCCTTGTGAAGCTTGTACACTTTGTGCTCCTCTCCTGCAATTTCGAATCCATCAGACTACTCGAACATAAATCTCTTCTTGAAGAATTCCATTCAAGAAAGTCGATTTTACATCCAAGTGGTATACTTTCCACCCAAGTCGCCCAACGAAGACCAAGAAGAAGTCTGATTGTGTCGTGCCTTGCAACAGTGCAAAAGTTTCACCATAATCTACCCCGACCACTTGTGAGAAGCCTTTGACTACCAACCTAGCCTTGTGTTTGAACACTCGAACCATCGAGATTAAACTTGGTTCTCGAACACCCAATTCACTCCAATCTTCTTCTTGTCATCAGGTAATTCTATCAACTCCCAAGTTCCATTTCTTTCAATGGAATCGATTTCACTTTTCATAGCCTCAATCCAAGTCGGAATTGATGCAACTTCGTGTATGTTGAAGGTTCGAATGCACTAGGCTACATCTCTCATAGACATCGACTAGTGATCTAATCTTGCCAACATTAGAATCAGTGAGTATTTTCTACACAAGGCTGCTTCTCGGCTTCCTCTAAAGTTCTTTCAATTTCTGGTATGGAAGTTGTAATCCTTTGATCAATCCTGCTCAAAGTTCAATTCCAGTTGTTGTTTTCATCTACCTGCACATCTCTACTAATCTGAACCTTGTTTTTGTTCAGATTATACACCCTGTAGCCTTTTGATTCTGTTGCATATCCCACCGGGCCTTTCTCAGCCACTGCATCAAGTTTCCCTCTGGTTGCTGCTGGAATATGAAAGAAGCAAGGTGACCCAAACACCTTCAAATGATGAACAGAAGGTCTCACTCCAGACCAAGCTTCAAGGGGTGTCTTTTGTTGAACTGATTTTGTAGGTAATCGATTCAACAAGTATACTGAAGTGTTTACAGCTTCAGCCCACAAGAATTTAGGTAAATTCTTCTCCATCAACATGCATCTCGACATCTCCATAACAATTCTATTCTTCCTCTCCACAACACCATTTTGTTGTGGAGAGTAGGGAACTGTTAGTTGATGCATAATTCTAGCCTCTTGACAGTAATAGTGGAATTCTCTTGAAGTATATTCCCCACCATTATCACTCCTAAGCACCTTGATCTTCTGTCCAGATTGTGTTTCAGTCAAACACTTGAATGCCTTAAATTCTGACAATGCTTGTGATTTGTTCTTTAGAAAATGAACCCAAGTCATTCTGCTAAAGTCATCTATGAAGAGCATAAAATACTGATTATTGCTAAGGGATGCAATGCTCATAGGTCCACAGATGTCAGTATGAACCAGCTCTAGAGTTCTTGCTGCTCTTCTCAAAGTACTTTGAGGAAATGGTTTTCTATGTTGCTTTCCAAGCTCACAACTTTCACAAATCTGATTGCTAGCACTAATTTCAGGCATTCCTTCTACCAATTCATTGTTATACAACAACATTAATGAATTGAAATTATAGTGCCCGAACCTCTTATGCCATATAATGCTTTCATCAACCTTAGCACTAAATGCATGCCCTTCTATTACATTTAAATTGAGATAAAAACTGTTCCCCTCCATTTTTATCTTTGCAATTGCTGAGTCATGTGAATCAGTAATAAAACAGAAATTATCCCTAAATGATACTTCATAACCATTTCGCAGCATTTGAGCAACACTTAATAGGTTTTGATCAAGTTCAGGAATGTATAGAACATTTGCAATTGTCTTCTTACCTTTGCTTGTTCTTACAGTGACCGTGCCTTTCCCCCTAGCTTCAACAACCTCTCCATTTCCCAGCTTGACTTTGGGTTTGAATGTCCTATCAATTGTGGAGAAAATTGACAGGAACTTGGTCATGTGGCTTGTGCAGCCACTGTCAATCAACCAAGTGTCTCTTCTGGAATTACTTTCATCACAAGTCACCATGAACAAATGTTCTTCGTCTGTCTTTTCTTCTTCAGTAACATGTGCATGTTGTTGCATTGCATGCTGAGGTGATTTCTTTTTTAGCCTGCAAAACCTCTCACTGTGGCCACCCTTTTTACAAAAATCACAATGAACTACAGTTTTCCCTTTGAACCAACAATTTTCTTCAGAATGGTTTGTTCTTTTACAGTAAGAACATGGAAGAAAAATATGTTTGTTGACAGGTACAACAGCTTTAAATTTAGGAAGAAATTGCTTACCATTGTTGAATTTTTTGAATGATAAGCTGCCACTTTTCTTCCCTTTATTGTTTGCTTGAAAAGCCCCTTCAAATACCTCATCATCTCTCATTTGCACCCTCTGCTCCTGAATGTGTAACTTGCTAATCAACTCAGCAATGGTGAAACGTTGCAAGTCACAGGATTCTTCAATGGCTGAAATCTTTGCTTCGAATTTTCCAGGTACGGACATCATAAGCTTCTCAACAATCTTATGATCTTCAAATGTCTCCCCAAGGAGTCTCATCTGGTTCACCACATTCATCAATCTGCCAGAGTAAGCTTTGACAGATTCATGGTCTTTCATTTTCATTAATTCAAACTCCCTCTTGAATGCTAGCAGCTTGACAGATTTGTCTCTGTTATTGCCTTCAAATTCAACCTGAAGTTTATCCCAGATTTGTTTGGGAGTTTCCAGGTTCATTATTTGAGTAAAAATCTAGTCGATGAGACCAGACATGAAGGCTGGTAATGGCCTTGTCTTTCTTCAATTTTTCCTCCTCAAAAGCTCTCATTTGAGCTATTGTAGGATTACCTTGTGGTCGAGGTGGATCAACATCTGGGGAAACTACATTCAATAATCCCAGAGATCTTAAATAAAATCTCATTTGTACTGCCCAAATATGATAATTCTCTCCATTAAAAACTGGAACTGAAGAGTGCGAATTTCCAGTTGAAGATGATGAAGCCAATTAGATTTTTGGAACAAAATGATCTCTCAATAAATCTCTCAACCCCCCCCCCCAGTGTTTAAACTCACAGCCTCTCGTGTTTCACTCAAGAATTTCTTCTTTTTTCCCGTAAGATCCTTGCTCTGATACCACTGTTGTGTTTTTATGATCTGAACGATGAATCGCTTGTATACGATTCTTGTTTGGATTAAATTCTGGAAAAACAGAATTGAAGGAACAAAAACAGAATTGAAGATTGAATTGAATTGATACTTATTGAAATTGAAAATGCCTATTATATAGGCTTACAAAACATGAATTTGAGAAAGAAAAACACAATTAAAACTCTCAACAATCTTGAGAGATTATTGGCAACTTTGCAGATTATCAAACACAAAATCTGCTCCTTATCCAACATTCAAAATTCAAAAAATAAATAACAAATTCAAACTAAACTTGATCTTCACGTCAGCTTCAAGACAGAATTCCTTCAATGCAGCATCCCTTCAAGGCAGCATCTCATGCATGTCCTGACAGGGAGCAAAAATTGGCCGAGGCCCCCCCGAGAGAAAGCTAATCAGGTCTTGATCATCTCTGCAGCTGCTAGTTGATCAACCAGATTCTTGGCTTCCTCCATGAATTCACTACAAGGCCGAGTGCCATGAGTGATGGTCTGAAGTTGTCTTTTTAACAGAGCAATCCTAGACCTTGAAGTAGTTGAAGATCGAGAGTGAAGAGCATCCCCCGCTCATGCCTCGAGGTCTTCATTCCATAAACAGTAGATACTAGCTTATCTGTAATAGGAGCTGATTGCCAGCTTAGAATTCAGGTGGCTTTCTTTAACCACACCGTGAAAGCTGTCCCATCTGAAAGAGTTGTTGATGGAGGAGATACATTTCGATCCACAAGATCAGCAAAATCACGAGTCCTGAGAAAGACCATGAATTTTTATCAGGATCAGGTCATTGGAGTTGGAGGCCATTGTTCGGAAAGCGGAAGAGTTGTATCAGGATCAGGTCGAGTGCCCTCTTACCCTCTGATACCTTGTATGAAAAGTAAACAGAGCAGAACAGGAAAGATTAGAAGTGTTTGAACTGGTCGGTATGGTTATCATCTGCTTGTCATTCAACGTATTTATAGTCTTACATGCAACAAACTCTGGAAAATCAAGGAGTACACTTGGATGATTTACAGCTAGGCATTAATCCGTTGTTTTAATCAAACAGAATGAGAAAATCTCGAGGTGGTCTGTTTGCTGCATGCATAGCCGTCAACCCCTCCCCTTACCAGTGATTTTGTATCTTGGATTCGTCAACATAGGATTAAGAATGAAATGA
This sequence comes from Salix exigua, assembly GCA_032356905.1. Taxonomy (NCBI): domain Eukaryota; kingdom Viridiplantae; phylum Streptophyta; class Magnoliopsida; order Malpighiales; family Salicaceae; genus Salix; species Salix exigua. The sequence continues at coordinate 19,548,530 of CM063589.1, read as the reverse complement.
TTGCGTGGTTCGGATTTCTTGATATTTAGTATAATTTATTAATTAATAAAACAAAATAGTGAATATATTTGTATAATATTTAGATTTTTCTAATACAGCATAATATATACATACCTTAATATTAATATAAAACTTCAAATTAAAGTTGTTCTCCTTCAACATTTCAAAAGTTCACTTTTGACTCGAAAATACCTTGTCAACTTCCTGTAGTAACTAGTCAATCTCAGAAATCCTCTAGGAATAGGCCATTTGGTAATAACTCCACTCTTTTCATATGCTGTATCCTTTTTCCCCCACTTCCAATCTTTCCCTTTTCCCCTATTGATTTATCAACACATACAGGTTGAGAGATTTGGCTGCCTTTATACTTGCCGAGTATCCAACTTCAATACTCTTCTTCCCAATGGCTCGCCGACAACAGTTCAAAGGAGGGGAGCATAATTCAATCCTTTATAGCCAAACTGGTTTCTTCTGCTTTCGTTTCCCCGCTGCAATTCGCACCTTGTAATGAATGGTAACCACAGGATTTATGTCTTACATAATAATATAAATGAGTTTTACCTGTTAGTTTAAACTTTTAGATAAAATAGTTCTTTAACATCGTATTAGAGTCTTGTTAACCTAGCGGTTACTAGTTCGAATCTCATCATCCCCATTCTATTTGATAAAAATCAAGTACAAGATAGTGTGGGTCTATGCAAGTTTCAAACTCAAAAAACTTTAACTTGAGGGGATGTGTTAGAAAATAATATAAATCATATTATAGTACCAGTTTAAAAACTTTTATTAGATGTGATGGTATGATCGTTTATATTTTGATTAATAAATTCAATTAATTATACATGATAGGTTAAAATTATATTTTATAGTTTCAGCACATGAGATTCTTTTCGAAGAATAAGCAGCATTAACAATCATAATTCTTAAACCTAAACCCCCTATTCATTGTCATGGACACACAATTCATATCTTCCCTTCAATGCTAATAGTATTCCCTTCATAAATTTTACATGCAACATGATCATCACAGAAAACCTGATAACAATGAAAGACACCTCATCTTTTATATCCACACTTAGGAGCTATGTATGTATGAAACAATCAATTACAGAGACAACTTGCAGCTTGTGTCCCAAACTGATGACAGGCTTACAAACCCTAAAATTATATTTTCTGTAAAATAATTTCTTCCACTCTCCTTTACTATCAGCCATTTTCTTCTGTCTCGACAGTGTTAGCCTCATTGTGGAATCTTTCATCATTCGCAGCGCATCAGATACTACAATCACCATTTGCTTGCATTGATTTTTGATGAAACTCCATCAAAAACGGATCCAAGGATGCTGTTTGTTGAGCACTCAGATGTGGAACGCACACAATACATGAACAAGTGAAAATGAAACTCCACAGAAGGTCAGCTAGTGCTCATCTAGCCTGTCCATATCTTGCATTACAAGTGGCTCAGGAAAGATTTCCCTGGAAACCCTTTTATTAGAAGATGAATGTTCAATCCCTCTGCTGCTGTCCCGAGATCCCACTCTCCCTGACTGCTTTAAGCCACAGGTGTTAGCATGGCCCAGAGCCGTGGCATTATCTGAGCTGTGTCTCCAGCTACCAAAAAAGGCAGCACTCCAAGATCTCCTAGATGAAGTTGCTCTCAGCCTTCCTGAACTACAGCTGTCATCTCTTACCACTTTCAGAGGGTTTTCCAATGCTTTGAGAACATATTTCATTGGAGGACGTTTCGAAGGTTTGGAGTTAAGGCATGACCTAGCCACAATGGCCATTGCCCATACCTCTTCCAATAAATCTTCATCTACGATCATAGATGGGTCAACAATCTTTGCCACCAGTTCCCTGTCATGTATACTGATTTGCGCCAGCGTGTGTTCTAACCACTCTCTAGTGGTGGCATCATCTGATTTGCTTATGCCAAGCTTGCCTGTAACAAGCTCAAGCAAGACCTTACCAAAACAATACACGTCATGAGCACAAGTTGCTGGAGATGAGCCTGCCCATTATCAAAGAGATCTATCAGAATTTCCTTGATTTTGTTTTGCATACAGACAATTGTAGTAGTACTCAAAATTATTGGAGAAAAGAAAAGCTACAATTGGCAATATACTAGATATGAATGAATTCTTTGAGAAACTTCAACTTAAAAGCTAATTTACTTGTCAAAATACCAGCGCATTGATCCATAAGTTTAGTTTACTCGATGTATGAATAAAGTGTAAACCGAGATTATTTACTCTAGGACTAGAACAGTACATCGTCAAAGTCATCTCTACATAGGACTACGCAGCTGGGTCCTTGGCAATGATTTACCTCAGATCCATCTCAAAAATATACATGCTGTGATGCAAATTGGCGGGCTAGGAATTTTAAAAGATGAAGAAGTTCACTTGTGAGAGAGGGAAACATACCAGAAGTCCCTGGATCAGAGACAGAGGATCTGCACATGGGCAAGAGGCTATTAGATCCTCAACAAAAGATAATAAAAATGAAGAGCAGTGGTTATAGCATCATTGAAAGGCAAATACATTAACTTCTCCCATCCTACACATAAGGCATTACTTTCCACTTGGTTTCGTGTAACCAAATGCTTAAAGAACCAAGAGCACTTGTAGTGATCATTATGTTCAAGGAATATGATGATGCCCAAACACCCAGGGAGTGGACCAACTACCCTCTTGGCAAAACCACTGAACTTACTGCCATGATTTAACCCAGCTATGATGTGTTGTTTCTAGCCATGTTAATCTGGAGTATTACATCACATAGCTAATGAAAACAGATTATGGCTGGGTCAAATCATTCAGCAAATCAAATAAGTGAATTTACTGTCAGTTCCTAGTGAATGCACTACTTCAAAATGCCCAAAGAGATTAATAATAGCCACAGCACTTACTGGGACTTCCGCATGAACCTTGTGAGAACACTTTGGTGCATATCCCCTTCCTGGACACGAACCCCGCTCAAACTTCCAAGTCGAACTTCAAACTTATCATCAAGAAGGATACTGCTCGCTTGAACATCTCTTCAAACACCAAAAGGTAATTGCATTTGAGAAGTTAGAAAAGACTGGAAATTATCCATCACAGATAGAAATGCCATGCATGCTTCATTACTAGTTCATAGTTTAAATAAAGAAGATGATAAAGGAGACAGTCTCAAAGCACATGGGAAGTGCTGTTATAATCTGCGGAAACATCATCCCAAGTCAAACGTTCTCATCAAAATTTGAATCCACATCCTGCTCCAGTCGCACCCTGTGCCTTGATCTCTTGAGCTAGCAGCCAAGGGCAAAAGACAGGTTGCAATTCAACTTCATTACACTTTAGCATTGCTACATTCATTCCAGTCTCATATGAATTTAAACAACAGAAACAGCAATGCTAATTAGCAATAAGTAGGTGATTGAGAACATCATCCTGTACCAGGCCTTGTACTGACAAGATATCAAGCACAAAAGATTACATACTGAATACTGAATGTGCAAAGCGTGAGCTTCTACATACACATAGTGCATTATAATTCTAATTCCTGTTTAAATAAACCACATAACTAAGATCACCATAATCAGAAAAAACTGTTCCAGCAAATATGGAGGAGAGTGAGGCTATCCAAAAGCAAGTACAAGTACCTATGAACAAGGGGAGGGCTGCACTCGTGGTGCAGGTAAGAGAGACCTTCAGCAGCTCCAGTAGCAATTTTCAGTCTTGTAATCCAATCCAGGGATTGCAAACCATCGTCCTCAAATTTGGTTACCCTGTACAAAGATTCAGCCAAGTCTCTATTTGGCATGTATTTGTACACCAATAGCTTCTGATTCTCGTTCTCCAAACAATGTCCCAAAAGAGGGACAAAGCGTGCATGTGAATACTTGCTCAAAAATTCTAATTCTATCATGTAGGAATAATGTTTCAAGCTATGTAAATTGATTCTTTTGACAACGATAGGAATTCCTCCTTCCAAAAAACCCTGGTAGAGATCTCCAGAGTGACCATGTTTGATGAGATTTCTTTCACTAAATTCACTAGTAAGACCGAGTAACTGCTCATATGTGAATGACTCTCTCGGACTAGATACGCTAGTAGGATCCTTGGGAAGTGGTGGGCTATCTCCATCTGGAACACGCCCCACATCTGCACTTCCTCTTTCATTTGTAATGGTATTACTGAACTTCCTAAGGACCACCACGATCACCAGTACCAAAATCGTAATGAAACCAACTCCACCAAGCAATCCCACCAAAATGTATATCCATCGTTTGCGTTCCTTTGGGACAGGACTTGGCAGTGGTTGTTGTCTTGACTCTGGATTTCCAAAATAATCGAAAGTTAAGCCTCTCTCAGCATAAAACAATCTACAATCTTCCAAGCCCCTCTGGTTAGGCACTGTCTGAAGGCAGTTCATGTCAAGGCTACCATTTATTGGACCGCTAAAAGGAACCTTTCCTTGGAAATAATTACCCGACAAATCAATGGAATTACAGTTCTCAGATAAACAAGCCGGAGTTCCATATAACTGATTGTTGGAGAGATTAAACACAGTACCACTGGCATGACCCTTGAGACTAAAATTCGACAAATCAGCTGTAAAATTATTAGCAGAAACATCAAGAACCTGCAAATTCTGCAAGGACCACAGTGCAACAGGAAGAGCACCAGCAAATTTATTCTCTCTTAACTCCAAAACTCTCAATTTTGCAAGACTCGAAAACAAACCATCCGGTAATCTACCCTCCAATCGATTATCCCTCAACACCAACACTTCCAAATTCCTCATCCGCATAAACTCTACATGCAACATCCCTGATAACGCATTCATGCTAAGATTAAGCTCAACCAAGCTAGAAAGATTACCCAATTCAACAGGCACCGAACCCATAAGACTATTATCAGACAAATTCAAGAATTTTAGCCTGGAAATACTACCAAAAGAAGATGGTATGGACCCAGTAAAAAAGTTTGAAGAAAGGTCAAGACTTGATAGATTCCTGAGCAATCCAAATTCACTTGGTACCGGCCCCGTAAATGAATTCCTTGAAAGATCAAGAACTGATAGATGCATTAACTGCCCCAATGCAACAGGTAGACTACCAGCAAGATCATTACTACCTAGATACAAAGCATTGAGTCTAGTCAAATTACCAAACGAAGCAGGAATCGGACCGGTGACTGAAGTAGACCGGAGATCCAAGACCATCAAAAAACCAAGCTTGTAACCGAACCAGTCCGGTATCGAACCAGGAAGTGAAAACCCTGAAGCATTAAAAGTCTCCAAGAAAGTGCAATTAGTCAAAGAGTCAACACTGAAACTGGGGTTCAAACGGCCGACCCGAGTCCGCTTAAACCCGGATATATTGATCCCAGTGACCCGCCCGTTTCTGCATTGAATTCCTCTCCATTGTTTGCAGGGGTTGTATTTTATTGGCCAGTCTCTGCTCCTAATCCCCAACGATGACCGGAGATCAAACAATGCTGACAGTTCATTTCTTGACTTCAAGAAATCTTGCTGGCCCAACGTGCAGTGAAACAAGACCAAGATTGTAACTAAAAGAAGTTCGTTCATGTCGTCTTCTTCTTCTTCTTCTTCCTCTTATGACAATAAAGTAAAGTTGCGGTCTACTATCCTCTGCAGTGTCTCATCTTCTTGTTGAAGAAATGGTGTTGGTGTTGACTACTGCCTTCTTCTTTTCTTTTCCTCTCTTCTCTCTGTGCACTAACACGTACTGCAACTGCTTGTTATCTTGAGTAAAATGAAAGAGAAACCAAAAATGAAAAGAAAGCAGTCTTCTTTACCTCAAATCACGAGCTTTGATTCTGTCTTCGATGCTTTTGCTGCTATTCTTCTGTTCTAGTTGAGTTTAGCGAGCCAGCCAACCAGACTTTTCCTTTTCTTTTCTGGTTTGAATAAAATTATACTGTGATGAGGCTGCTGCCGAAACCGAAGGCTGAGGTGCTAAGTGGATAACATTGTTGACTGCGAGTCGTCATAAAATCTGTAAAATAAATCCCTTTAAGAATGAACCTGTGATAATTCTAATAGTGATGTTCGAGAAAAAGAGCGCTTAAATTAATATTGATGTCGGAGGAAAAATATATTTTTACATTCACGTTGTTCTTATTTTAATTTTATGAAGAAAATAGCTTTTATAATACCTTTATTTTCTCACAAAAAAAATTATATTAATTATTTTTAATGTTTTTTAAAAATTATAATTTAAATAAAAAAAACACTTTTTATCACTACACTAAACACACATTTAAATTATTGGGTATTAACCATTGTTATTGAACTAGTTTTTTATTTTAAAATAATTATAAAGCACATCTCTTTTTTTATTTTTATTTTTAGAGTAGTGTTTAAGAGTGTAATGGTCATTATTTTTATAAATATTTTTTGTTTGAAAATATATAAAAAAATTATTTTTTATTTCAGATAATTTTAAAAAATATTTTTAAAAAAAAAACAGTAGCGAAATTAAATGTGGTGTGAACTAAAAACAATAAATCCTTGCAGGTGTTCGAGGCACGGGATTTTAAGAGAGGAGAGGCAGGCATTGATGACAAAAAGAGGCCGTGTACCTGCCACCAACCGTCACCGGATTGCTTCATTTACTCCACCGCCTTTCAACGTCACCGGACTGCTTCATTCACTCCACCGCCTTTCAACGTCACCGGACTGCTTCATTCACTCCACCGCCTTTCAACGTCACCGGACTGCTTCATTCACTCCATAGTCCATAGCCTTTCAGCGTCACCGGATTGCTTTTAGTGAAACTTGTAGCCTTTTTTGGCCTGGTTTCAAAATGTATGCTCCTTGGGGTTGAAAGTAAATCTAGAAAACACGATTGACCTCATATTGTCTTGGTAGACCGGTATCCAATCCATTAATTTCTCTTTTGTAGTTAAAATAATGTTTTTCTAGGGAAAAAAGAAAGAGTTAATCCTCTCATCTATAATTAATTCGAGATTCGGGTTTTTTAACTACGATAAAGTCAGTTCTCCTCGGGTAGACCCATGGAGAAGTCCTCGGGTTGCCAGGGTGAAACTAGAAGGGGGGTGGCCGGCCGGCCGGCCGGCCGGCTGGCATTGGGTTCAAAAACCCTCTCTACTCTATTATATATGTAATGTAATGTATTTTCTTGATAATAATATTTGGATTAAATGGGTCTAACTAACTTGTGATTTTAATATTAATTTCAATGTACTTTTTCGTCGCCGTAATTATTCCCCCAAGAGTATGTTTGAATAGAATCATTTTAAATTAGAAATATGTGTAGACGCAATTAATAACGATTATTTATTAATTAATTATTCTTCATAGGAACTTGCAATCTCGGAGAGTTGACGTGTGAGAATACAATATCGGTGCACCCAATATTCGTCCAATTGACCCTGTTTTTGTTTTTATAAGACATAAGATATATCAAAACAATATATTTTTTTGTTTTCCATATAGTTTCTCCGTTAATAATTGAACTGTGAGCTTGTTGTTTTGTGTTTTAAATGTATTTTTTTATTTTAAAATAATATATTTTTAGTTGTTTCGATTCGTGATATTAAAAATATTTTTAAAAAAATGTCGTGTCAATCACGTCACCACCTCGTGGTCCCCTCTATTCCGCGTTTCTCATCCCGTCTGCTCGAGCCTAGACTCACTCCTTCCATTCTTTAACCTTTATGCATGCTATTAATTTTTATTTTTATTTTGTATTCTTCAATCTAAGGTTTATATTCAATTTGTTTATTTTATTATCTAATTAATCTTATAGATAAATAAATTAATTTACAAGCTATTTCTAGTTTTATAACCATGTTTTTTTAACATGTCATGAAAATAAATTAATTTATGTGCAAGAAAAAGAAGTGGGTAAATATAATAAAAATATGATTAATGACCGATCCCATCCTCTTTGATTTTCTTCCCTTGCTTCGATTTTTCATCTTTTTTTTCTCTCTCTCTTTTCAATTTGATGGGATATGCAAAGAACAAGGCATTTTCATTATATAATAATTTGAATTTGGATAAAAAAAATTAGTTTTTATATAATTTTATATTCTATCCTTATAATGGCTAAATGGATGTTCACTAAAAATTTATATAATTATTAATTTCAAGCTCACTCGAACATCACGCTAATTGAAAAGAAAAACAATCATCAAAAAACGATAGAATATATCCTTTTCGCTGAAGATGACATCGCCGGGCTGAAGCTACCTTCCAAGAAATCAAAGAGCTTGGATAGCATTGTAAGAAAGAAAGAAACAGGTAATCCATAAAAGATGAAGTAGCAGTGCTTGACATGGTTAAGGGACCCGGTCGGTTCATGAGCCGGGTCAAAAAAATCTGCATGCCAGGCCGGGTAAATACAAAACAATTCTGTTTTTAAAAGTGAAATCAAGTTTTAAACGGTAAACTGTTATGTAATTTGACATCAAACTCGATCTAAATCAATGGTATATGATGACTCGATATAAAATTTGACCGATCAAACCGGGTTTTATAAAGAAAACAAAGGAGAAGGGCTGCGTCTCCACGTTTGGCATCCATCAATTCTGCTGAGACGTCAACTTGGTCCTCCATTCATAATTGTACTGCTTGAAAGCTCCTGCCAATTTGACTTGGTCTTGATTGATATTGATTGTATAATTAACCGAGGGCTCTTGATTTCTGCCTCTTTTTTTAAATAAAAAAAAATCAGACTGTGGCCAGCGATTTATCCGTGCTTGCTTCTGCTATTCAATATATTTTTTATTTTAAAATAATATTATATTAATGTTTTTAGACATTAAAAATAAAAATAAAATCCTGAAAAACACTATTTTAATCAATTTTTTAAGTGAAAAATAGAGTAAGTACAGAACAAAAACTTAAATATAATAGTGGGGTGAAACTAAAGGATAAAAATAAGTTTTAAGAGATTTTCCTTATATATACACTTATAGACACATTAATTTCGATCTAGAATATAGATAACTCATGTGAGATATGATTATATAGAAATAAAAATAAAAATAAAAGGAGGCCTTGGAATATAGATAACTACTGTATATAGGTTTCAGGCTATAATAATAATAATAATAATAATCTCCAACATATTATATACAAGGGGGGAGTTGGATAGTAGCCCTTTGAATTTTTGTATTTTGAGAGTGTTGGTTTCGGCTCAACAATTCTATTTTTTTCAAAAAAAAAAAACATTATTCAATTTCAAACACATTCCTTACGGCAGGAGAAGGGCTGCGTTTCAAAGTTGGGCATCCATCCTGTCTGTTGAGACGACGTCACTTGGTTCATAATTGTACTACTTGAAAGGAGCTTCCGCTTTGACTTGGTCTCGTGCATGCCAAAATGATTGGTATTGATTATATAATTAATTAAACAAGGGCTCTTCATTTCTGCTTTCTTTAGATCAGAAGATTGTGGCCAGCAATTCATTCGTCCCAGCTTAGCTTCTGCTCTTCCAAATTAAATTAATATTTTTAAATCCAGCTTCTGTTATTTTTAAGTTCAACCCTTATTTTTTTGGGTTTTTTTTCTTTAATTTTTTTGGTTTTGATTTATTTCAAATTTGTCATCCAATTGAAATTGAAATGGATCATATATGCTATTTTTTATTTTTTAAGTAAAATAAAACAAAATTTATTATAATTTAATACAAAAATAGTATCTTTTATGACATATATATTATAACTTAATCTGACATTTTGAATGAAAATATTTAATGTGCACTTGTAAACCACCCCTAACAAGAGAAGAAGAGAAGGGTCAATGTCAAATTCATTTGGAGTATAATTGAAAAAATCAAAAAATATAGGAGTCAATTGTCGATGAGATAATATTGCAAAGGGATATAGTCATGTATTGTATATAGGTTACATGTTATATAATAATAATAATAATAATAATAATAATAATAATAATAATAATAATAATAATAATAATAATAATAATAATAATAATAATCCCCAACATATTATATACAAGGTTAGACTTGAATAGTGGCCCTTTGAATTTTTGTGTTTTGAGAGTGTTGGTTTCGTTCTTAACAATTCCATTTTACCGATCAAAAATCATGAAACAAGTTCTTTTACTCCCTTTGAAGACTAAAAAGATATCTCCCATTAACAAATTTATGTTAGAATTCCAGGTATGAAATCATCTCACATCCATAAATCAACATGTAGGGGTGGTTATGGGTAATGGGATGAACTAGAGTTTCAATGGAAAATTTAAATAAAAAGGTAATTATAAATGATTGTATATAGTTGGTTAAATAACGTTAGTGCCATATTTATTTCACTTTTTATATGGATCTTGTATTTCTTTTTAAATCCATCAAGAGTATATTTTGTTTCTGTTATCTTTTTATACCTAGCTTTAAAAGGGGGGGTTTAGTGTTTTGTGTTATTAAAGTGTTGATAAACTTGATATGTATGATTACAACTCTTTTAAGGATGATTGGAATGCAAGAAACCAACCCTAAATTTTATTATATCTTATTAAATGTAACTATATTTACCTTATTTCCTATTCTATATGATATTGGTGTTCAATGTATTTTTCATGGAAATGTAGACCAGGACATTTGGGTTGAGATTGAATTAAGTGTATTTAATGTCTCTCTCTTGGAGAAGGGGATATTACATTTCAGTAACAGAGCCTTAGGTTATATATAGGGAATTAGAATCTTGATGTGATTTTTTAGATGTATTGCATGATAGTTTGAACCAAACAAAGAGTTGAAACTAACCTAACCCCTACACAGGAAAGAAGGTCGAATTTACGTTATAATAGTATGACAGAAGGGGATCCTATGACAAATACAACCTCTCATATACTTGTTGGATTAGTTCATTCCAAGAGTGGAGAAATAGTAGAAGGTCAGGAAAATTATACATCTCAATGGGCAGAGATGTCTCCACCCAAGGCATTTTATGATGAGAGGCAAACAAATATGTCTTCCCCAACAATGTCGATGGTTGCGCTGAACTTATTTTCAGACCCTGCTTTTATTGAACATATAATTTAGGGTGTTGTGATAAGTAAGACATCATGTACTTCTAATGCAGCTTCTAAATCAGATAGAGCAGTAATGATAATACAATGGGTAAAAGGTATACGAGAGCGTTAAGTCATTGGGTCATATTAAGGAAGGATGATGTTAAGTTTGTTGGGTACTAGTCGTGTAAAATTGAGAGAGTTATAAAGTAGAGGAATCGATGGTAGATTATATGACCTAATTACTGACAAAGAGTACTCACTATTGGTGAGAGACTATTAAAGGGAGGAGATCAAGAAAGTTGTTGAGATGAAGGGACTTCTAGGAAAAGTTTAAGGAGAGGCAATACTCATGGGAGCACATGAGGAGAAAATATCATAAGTTTTTAAATTAGAAGCAAAAGGAATGTCAATTCTAGAGTATGAGATGAGGTTTCATGATTTAACAGTTTTTGCCTCCAATATCTTTCCATGGAGCACCATAGAGTGGAGATTTCATGATGGGCTAAGGCATGAGCTGAGAATGATATTGATAGCTATGCAATTTTAGTTTGTATGAGATTTGCTACAGGATGCTCAGGGTGTGAAGAGGGTGATGAGTGATGCCTTAAAGCTAGTGGTTAAGCGAGGACAAACAACAAGGTCTAAGAATAAAGATTTTAGGTTTTCAACGGGAAGACTGTATTTCTTAAAAAAAGGAAGAATGGACAAATATCAGGAAAGTTTCAGAAGAAAGGTGGGAGGTTCACCCCCCCCCCCAAAGTAATTTAGAAGGATTCAGACAAAAAACAAGATCCTAAGGAGGACAATTCAGGCAAAGAGCAACTACTACTACAAGGTCTACAGAGTAGAGGGGACTCGTGTATCCTTTATGTTAGAGGTGTGAGCAAATACACCCTAGAGATTGATCCGAGATAAAAGGTAGCTATATCTGTAGAGGAGTGGGGCGTCGGTGGAGAGAGTGCTTGTATATGTGTAAAGGTTGTTATTTTTATGGGACACAAATTATTAGAAGAAGGATTGTCCTCGTAGGGTTATTGAGGGAACTTGGAATTAGAGGACCAATGTTCAGAGCTAGCAACAATCGGTTATAGTAGATCAACCTGCTAGACTACCGAGTCAGGGGAAAGTGCTACTCGAGGAAGGCCTAAATTTCATAAGGGAAGGGCTCAGGGCCAGTTATATCGTATAGCTCAAAAAGATGTAGGAAATATGCCTGATGTTATGACAAATACTATGCAGTTAAATATAATACAAATTTATGTTTCGATTGATCCTAGAGCTAATAATTCCTTTGTAGCATATAACAAGTTACGTTTTAGCACATGTTAAACATTGATAAATAATTTTGGATCCAGCTCTAGTAGTATCTTAATGTATTCTATTACATAAAGGAGGATGAACATAAGCTCGTAATGGGATTTAAAGTTTTTGTTTAATGTAATAAAGACATGTGGAATTTCACCTGTATGAATATAGAAGTGGTGTTGCCTTTGTAAATAATCATGAAAAAATTAAGCACATGGGCATAATAGTGTTAAACAATTATAAACCTTTTTAAGAGTTTGGATAGGATTATATGTGTAGTATCTTTGATTCTACAATAAAAGTTTAATAATTTTTAATCCCACTAGCTATTAGGTTATATTCAAGTTTAGTTGAGAGATTATAAAGCCAAGACTTGGAAGATGTTGTTGGAGTTAGTTTTATGTTTAATATTTATAGTTTTTAGATTTATAGTTTAATTTTTTTGTTTTTGTTTATTTAATTTAAGATTTTGTTATCTCCAACTTACCTTGTAAATGCCATTGTTAATATATTTAAAGAGGTGTACCAACCATATTAAAGAAGAAATAGTGATAATAGAACACGAAATAGGGTATTGATTAGGGTTTTAGTTTCTGATACTTTTATTTTCAATTTATTAGGTTCGGCTGCCTCAAAGGTGTATATAGAGCAACTGGTTGTCAAATCCTAAAACCAGGAAAGCTGTAAGATTTCTCTCAGCCAGGTAATTAGGGATCACAATTAAAATACAAGGGTTTTTCTCATGAAGTCAATTGAAAATCGTCTTGATAAAACTAATCTTCTTCTGCGCGCAGTACGTACTACAAAAGGTCGATCCCCTGGAACTGGAAAATCTGGTGTGGATTCATTCATGGCCCCAAAGCCTTAAACTCCCTGGAACATTGATGTTGCCAAAACAATTGACCCCCAGAATTTCGGGGAAGATGGAGAGCCACGCTTAAAAGCTGAAGATGCATGGCCAGCCAGCACCAACTTGTGAGAGGGACCGGTAGAATAAAATAATGACGGCGCCTTCCAAGCTATTCGATGGAGCGAAAACAACATGGAGACTGACAGGAATCGCTAGCTTTATATTGGAAATAAGATAGTATATGATAAGGATTCCAAATATCTGTAGCTTGATGTATCACCTTTCTCAATAGGTTCCAAGAAAAGTTGCACCACACCAGTCGCCCTCGTCACATGCCTGCCTGCCCAATCATGATCAGACCATTTTCATTATTTTGGTTCTGGGATCTAAAATGATGGGCAGATTAAGATTATACATCAGCAGCCATATATGTTTACAGCTGGATAGGATCATGCCAAGAAATTCCCCACGCCTCCAAGACCTGTGCATTTCTAGTTGGGATCGATCGAGCTAGCATGCATTTATGATTAAAAACTTGAATCGTAAAAAATAAACCAGCACCAACGGTACTCCTGCAAACATCTCCCTGCATCCATTTTGTTCTGACAAGGCAAAGTGCCAATTCTCAGAACTGGCATGGAAATTATTCTTGGAAGAGTCATGTGATTTTGGCTATATATAGTTAATTAATTACAACCCCTCGTAGAGCTGAACATGTTAAGCTCCGATCGAGTATAATCCAAGGATTGAATTATAAAAGTAATGAGTTGTGTTAGGTCCCGGCCAATAAATTAAGGGCAAGGTGCGCTCTCTTCGATCGGGTGAAAATAGACCGCATGCAAGCTTGAAATCGGAGATGGAATCGCCTATAACTCAATCCCAACCTGAGCGAAAAGCGATTTGAAAGATTCAAAATGGGATCAGAAATGTGAGGAGCTCATTCACATTGCTGACTTGGCTGTGCTACGTTTCGCAATCCCATTCGCTAGGTAGTTTCCATGAGATGTCGAGATCAGGATCTTTCTTTCTTAAATAAAGCTAGCCACCGATTCTCATTCCCATAAGATTTAATCTGACTGAACACTCCAGTACTGCCTGGTATTTGATCTTGGAAGAATCCACACAAAGATCTGTAATCACGCGGCCGGCCGGCTTCAACTTGCATTCCGGGCCACCATGGCTAAAAGGAAACGAGCCTTAAAGCTTTTGACACTGAAACAAAAGTTAGCATCTCGAGAGATAAATTCTACTTCGTAGGACGTGGATGATAAGGATTCCACGTATCAACAATATTATCATGAGCCTGAAATTAAGGACCTGCATATAATTTTATATAATTTGAAAAACAACATTTCCATCGATCGAAGTAATTTTCATAATGGTCAGCCACATAATTCGTTGCACCTTTTATATATCATAAATGACTACTACATCGATCGATCGATCGATCAAAATGGTCACTACATGCATGTGTGTAAGACACAAAGCAAGCAAAGAACATGCATGATATATATAATTAAACATTTTGATGATCGAGTAGTTGCATGATCGAGTTGCCTGTAATTATCTTCAGTTTGGTCAGAAAACTACGTACCCCGATCGAGCAAGAAACATTTAATTAATGCACTAAAATATGTACATTAATGCTTGTGGTGGTGATGATGATCAAGATATATATGTATACTGGCAGGTCTACGCTATTTATCTGTAGATCGGTTATACTAGCTCATTTTAGCACAAATTAACAGTGCCATCACAACCTCAACCTAAAAATTCTGTCTGAAATCACTAATATATTCCCCTCCAGACGCTAGTTTGGGCGACCAAATCTCCCACCGGCCGGCAAAAACACACCAACGAACTCTTCCTTGTTTACTTACAAAAATCTCCTTGATCAGGTAATGTCGTATTGAAATTTGTTTCGCTGCGATCATTCACTAATATAGTACTGCATGTGGTTGTCTTTGTCCACAACTACACACTTTGCCTCTTTTTTGTCCATAATCATCCCTACCGCAGGTCTAAAGTAAACAAATTTATATTGCATGCTACGTGACAATATGTAAATCAAAGAATAAAGAAAGCAAGATTAGTTAGCTAGGTACAGCTAGTGCCCACTACACATGATTCTTTTTGTGTCATAAGGATCTACATTTGAGGGCAAAAGGGCACGACTTTTTGTCTCGATCGACACCCCTCGAATTAGACATGGTTGATCATTAATTGGACACTTTCGGTTGCCCTTCTGCTGTTTACGACTTCATTCGAAGCAAAAGACCCACCGGCTCAGTCATTAATCTCTTAATTAAAGAGCAACAAAAGGTAAAAATAGCTAGCTAGCTAGCTTTGTTTTGCTGGGGAGGGGCAACACCGATGCATACAGCTGTAATGTTGGTCTTCAAAAGGTAATTAGATGATCATGTAGCTAGTTATCATCATCATAATCTTTTTGTTATTGCATGGATTTCTTCTTACATTACTGCACTTTAGCTAGCAAATGCTGAGATGTGTCTTGTAAAAAGAAAGTGAAAATGTCGAGAGGTGTCCCAAATTCTTGTTTGTAAATGGGGAAAAAAGGAAGGTATCGAAAGACAGCACGTTTTTGAATCAGTACTGTGATCATGAGAAGGGAAAGATAGAGCACAAAATGGATAACAACTCTGCTCCACAACTGAATGATTCTCACTCAAGAGAAGAAAAGGTTCAGAATTATAACCTTTTAGTCTCTTTTGCTTAATGGGGCAAAACATTATTGCCATGGGAATGAAGATGCCTGCATACAGCTGTAACATGCATTGTTTTGTTTCTCAAGCTAGCTAGCCACAAGCATCTAGTTGCCTACGCACCAAAATGAATGGCTGTTTTGCATCAATTATTTGGAACCATATATATATATATATATATATAAGGATATTTGTTTAATTGATTCTTCCATGGTTCCTTGAAATCAAATCATGGATTGTTAATCGGCATCTTAATTTGCAAATTAACTGCGGTACCGTTGTTTATGAGTCATATATATATGATTCTTAGAGGTATATACCTGCGTTGCCAGCAACCTTGTACATGAATCAAAAACTATTGATCTGAATAGGGTCTGTTTTCTTTTAACAAAGTGGTATTCAAACTCAAGTCAAAATCCAACCCTAGAAAAGTGGTATCTCCCTTAATTATTAATTTTCAAAAAGGTGCGTGGAGGTGGAAAGAAGTATTAGAGCGAGCATGCATGTGTAAAAAAGGCATACAAACAAAAGAAATCCCAAAGAGAGCACTGGATAATCAATAAAAAAAGAGTTGCGAGATGATCACAGACCACCCTGACCATATACAGAGTGCCTGTATCAAGAGAAGCTCAGAAAGGTATTGATGATCGATCGAGTGCAAGTTGACACATTCCTGCACAAGAGATAAGGTGGTACAGGAAAGATGATCGGTACGCTTATGAAAAAGAGTTGTCCTCCACTATATATATACTTCGATCCCTTCCTCCTTAAGTATTAATTCTAACATTAATTGTGCAGATGAAAGTAATTAAAATACAAGCTTCTTGGTGGAGACGGTGAGCAGCCAGCCAGCGACGGTCCTGTTCGAGATTGATTTAAATTTGGGTTGACTGCAGCACCACGCAGAACGCCTTTCTTGCCCTGCTGCTGCTATAAAGCAAATTTGCTTTGCCTTTTCTTTTTCTCTTCTTCTATAAAGAAAAATAGTTTTTTCGTAGTAATGCTGCCCACAGAACAAGAAGCTGGCCTCTCCTGTAGTGATGGGAGTGTGTCACACAATGCATGCATGCAGCCTCCATATATAAAATGTGAAAATATATATACACACATATATACGCTCAGCACGATTAGAATTGATTCCACGTGCCTTGTTTAAGGAAAAATATTGATTAAGAGGAGGATTAATGACCCGATCGAGGCCACAATCATGATCTCAAATTCATCACTATATATAGATCCCTTAATTAATTAACATCGATCAGACTAGCTAGGACTGATTAATACTTACTGATCATATATAATAATTAAGCCATGAATCAAAGGAGATATTTAGTGCTGGCCGGCCACTGGGCATGATCGATGGGGATCGAATTAAGTCAAGTAGCTAGCTAGGAGCCAACACTAATATATATATATATATATATATATATCCCAGTAAAGAAAAGCATGCATGCAGAACTCTTAATTACATAGTTTCCGAGCGAGCTAGCTAATTAAGTGAAAACAATGGATCCAATTACCAGGAAATCAAAACCGCATATATAGGGTACTCCAGTACTACTGGTTTTAATTTGCTCGAAAAAGCAACTCCCCCACAATTTAATTGTATCGCAGTTTAAAAAACCTAGATTTAAAATAATTTTTTTATTACTTCTTTATAAAAACATACATATATATATATATATATACTTAATTAAGGTTACCGTGGCCGGGTAGAGTTTTGTATGCAAAATAAATAAAAAAACAAGATTTTTAAAACATAATTATATACAAGATACATTAAACAAATTACAAGAAAAGTACTATAACTAATTAAAAAGGTTTTTCATAGTTAATAAAACATTATCTGTTATTACAATAAAATAAATTAACCTCTATTACAATCACTATCAAAATAGCAAACGTTTTCTTTAACCTTTTTCTACCGGCCCAGCTCCTATATAAAGACCTGCACCTAGCTAGCTAGCATGCACACACAATATTCCACCTTCTCTAAAACAGTCTGATCATAAATCATTCTGATCATCATCTCTTCATGGCTTCAGGTGCTAGTAATTGGACTCCCAGGCAAAACAAACTGTTCGAAAATGCCCTGGCCATCTTTGATCAGCAGTCTCCAGATCGCTGGCACAATCTTGCCAGGGCTGTTGGAAAAACTGTGGAGGAAGTGAAGGTGCATTATCAGATGCTTGTGGAAGACGTCCAGCAGATTGAGGCCGGTGAAATCCCTTTGCCCAACTACGCCAGAAGAGCTGGAGCTGGCAACAAAAGCTACCAATGCATTGATCATGATCAAGCACAAAGGTACACAGTACTCACACAGAACCAATAAAATATTAAATTTATCTAAGGAATCTAGTTATTTCCATCTGGTTGCTACTTCATAGCACAAGAATTACAATGTTTGAGCTTGAATGTTCGAACTGATCGTGATTCGGCATTGCTACGTACGTACGCCCTTCTGTTCCGTCCATGACCACTCTCTTTGTTCACATGCAGGCTGAAGAATCTTAATCTCAACTGATCGAAGGATCGATACATGAAGTAAGCTAGCTAGCTGTACAATAAAGATCCATATTGCGCTACATATGACAATAGGGAGCGGCAGTATTATTAGCTAGCAGGAAAAATGGGATTATGATGTCCCTTTGTTTTATCTGTTTAATTTCCTCAATTATAAGAATTAATTCTCAGTTAATATCTCTTATTTCTCTGCATGTAAACATGCACGTACCAAGGTGGTTGAGTCACCAGTTATATATGTATATATATATTGGTGACTGCTTACTGTATCCCTCCCATGTTGCCCTTTTAATTACTATAATGGATTCTCATCATGTATCCGTTTCCATCCACTTCATTTTTGATATTAAAATTAAAGGTTCAAGCTAAGAGTAAGTTGGTCTTGGGCTCGATCGATCAGCGATCTCCCTCTCAAAGCTGGCTTGCTTATAACTTATAAGGCGAAGCTTTCCCTGACATTTATAAACTCGATGATCACCTCCACACGCATCGGGTCTCGGGTGAGAGCTGCACGAACCCACTTGTCGATCGCTAGCTCTGACTATATATAGACATGGCTGGGATCTGGGCTTGATCGCATCCGTTTCATTATTTCGACAATAATAGAAATGAAGTTTTAGCAGTGAGCACAGGCCAGAATATCATTAATTAGGAGATTATAATGGTCGTTTGGAAGAAAAGAAAAACAGAGACAGTCCACTTTCTCACACTAGCTAGAACATGATAAACTCGATCGATCTCCACCGGCCTGGCCTCTCGACAACCCGGCCGGCCGATGGATAGATCGAGGATAACCTTAACAAAGAGGAGGAGAGAGAAACAATGCCCTGTGTTTGCCTCAGAAATCGATCTGTAGTCCATAAAAGCAAATTAAGGAAAAAATTGCCAACATCTTTACCGATCTATGTTAGGTGGTCACTTATCTGGAAACAATTAAGCAACTTTTGTTAAAAAGGATTCGCGTTGTCCGGTGAGACATGAGTGATCGGTGAGATAAATTAATTAATCATCGATCGTCAGTTGACTAAAGATGGTGGCAATGATTCTTGTTTACTTTTAGAGATAGCTAGGCACATGCAATGTGATTTGACGTGAATATATATATATATATATATATATATATATATATATATATATATATTCTTCAAGGGGTTAAATTAAAGCTATGGATAATTCATCCATTCATTCATTCATTCTTGCAAAAACATTTTTGAAGCGTAAGAACTGATTTTAAAAATGCATGCATGTTTTATGGCTTAATATATTGAATATTATTATTGAAGAGAATGAACGATCAAATAATCTTATTGATTGCTAGTGATGATGAGATTAGTGAGAAAAATTAAAAATTATTTAGGGTTTGATCAGATAAAATGGTGGTGGGAAAAAAGGGGTTTTGAAATCCATATTGGTTTATTAATTGTTTGTCTGTCTTGTCTAATTAATAAGCTACTTCTCGAACAAAAAAGAAATGAATTGAAAACAAATATATCTAGGTCAAAAGAATTATATCGAAACAATTTATGAAAATAAATTCAAAATCAAACAAATATTGAAGAAAAAAAATAAAAGAGATGGAGAAAATAAAATAATGTAGCATGAGAAGTATAATTCACCTTAATTTTATTGTATTGATTGATTCTTTGCTGAATCGAATTGTATTGCCCAATCAATTGGATCCACGTGGATAGGAGTTTCGGTTGAAGGTAATGGTTGCGTGTCTCTTAGAAGATACATTGAGTTCAGTCGCTTCCTCGAGTTCTTAGGTATTTCACTAGAGGAGGATATAACAAAGAAATAACCTGTTTTCCGAATCTAAAAGGGCCGGGCTTTCACGTTTTGTTATCGGCCCGGCCCGGCCCATCCAAACTCTCTCGTCCTTTCGGCCCAATAACCACTGCTGAGGGGACAGCCGAGCTCCGCCTCTCCTCTTATAACTAACTAAATAAATAAATATCAATTTCTATCTGCTTTGATCATTTTAAAAGGCTGTTTAAACTTTTGTTTAAGAGTTTAAGAGGTGGTAGGCACATGAAAGTTTCAACTTTGTTTCTACCATCTAGCTGACAGACGGTTTTACATTAATTACTCCTAAAACTAACATTCTTATTTGATCTTTTTATTTTTATTCTTCTAATTTCACCCTTAACTATGAAATCAAAAATAATTTACCTGGATCAAATGATCTAAAATAAAGCTTTGATATCTAAAATAAACTGTCAAAAAATAGAAGAGGACTCCTATTCCCAGTGTGTGTGTGCACGAGCGTGTGTGTGAAGGTTATTGGCTCTCACAACGTGTCCATCTATCTATCTATCTATAATCATGATCATGTCTGCCAGCCAATTTTCGACAGCTACCTCTACCTTCCATGTATTTGCTGGCCGAGCTGACTAATAGGTGGCCTAGTTTTGTACTATCCGGAAGACTCCCGGTGCATGAAAGCCTTTTATTTTCTTATCAATTCTTGTTTTGTTTTCCATTATTCTCTAGATGCATGCCAGTTCAATATGTTAAACTACAGGTGCCGTAATATTTGATTCTCTGTAAAACAATGGTGATGTGCTTTTCTGTGCATCAAAATTCAGTTTAAAAATGGACATTTGAATTATGGAGACAGAAGATAACGACATATCTTGATGGATGTCTCTAAAAGGTAGATGTCCTGGGGTCCATCAAGGAAGTGTCAACTTTGTTCAAGGCAGCACTGGGCCATGTCGGCCAATCATATAACTCAATTCATTTTCTGCTGGGAGGGTTTATTTATCATATTTGCCAGCACATTCTCAGCAAGATTGACACAGATGGGAAATGCCAAGACTGGCTTCTTTCAATGGAAACAAAAAAGAATGATTCAGACAAACAAAAACCAAGAGAACCTCATCTGAAGGAGCTTTGAATTTCCTCCAGCGTTCTTCCTTTCGTCTCAGGAACCCACAAGCTCACGAATACCAGAGCGAAAGCACTCACGACCATGTAGATGATAAAAGTTCCTGTTCATAAGAAACATGTTTAAATTATTATAACAGTGAAGGCGATCCATGTAAATGATAAAAGTTCCTGTTCATGAGAAACATGTTTAAAATGTTATGCTCAGGGAGATTGAGAAGCAAACCTCCGGTACTCCAATCCAAGAGCAAGTTTGCAGTCATCGTGATCAAAAAGGAGACCATCCAGTTGGCTAGTGTTGCTACACTTCCGGCAAGGCCCTTGATGTTGACCGGAAGAATCTGCATTCACATATTTATTACAGTTATGGCCGAGAATCATGGCTACCCTTTCAAGATACAGAGGTAACTAATTTATCAGTCCGGTCTTCATCAAAAAAAGCTGGAAAGCTTGCCCACAATGAGGCATTCAATAAATGGAGTCCATCAGTAAGTTTATCAAGTAATGAAAAAACACAAAATGATCTGAGGCAATTGGCTGGATATTGAATTTTATTTGACACGTCAAAGCAAGTAAAATCTTATTGAGTATGATGAGAGCAAGCAACTTTGAAAGCTGTAATGCAATTACAGAGTAATCAAGTATCTGTACCTCAGACATTATTACCCACGGGATGGGTCCCATTCCCAAAGAGAAGGTAATTACCATGGCCTGAAAAAAGGTGATTTGCCAGGAATTTAAAAACCGGCAAGTTAGGAAAAAAATACTGGGAGGCTACTGCAGTATAAATGCTACTTACCACAACTCCAACTACTGACAAGATCCCCGATATGGTATACAAACTAGAGTCTTCCGATGCAAACCCCTGAGTCAATTAACATGGTGGGCAAAAGAACCTTACGATGTTGCATAACCAGGTGACATGCCAATCTTGCTTGTAGTTTCATGAAAATTACAAACAAATGCACCACGTACTTACCTTCACAAAAAACGATACAGCAACAATTAGGAGACTGATAGTCATCCCAGAAGTGGAGACCTGCAACAAAATAAAAGGAAACTGCTTTGAGTTTCTATTCATCCAATCAAGAGTTTTTAATCATAATAGCTATGGTTTTGCTTTAACTCACTATAAGCAGAAGCCGACGACCTGTTTTATCTACCAACCATGTTGTAATTCCAGTTGCAATCACCTGTACACCACAAACCTCCAGTTACAGCTACTGTCTAAGAAAGTCTTCTTGAGACACGAGATTATTCACATTGCACTGCAGGAAAAGAAAAGATCGTTTTGCAAGTCCTCTAAAAGCTATACCTGAATGACACCAACCCCGACAGTAGCCAGATTGCTACTTTTAATCCCTGTTCAAATTAAGGCAATTTATTAGAAACTTTTAACAAAGAGCTCATCTTGTGTGATTAGGAAAATTAAAACGGGACTTGTGTAAAGAAATGTGCATATCCAACATGAGGATTGGTATATCAAACATAAAGAGGCGCCCCTTGGGAGAAGTTGGCTATTAATGCAAGATTATTTCATCGCTTACGTTGTCAGCAATTTAAAGGTAATATATGCTGATAAATCCTTTGATTAACCCGTTTTTCTGGCAAAACCACAACTCCTTAATGTTACAACCATCCTCGACAAGCAAACAAGGATTAATAAGCAACTTCAGTGGCAAAGGAAGAAGTTCCAGAAGCAGCAGAGGAAGAATTCCAGAAATAGCATATGTAATAAATAAAATTAAAAAGCTAACTACCTTACTGATTTCCACGTGAAACTGTTAGAAGTTAGTCAGTTCTAGTTAGAAGTTAGCTGGAGAAATAACACTGTTATATAAGGAGAAGAATCTGTAGCTTGATAATCAAGAAATCGATAAAAAGAAAAGTATTCTCTGTACAGCTTTTTTTTGTTTTCTCTGCATTCTCTCTTCCCTTATCTCTTTTTTAATTATGAAGTTAAGGTTGAGGCCTTAGCATTTTGGTGTTGGAGCCCTAAAAGATCCACCATTAATTCAATAGCAGCGATGGTAGAGAGCAACAAGGGTAAAGCATTGGAAGAACATGACAAACGATTGGAACAACATCTGCAGAAAATTCATGAGGATTACTTGCAGAATCAGAAACATTGGGAGGATAAATTCAAGAGGAATGAAAATATCAGATGCCAGCTGGATTCCATACTGCTTACACTGCAAACTATAGTTACCATTCAAGAAGCTGAGGTGGGGGACTAGAATTCTAATAAAAGAGTTGGTCCAGTTGCAGATGGAATCTTACCACTCCCCAGAAACAACATGAGGTTGGAAGGATCAAGTTATTGGGATGGCATAGAGAAATCACACTATACCTCTGCCAAGAATGGAATTTACAACTTTTCATGGAGAAAACCCAAAGAGCTGGATTAGGAAGTGTAGAAAGGACTTCAAGCTGCATCTTATTTCAGTAAATCAGTGGGTAGAAATAGCTTAAATGCACCTGGAAGTGAAGAAAAAAGTATGGTTTGAAGGGTTCATAATGAGTAATGGAGAGATGGCAATTGGGAAGAATTTACTAAGAGAATCTACCTATGGTTTGGAGTTTAGGAAGATGTGGTAAAGGAATTGTGAAAGATAGGGATAAAGTCTTTATTTTCTGGAAAGAACTGTTTAAGAGACTGGAAATTAAATTGTTTATGAGCTCTGTCTACCATCCACAATCTAATGGACAATCAAAGAGGGTAGATCAATGCCTGGAAACCTATTTGAGATGCATGGTTATGTACAACCCAAGGATGTGGCATTCATGGTTGTCATTGGCATAATGGTGGTACAATACCAACCATTATTCTGCCATCAAGATGTTTCCTTTTCAAGCATTGTATGGGTATGCACCACCAAACAGAGAGATGGTACTACAAGATGTATCTCCAATAGCAGCTGTCAATGAGATGTTGCAGGGTAGAACTCACATGGATACATTTCTTCATACGCAATTAGAAACAACCAGAAACAGAATAAAGCAGATACCAGACAAAGACAGGTCTGAAAGGGAGTTCCAAGTGGAAGATTGGGTTTATCTGAAACTACAACCCATAAACAATCAAGTGTACCTTTGAGGAATAATTTTAAGCTCCATCCTCAATTCTTTGGCCCTTATAAGGTAATAGTCTCTCTCGTTACCATTTTAGACAGAAAAATGATGAAAGTTGCCAACCAGACTGCTAGTATGGTGTTAATGCAGTGGTCCAATTTATTTGAAAAGGATTCCACTTGAGAAAATCTTGAGGAATTACACAAGCAATTTCCAGATTTTAATGATCATTCTTGAGAACAAGAATGCTTTTTGCATGAGGGTATTGTTACAACCAGCCTCAACAAACAAACAAGGATTAATAAGCAACTTTGGTAGTAAAGAAAGAAGTAGCAGAAACAGAATTTCCAAAAGCATCAAAGGAAGAATTCCAGAAATTGCAACGATTTTAATGATGAAAGTTGGCAATTAGGCCGTTACTATGGTGAAAGCATTCTCGAAAGCTGTTGAGGAAAGTTTAATGACGAGACTTGGCAACCAAGTGCTACTATGGTGTTAGTGCAGTGGTCCAACTTATTTGAAGAGGATTTCACTTGGAAAAGGCTGCCACTATAGTGTTAGTGCAGCGGTCCAACTTATTTGAAGAGAATTCCACTTGGGAAAATCTAGAGGAATTACACAAGCAATTTCCAAATTTTAATGATTTTTCTTGAGGACAAGTAAGCAAGGATTAATAAGCAACTCCAGTAGCAAAGGAAGAAGTGGCAGAAGCAGAAGTTCTAAAAGCAGCAAAGGAAGAGTTTCAGAAAATGCAACTTGATGAATAGGCAATTTCAGCATATGTAATAAATAAAATTAAAAAGCTAGCTACCTAACTGATTTCCGCATGAAACTGTTAGAAATTAATTAGTTCTAATTAGTAGTTAGTTGGAGAAATAACACATGTATGTAAGGAGAAGTATTTGTAGTTTAACAATCAAGAAATCAATAAAAAAATATTCTTTATGTATAATTTCTTCTGTTCTCTCTGCATTCTCCCTTCTCTTATCTTTTCTTTAATTCTGAAGTTAAGGCTGAGGCCTTAACACTTGATTCAGGAAACGTTAGCTTATCTTTTCAGAAAAGACTTCCTATGTTCCCACTGGTGACAATATTTTCCCAGAGGGAGAAAGAGAGCAAGAGATTATCCTAAACAAGGTGTGTTCAAAAGCTTTAAATGGCAATGGACAACTACTTTTTCTGAATCGATTCTCTACACTCACAATGGCACATGTAATCAATATGTCAAAATCATAAAACCTATTAGTTTTCTGACAATATCAGTATTATTCTCAATAAGAGAAAAATGGTTTATGGGTTCTCATGCAAGCAATGGTGAAAGAACCTGGTAAAGTGCTCCAGAATTCAGAGTAGATGGGAGACTAGGTTGTGCTTACCAGCAGTTGCAAAAATGTTACTTGAGTAGAATAGAACGCCATTAATTCCACTAAGCTGCTGCAGGACAAGTAATCCAATTCCAACCTGCATTGCAGAAATTAACAAAAACAACTTAGGTTTTTGCTTTACAAAGGTTTACTGAGGAAAAAGAAATTTATGCTCATCATTATTATTACCATTAAAGGAAACCAATATCTTTTACGCTTGAGCTCTGCAAACCGGATAGTAGTCCTTCTGCTTGTTGATGCTACAGCTCTCTAAACAGTGCCAGTTTAGCGAAGTTAAAAAAACTACCTTGGTTAACAACTTGCAGGTAGCATCCATTGATGAGGTTGTGCACGAAAAAGCACAGCTACTTGTTGTAGTTAAAATTATTTCAGCAGCACTAAATACCTTGATTTCATTCACTTCAATGGAAATATCAGTATCAAAACCCCGAAGAACTTGCAATGAAGATTCAAAATCTTCTGTCATGCCCATTTTAGCCTGGTTTGGAGAGGAGGCGGCAAGAAACTTGCATCAATAAAAATTACAATATCTCAGATAAGTTAAGAGAACAACACACTTCATAAAGTTTACCAGCCAACGAGGAGATTCGGGAATGAAGAACAGGCCTGGTATCAAAATTGTACACGGCAATATCCCTGAAAAGAAGTTGGTCGAGATATTATCATCTGAAAGTGTTAGGTCATTTGCCATCATTTGATCAATTATACTCATTCCACCGCTGCTTCTTTTTTTTTAAAAATGACCATAATGATTGGTAGAACAAGAAGAGCAATATTCAAGATGAGAATTTCATCTCTCAGATGGAGTGGAAATCAGAGATAATCTTTTGGAACCTCACCCAAAACTGCAAGTATTCTCCATTCAACAAACAATCCAAGCAGATAAGCAAGCAATATTCCAATTGTCACAGAGAGCTAGAAACAAAATATCAAGATTTGGTTAGTTTTTGAGAGCAATCAAATCCCGATACTACTATTCCAACATAATACAAGCTCCAGAAACGAATAAAACTAAAAAATGCAGCAGACCTGATTCACAGAACCCAACGCCCCTCTCAAGTTTTGAGGTGCTATCTCTGCTATATACACGGGCACCTACAAGCAAAAAAGTCGCTAATATTCCGTGCATTATTATAACACAAATCCAGGCTGAAAAAAGAAATAAACATTGAAAGATTACCGTGTATGAGATAATTCCCACACCAAAACCTTCCAATAACCTTCCCATATATAGAAATGAAGAATCCTACTCAATCCATAAAAAAGAAGGTCAATCCTTTATTACTGTAATGACTTAAAGATCATCATGCCAACATTCTAATAGGCATAGAGTCAACACAAGAAATGGCTAAGAATTTACAACTCACTTTAGCAAAAGATATAGCTAGCCATCCAATAATATTAGGAATAGCAGCAATCATTAAAGACTGCAATCAATAACCAAAAGAAGAAAGAAAGCATGAAATCAATAATCCAGTGATCCAAATCCCAGATGAGCAATATAATCAAAAAAGAAAAAACATAAACCAATCTTAATCATACCCCTTTTCGTCCAATATACTCTGCAATTTGACCACTTGCTATAGCGCCAACCATAGCGCCCACATTTGAAAGTGAACCAAATAAAGAGAACTAACCACACAAACAGCAATTGTTTTAGAAACCCAGTTCAGGAAAAAAAAAACTTAACTGAAGTAAACAGAAAGACAACAGCAACATATTCCAAACCAGAGCAGACCTCGGATACATTAAGGCCAAGATCAGCCATTATTGAAGCTTGAGTTGGTGAAGAGTAACCAGACTGCAGACAAGAAAGAAACAACATAAAAAAGCAATCAAGAAGAAGTGTTTAGAGGTTGAGGATAAGTTACTAACGGTGAAACCGAATTGGATGGGACCCAAAGCGACAATCAAAACGCAAGCAACGACGGAGACAGAGCTATCACGAATGGCCTGAGAAGAGCCCATCATGCTAGATTGTCTTGAGCTCATACGGTACCAACTCCCTGTGTGTAAAAATGGCTTCCTTATATCTCCCCTTGCATCTTCACTGTCATCCCTGAAACTCATTTTTCTCTCTCCCCTTACTTTATCTTCAGATATCTCTCTTATCTTACAGGGCTACGAACCAGCTCTGTTTGAGTACTTCGGCTTTCTCAAGCTTTTGCACTTTGTGTTTTGAGAGAAACACTGAGAGAAGATAATTGCTTTGCTAGTTGATTGGAGAGAAAACGACAGGTGCTGTAGAGGGGGGAGGGAGACGGTTAGGTGAGGTCAGCGGTGGGTGTATGAGCTGGAAAAAAAATTATAAGAGCATCCCTCTGCTAGCTAGTCCAGTCGATTCTCTAATGGGATGGGATGAGATTTAGTTTTTGTTCTGTAATGCGTGTATTTGAATATTAAAATTATATATATATAAGTAAAAAATATTTTACTGATGAATTAGACGGCAAAATAAAATGAAATAAAAAAAACACCCTTAATAATATAAACTTAAAATGATTTCGTTTTAGAAGTTGATTTTGAGTTTTGTAAGAAAAACGACTGTTCCTTACTTGGTTTCTATGTATTAATTATTTCATTTTTATTTGAAAGCGTGTTCTAAAATCTATGAAATATTAATTGGATGATTATGGAAGAGTTCTGGGTAAATATTAAACACTCTTTTACAGAAGAAAAATAGATTATAGACCCAATAAATTATAAATTAATCCCCAAGGGTTTTCTGTGTGCAGTTTAGAAGAGGGCTCATGTGGGTTCCTGTCTTCAATGAAAGAGCAGGCTTGGATCTCATTCACTACCTTAAAGTATTATTAGGGTGAGATTGTTTTTCACATGTTATTATAGTATTCTTAAGGAGATTAAATTTCATCGTTAACTTAAAAGTATTAGAGGGAGATAGCGTGTTGAGAGATGATTGCAACGAGTGGAGCAGCTGTAAGAATCTGTGAATGGGAGGGAGGAGTAGGCAAGAATGAGGTAGTCGCAGGCATGCACCTGCCTGAGAACATTGCAAGATAGCCGGCTTTTTATATTGTACCATGCATGCATTTTCCATGCTTTCACCTCTGAGTTCAATAAAGCTGGTGTGGCCTTGGAATAATAGCAACCCTACATTGAGGATGACAATTTGACCCTGAATTCATTATCTACACGGGCATCTTCAATAAACGGGCAAAGTTACTTCTGCCAGCTACTTTGATGTCTGCTCGATCGTACTATTTAACAAGGCACGGCACAGGGGAGAGGAGGAGAGGCAAGGCAAGAGAAGGTAAGCAATGCATAGTAGGGACACATGCAATCATTAGCTGCCTCTTAACTGTGAAGCTTCGTACTTTGATGTCTCACTCTCCCGTGATTTCAACTCGTTAACCCATTAAAAATTAAATCTTTTTTCCATTTAAGTTTCATTTAATTTGAAAGCTAGCCCAGCACAAGCCATAGGCCAGTGAGAGCCCTGATTAAAACACCGGGCTAGCCGAGTTTAACAAGGATGTTTCCTTAATTTTGCTTCTTTGACTTGACTTGTCCACATCATGCTTGCACTTGGACACCGTTTTTCTTAAATTTCTTAACTTGTACGTTATTTTCTTTATTTTTAATCTCTTCCTTTGTCGAAGAGTGATGACAATTCGGGAAACAAGGCTTGGGAAGCAACCGGATGTCAAGTAGATACCAGAAAATAACGAGATGGAGGCTGGTCTTTAAATGGGCAACTGGTTTTTAAATTCGCCCACATCTTTGCAACAGTTAGAGATGGAGGCTCAGGAGAAGTGAAGGGGGTGGGTCGCTTCAGCCATCATCTAAACGAGATGGACAAGGAAAATCTTAAGATGGGCTTCAGGAAGGCTTTGCGAATTTTGATTGCAGCTGGAGCTGTGGAAGCGGGCACTTGCCGTATCGATGGCCAAAATAGTCTGAAGGTGTTAGCAGGGAGGATTTGGATGAGTTCTTGGACACGATCACAATACCTGGAGGGATGAGAATCGGAGCCTATTATTTTCTGCACATCAAAGGGTGGCTGTAGAATGGGTGCCACGGCGGAAGGTGGAGCTGACCAAAATGGGGAGAGCTGGGAGGCAGAAAACTTACTTGTATGTGATGGAAGTGCTCTCCCGGGTGCAATTGGGGTCAATCCCATGACAACAATCCAATCCACAGCAGACTGCATTTGATGAATCTTCGAAAGAGAAACACCACACATTGCAAGACAACCAACAAGCTTTGTATTTCTTCTTCCTGTAATTCTGTTAGCTGCAAAACAGGCACCGGGCTCCAGCCTTGGCATTCCGATGAAAAGGAGACATGTATGCCAGCAGCACAGTTATATCTTTCAAACAGTTCATTATTACTGCGTACAACATCCATTTACAAGTGTAATATCTTCCGATGATAGATTTTCAGAAAACAAGTCCTACAAAAAAGAAGGATTGGAGCCAGTCCATTTCGTTTTTTCCTAAAACAATCAAAAGATCAGACCGCGACTTTTTAACAAGAGCTCGATAGTAGGGGTGAGTCGGAAAAAAAATGGGGGGGGCCTTCGCAATTGCTATGTTATTTTCAATTTTCAACATGTTAGATTCACCCAAGTTATAAAAATCGCAAGGAACATATATTGATTCTCCATATCTTGATTCCTCAACTAGCTGATGCTTTTACTGCTTTCTCTGCAGCATCATCCAAATCTTCTGCTGTGATTAGTGTCATTCCACTCTCCTACATATAAATTGCCATCACAGTTCAAATTGATTATCCATGACTGAAGACAAAGTGACTAAATAATTGAATATCAGTCAAATTTTGCATTTACCTTCAGAATTCTCTTTCCTTGGTCAACATTAGTGCCTTCGAGTCGTACAACAACTGGAACTTTTAGAGCAACCTGTTCAAGGAGGATTAAGAAAACCAATGCCTTCCCAAATCCAAATATTTAGCAATATTATTCAGAACTGCTACAAAAATCTAGTTTTTTTTAACTACATTCCTTCTTTCTTTTTTGTGCGTGTGAAATCACCACTCCTACATTTTTTTTGTCATAAAACTCTACATGGTAGTAATTGTGCTGATGCAGGGCAAAGAAGCTAGAATGAATACAGTGGCGATTATTTTGATTACAACCTAAATATAATTTGATGAAGATCTCACCTGTTTGGCAGCGTTGACAATTCCACTTGCTATCACATCACATTTCATTATTCCTCCAAATATATTCACCAAAATTGCCTTTACTTTGTCATCAGAAGTCAGTATCTTAAATGCCTCAACCACCTGCCTCATAAAATTGCTTTCTTATTGGACATATAGATGATCCATTTCCATCAGCCAAAAAAAAAAGAATGAGAACATGCATGTGTTATGACAACAGTGCAGACCCCCTCAGCCAAACAGGGCAGAAAGGCCAGTGGATGATTAAGGAAGTTAAAGAAAGAGACTTCAAATAAATCATATTACCTGTTCTTCAGAAGCATTCCCACCCACATCAAGAAAATTTGCAGGAGTTCCCCCATGCAATTTAATAATATCCATTGTAGCCATTGCTAATCCTGCACCATTCACCATGCAACCAATTTCCCCATCCAAGCCAATATAATTTAGATCTGCCTTGGCAGCAGCGACCTATCAAATGATTGAAAGGTACAAAAGAAATTAATAATGTGTTTCATCATCCTTGGTTAAAAAACTTAATGCAAAAGCATTTGTGTGCATCTCAGCATGTGTGACCATATGTCTCAAAACATTTCAACTCAAACTGAGCATACTTAGCATGTAACATAGGCCCGAAGCCTTTCATGATTCTCCACTTAACCGGTGCTTAGATTGCCCGTGTAGGGGGGAAAAATAAACATGAACATACCTCTCTAGGATCTTCCTGTGTTGGATCTCTGAGAGCAAATATCTCCTTTTGACGAAAAGCAGCATTATCATCAAAATTCAATTTAGCATCAGCAGCTACCAATTGCTTATCAGAAGTCTCTGCAATGGGATTGATCTGAACAGAGAAGAAAGGGGTTCACGATCAGATATGCATATGGACCAAGGAAACACTAAACTAACATATGCCTGAGCAATGGAAAAGAAATAAACACATCATTAACAGTAATTGAACACAGGAATTTATGCTCACTTCCAACATCGTGCAATCACTCTCGCAAAAAAGTTTATATAATTTCTTCACTTGCTCAATCGAATCATTTCTATCAGCAACCTTTGGAGACAGGCCATCTACAACTCTTAAAGCATCTGCATCAGTAATTCCTTTAAATACATCAATGGGTACCTATCAGGAAGCAGAAACAGCAAAGGATCAATTAAATAACAATTAGGCAATGAGCAGGAGACTACGAGACTGCAAAGATTGTCCCATGCTAAAACATTAGAAGAAAAAGAAGGGTGAAACCTTAATAATCAAGTCAGGAAATTTCTCAGCAAGATCTTCAATGCTGGTTCCCCCTTTTTTACAAGCTATGATAAGCTGAAAAACAATATGTGTGCATCTTCCTTTGATTCAGAACAGTTTGTTGCGAGTAATTATATGAAGGACAAATTTACTGACACTGACTACAAAGTAAAATTGATAAACCAAAGAAGCGGCAAAAATAACAATATCAGCGAGTGAAACATACTGGACCAGCAGTTGTCCGATCCAGCATGATAGCAAAGTACATCTCATTGACCAGTGATAACTTCTCACACAAGTAAACCTGCAAAAGGAAAGGAAATTAATTGAACCTGAAATCCATCCCCAAGACAATCATCATCCTTATGCAAGCAAAATAAAACTGGATGAAAATAACTATACGTGGAGAAATGAACTACATGATAACCATTTTTATTTTATTTTTTGCAAACTGAAAATTCAATATTATTATTGCAGACATCAAATCTAAAACCAAAAAATAAACATAAATCGATGAGTTAATCAGTAAGAATTTGCTCTGAACCAACAAGAATTTGCTCTGAACCAACATTCTTCCACATTCACAAGCATTGATGAGTCTTTAATTGGCTTCTTTGTAAAATCATAAGATACACAAAAATCAATATTTATAAGCCACTAACGGGCAACAGAAATGCCATGAAAACAGCCACCTATGCACCAATTGATCAAAGACTGTATGCAACAAAAAGTTGCATGTAAGAAGAGCCCATCAATGCCAAACCTTGCTAACAATTTTTCCTTGAGAACCAGTTTGTTTAGTAACAAGTATCTGGCCAAGCATCTTTCCTGCATGCAATAAATACATGAGAGATGTGATTACCAAGACCACTGCAGTAAAAACATGAAGGGCCAGTGCCACATTAAAAGAACAAAATAGTCGGTGGATCCATTAAAGGAACCCAGGAGTTATGCCTTTCATTCAACAAAAAGAGAGACAGTGAGTGGCAAAGAAAAACTGCAGCTATATCAAAAAGAAAAACCCATAATTGAGTTGCCGGGGAAAGATAGAACCCAATCTTCATTACCAGCAGTTTCTTCAACCTTGTCAGCCATAACAATGTGAACTCCACCCTGAAAACCGTTCTTAAACTTTCCTAGTCCTCGACCACCAGCCAAAACCTGGCTCTTAACCACCAACTGCACCAGGATCGAAGTTAGCCTCCCTTGGTAAATTAAACCAACAAGATATAACAAAGCTAATCTTTTAACTACTAGCACATCATTCAGAACCTTGAAAATTGAAAACATACAATCCATATCTATAGTTCCACTCCATAATTTTACATAACTAATTTTTTTCTTCTCTTCCCAAACATTTCTTGGGAAAGAAAAATCAAATCTTTGCAAAAATTCGGTACAAGACTAATTCAAACTACCTCGCTTTCGTTAGGAAATACATATTGAACAGCCTTTTTAACATGATGAAGGGAAGCAGCAGCTACACCTTTTGGCACATTGATCCCATATTTTCCCATCAATTGAGCTCCCTGGTAAAAAAAAAGTAACACGACAGTAAAAATAGACATCAATCACAGCATCAGATCAAGCAAGTTTAGGGTTCAAAATTGCTGCATATCTCAAACCAATGCAATGCAATAAAAAAAAATATTACAAATCAAACTAAAAAAACGAAAGATAATTCTCGTGAGACTCGTCCGGAAAATAACAATCAAGATTTAGTTAGGATGGGAGGAGAGGGAGACCTGGTATTCGTGGATGTTGAGGCGGCGGAGTTGTTGGTGTTGCCATTTTCCGGCGACAGAGAGAGAGCGAGAAACGAGCTTGTTTAAGAATCCTCTCATTGTGCTTCAATCGAGAGAGGAACTACAAAAACCCTAGAAAGTGGAAGCTTGCGGGGAGAGGGGAGAAGGGGGGGGTCTTCCGGGAATCTTAAATATTGATCGGGTCAGTGCAAAAGGCCATGCTGCCCGCCAGCCCTAAATTATATTTCTCTGCCTTATTTTCCTCTTGGCCCTTTTTATGCTCACGTGTTCTTTAAAGTTAGATTTTTTTTCTGACAATTATTTTAAGATAAAAGAGACCAATAAAAAAATTAAAAAGGAAATTACTATGAGATAAAATGCGAGGCACATTTCATATGATAGTAAAATTATTATTTTGCCCTAAATGAAAGTTTTTAACCCCGGTTCTAGGGGTATTTTTGAATTTTTTATTGGACATAAATGATATTTTTGGATTTATTACACAGTAAAACGACGACAATAATTCCCCTAATTGACAAAATAAGCTAAACCAAACTAGGGGCACCTTTGATTTTTCCAGGGAAAATGGAAGGTATTTTCAAATTTATTGTACAGTAAAGCAATTATTTTATTTTTTGGAAGCACTGCATACGCGCCTGCATTGCTTCCGACGCACGCCCTATTCGAGCAACACGTGCCTTCACAAGGAGGTCAGAAACTATATTTCATCGTGTCCCATGGTACACTACTATGTTCTCTTTCCCCAAGTACAATTCGTGTCAAGTTACAGTGTTTGGTGAAGCTCAAGTGGACGGTTTTACGTTCTTCTTCCCTTTTCTCTCTCCTGAAAGCTAGGAATACGGGTTGTGCCTTGATGTTTGTTTGCGAAATGTTTATTTTGGTCCCTTTGCTTTTAATTTCTCTTTTATTATTGTTTTTTAATATATTTTTTGATTTGTTTCAATTGTGCCCTTCAATTGAAACTGATTATATATGTTGAGTTTCAATTTAGTCTTTGGTATTTTGATTTTTTGTTTGCTTTTGATTATTTTAATTATTTCATTATGCAATTTTTAATTGCTTCTAATCGGGTTCTTTAATTGAAATTTATCATTTATTCAGGTTCTCAAATTGAAATTTGTCGTATATTTTATCTTTCATTTCAG
This sequence comes from Salix exigua, assembly GCA_032356905.1. Taxonomy (NCBI): domain Eukaryota; kingdom Viridiplantae; phylum Streptophyta; class Magnoliopsida; order Malpighiales; family Salicaceae; genus Salix; species Salix exigua. Next base: position 19,513,459 of record CM063589.1, on the reverse strand, counting down.
TCCTTATTCTTTTATTTAAAAAAAAAACATTACAATTTTTTTTTAAATATCATTATTTATTTTGGTCCCAGGGTTTTATTTATTTCAATTCTATCCTTTTATTGAATTAATTATATAGTTTGTTTCAATTTGTTTTGGTTGTGTCCTTCAATTGAAATTAATCATATTTCAATCCTTATTCTTTTAATTTTTTCAACAAAATTACCCTGAATGTTTTTAAAAATATTTATTTGTTTGTTTCAGTCCCAATGTTTTTATTTGTTTCAATTTTGTTGTTTGATTGTAATTAATTATATATTTTATTTTTTCATTTCAATCCTTATTCTTTTAATTTTTTATATGCTATTAATTTCTTTAGTTTTTTTTGTCATTCATGGACAACGTTTATTTTTTATCTGTATTTATGCATCTATGTTTTTTGTTTTTGTTTTAATTTTTGTTGTTTTGCTTTTTATTAGGTATTTGTTTAATTTATGGTGGTGATCATTTTCAAAGTAATACTGCTCTTTTTTCCCCCTTGTTTTTTTTATTCTTCAGATCATATGATTTTATGATCTTATTGTTTGATCTATAATAATGATAATTTTAGTAATTATTTTTTTATTATTGTTTCATGTTGCTTTTTTACCTTAATATGAATTCTGCACAGATTTATTATTTCACCTAAACTTATATTATAATTAAAAAATCTCATATATTTCATTTTTTTGTTTTAAAAAAAGTGTCGCCCATGACGAGGCACGAGGGCATTGGCTAGTAATATCTATACTTTATGTTTATCCATTTTTATCTAAAAACTGTGATCAAGTATCAATTGAATGATTTATAATGATTTTATGCATGTATGCAAACTTTTCATCCAAGAAAAATATTCATGTGTTATAATTAATATAGGAGTAGAGTAATATTTTTAGGAGCAATCAATAGTGTTATTGTTTTTTAGTTTGATGATGAAGTATATTTTCAGACCAATTACAATATCAAACTGAGATTCTATTCTTTATTTGTAATTATTTACGATGATGATGTGTAATTTTTTAAAATTTTGATTCTTTTATTTTATCTTTTTAATCATTTTACTAGTGAAACTATTCTTAATATATAAATAATTTTAATGGAGGATTTTTTTTTCCTAGCATGAGTATCCAGGTCAATTTACGCATATCTTAACAATTTATTCATATTGAAATTCCTTTATGTACCCCACACTCCAATTTTCGCACATTATTCGTAGATTATAGTCCTCACTTCAAACATGTTATAATCTTTTTTGTGTAGATCTAGTCTGATATATTTGACAAGATTGTCCAGTAATTTGTTATAGTCATGAAAATGATAATAACCTAGCAATGAATTTTCAATGGCACTCTCTTCTTTTTATAGATATAAAATCAACGATTTATTTTTGTTGTTTAACTATCATAGATATTTTACAAATTATATTTTATTGTTGTATTTAATTTAAATTAGATTACAAAATGAGTTAATCTTAATACAGTGAATTCGATGATTCAGGTGCCCGAATCTTCTTGTTTTTGTAATAACGATGATAATTTCATGTTAGTAATTTTATTGAAATATGTTAAACAGATAAATTTATATCGACTTAAAATTTATTTATTTTATTAAAAAATTGTGACCAACAAGAATTCTACACATATTTATTAATTTTATCAAATCTATAATATAATAATAAAATTCCCACTCTTGTTTTTTTCATTGAAAAAAAAAGATGGTGATAGTCGCGGCAAAGCGAGGAGGGTAAGTGGCTGGTGCCGAGTAGATAATTGATATCAATTAAACCACGAACTTCACATGGCCTATTGTTCTCCTGAGGTAGCTCTAGAACTCTACTGTCACCGCACGCTCGGGCTTTTCTTCTCCCCCCGCGCTAGATCAAATCTTACGCCGACGAGTTCATCCTGTTAATTTAGAATCTGTCCGCATCGGATTTATTCTAATCTATTTAGAATATTGGACAGACCAATCTGTTTTTTTGAATGGTTGAAAAAATGTGATTGATCTAACCAGCCCCTAATAACACTATAGTTTGTTTATTTATTTGTAACAACCAACCAGATTCTTAATCATATTTTCTCACCAGGGGCAGATAAAATTCAAAGTGGAAATTAATAAAAAAGGAGTCCTCAGCAATGAAGAAGAAGTAGTGTCTTTTCACGTTTCACAGAGAAGGTGTGACTAGGTTATCAACTACACATATGCAAGGAGTAATTTGTAAACAAACAATTAAACGATGAAAAGAGATGGAGGTCACCTTGATGTGATGCTGGATGTCGACTGATTTTCATCATCAAATATCCTCTTCTTTTATTTTGATGATGTTCAGTTTTATCACGGGTGTTATTGCGAAAACAACTTCCTATGAGGGACGAAACCGGAAGATTAAGAAACGAAAGTCCTCTTTCAATCATGTTATTCATGTTTTTATACACTAACATCATGGTCGAGATCTACAATTTCTAAGGCTAACACGGATGCTTGCAGACATGTGTATGCTGCCCAGTTCTATCTAATCAACAGCGATTAAATTACATCCCTTCTCTCTCCATTCGCCGCCACTGTTGCCGCCCAGGCGCCGCCACTTGAGAATCTCGTTTTTTTTCTCCCGGATTTAAAACGATCCTTTTTTCCGTGTTTAGCGAAACGGGAACCCGGTCGTTTTGGTCCACGTGGTGAACCTCCTTTCCTCACACGCTTACATCTGCAGGAACCGGGCGAGCTGGGTAGGGTTGATGATATCTGGTAAGTTGGGCCCACCTATCTTCAACAAACGTGATACCTCCACGTACCTCTCATAATTATCTTTGTTCGGCTCGGGTTCGGGTTTACGGTTCGGCTTGACGACCCCGGCTGAGCCCGCATCCGAGACGGGCACAACCTCTGCTCGAGCCGGTTCCCAAGGCTGACCGAAGAGAGTGCCCTTGGTGAGGTACTCGTGAGCCAAATAGCCGGCCAGGAGCTGATTAGAGGAGGCCGAGTCCAAGCCTTTGTCGGAGCTGGCTTGGGGTGGAGCTGGCTTGGTTAATTTCGTGTGGGTTGACGGTTTGAGAGTATCAGGACCCTCTCTCTCTTTGCGCTTGGTTGGCGTCAAAACGCGACGTGGTGGAAGACGCATCGTTTTGGTATTCATGCCTGTCGTTTCGATGCATGCCACGTAAGCAGCTCCCCAGAAGTAACTCCCCTTCTTTGCAGTAAAAATTAAAAACAAAAACCGTACAGCAAAAATAATGCTGGGACCCACCCGGTAAAAAAACTGAGAAGGGGGTAGAGAGGGCAGTTGCCAGGATCTCCGGCTTCTCTACGATGCCAGAAATTTATGGCTTTGTTTAGGGAGAGAAAACAGAGAGGTGAGAAGAGAGAGAGAGAGAGTTGGGACTTAAAAGAGGAGAGAAGAAGAGAGGATGGGGGGATGGTGGGGTTAGTCTATATTTATAGAGGATGCGTGGAGTGATCAACCCTAGATTATACCAAATATTACGTGGCTGCCATCGACTTGCAATTACATTCTTATCCTCATTTCTTTATAGCCCTTGATTTTGTTATATTTCCATTTTAAGATCGGCAGGCCAGCTTGTTGAGGTTTACCAAAAAGGACCGGGAGATTTCTCATTTGCCAAACCCGATTCACAGGAGAGTGAAACTGTGAAAGTGACCCGTTGTTAAATTAGACGCTCTAAATACGATTATAAAACACTTTTTCATCAATTTTTAGGCCCCATTTTAATTATTTTCTATCTTCACTTGCGGCTCTTAAATTGGGGCGAGATTAATTTGATTCAGTTCATGGTGATTATAAGAATACATTGAACTTGATAAATAAAAAAAAATTACCCAAGTAATCTTTAGTCGGACTTGGGTTCATGTGAAAATGGACTTGGTTAATCCGGCTTAAAAACCCAAAGGCCCGATGACTCAGCATGCAAATTGACAAGTTATTCCTAACGAATCGATTCAATATATTGTCATCTCAATATTTATAAAAAATAAAATCTTATATCGAGTATTTATTTTGAGTTGATTATGTTTTTACCATACATCTAGGTTGTATTTTTACTTGTCAAGTTGATCGAGTCATGTTATATTAGTTCAAATATGATTTAAAAAATATTATTATAAAAAAAATTCACAATACCTCAATATAAAAAAATAACATGGCTATCATCTGGTGATATATACAGTGTGATCATTTATCAAAGTTGATTGTCAAAATAAATGTTTAGCACTTGATTATTTTTTTTTTAAAAAAAAGTATTTCTATGAAAAAAAAATACAAACACTCCAATGAAGAAAAAAACATTAGAATTGAAAGGAGGTGGATTGACAGTGTTATAATAGTTGTTTTTTGAAGTGTATTTTTTTTTAATTGTAAGAGTTATTTTTATTCCAACATGTTAAAACAATATAAAAAAATTCCAAGATTTTATGAAATTCAACTGAGAACGCAATTCAATACCGCATCGAGGTCGGAGCTAGCTGAAAAATGGCTTTCCAGTCGGCCGGCACCATATCATTTCACTCGATCCATTCCATTCCTCGAGCGAGCAATGACGCAGACTTTTTGGCTTGGAAAAACTCTGGTATGCAGATGAAGTCAAACACATTCTTTCCAAGCCTGCTTCGAATATTTTGGAATGCTATTGGTTGACAGAAAGCTTGTAGCGATGGTTGGCTTGTTCATTATTATTATTATTATTTCCAGGAAGAATATGTATTAACCAACCCTAGAGGAGAAGGATGATTCCAAGTCTTAAGATCATCTCTATTATGTTCCCCAAGCTTGGCAAGGAAGTCATTGTTGACGCCACTATTGTTTAGCAGTGAGGGTTCTCGGAGGAGCTGCCATCAACATCTACCCGCCCCTTGCTTGAAGTCTCCCCTTCTTTTCCTGCAGGTTAACTCTAGCATTCGTAGCAGGGGATCGATCACCTCTCATTCCCAACACACTTTTATCCCTGAAAGATCGATCGATGCTTTGCTAACCCCGTTAATTGCAAGGTGCATGCACTCCGTACTCTCCCCGCCACCGCAACCTGGAGGATCGGGTCCTCCATAGGTGGCGCTTCTTGAGAAAAAAACAACTTCCATTCTTCATCAGATCAATCTAAACATACGAGAACAGTTACGAAGAAACTTAGAATACAGTGTTGGATTTTATGCATTTCAATTTTGATAGTCTATGATCAATAGTTTTGATATCCTGAAATCTTTTCTCCCGACATAAAGATCTAGATATTAATCACCGACGACAATAATATTGTAGAAGGGATTTTCCTCGCAGCACAACAAATCTATTGACACGTACGAAAAAACCATATGTATGAACAGTGGAGAATTCAAATAAATTGTTAGATAAAAAATATACACAAGTAAACTTAGTTTATGTTAATTTTATTTGAGTCTTAATATATATAGTTTGTTAATTATAAATTCTTTTTCTCATAGCATAGCAGAAGTAATTATTTTATATATAACAAATAAAGGTAAGAGCTTTTACAACGTTAGACGTCAACGGACCTTGTTTTAAAACCTAAATGGTAGCTGGTAATGATGGTCGATCATGACCCGGCCGATCTAAGGTTTGAAAAAATGAGACTTTTTTAAAAAAATTATTTTGATATTAGTATATTAAAATAATCTAAAAGAATAGAAAATAACAATTTAGAATAAAAATTATTTTTTTTCTCGAAATGTTTTTTTGAAATAAAGTGTCAAATAAACACTTGATCCAATAAAAAAACGACCTTCAAGTTATTGACTAATAAAAATTCTATAGATGACAAAGAATTCAGAATCTACCCATCAATTGCATGAGAAATCACGTCAATTATTTTTATTATGACAAGAAACTCAAACTAGATTCTTTAATTGCCTGTTCGGAGGGTGATTGCAGTAGTTTTTTAAAATGATTTTTGTGTCAAAATACATTTAAATAATATTTTTTATTTTTTACAAATTATTTTTTAATATTAACATGTTAAAATGATATAAAACACACAAAAATATATTCAATTAAATAAAAAAAATGAAAAGTTGTGGCGCGGTAGGTTAAACTCCATGCCAAACAGTTTCCGCGCGAGTATCGATGCCAACGCAGGTAGTAAATTTGTGGAAGGAAGTAGCTGAGCCTACGTCCACTTCGATTTTATGCCAGCCAACACGGTACAAGTCCTGAAGATAAATGGAATATATCCATTTACTTGCTCATATGCTAACCTCGTCTGCTTTGACGGTGCCAGCCACACGAGTCTTTAAGTGCATGTGGTGAGCTGTCTATTTACATTTCTCGGTACGTTATAAATCACAATATGGTACTCACAGGAAAGAAAAAACTAATTATGTGATTATTAGTAAATTTAATAATAGTTTACTCATGTTGTGTGACATATTTGTAGATAAAAATACGGGGAGCTTTTACAAAAATTAAAATAAAAGTCAATAAAAAAATACATTGAAATAAAAAATAAAGAATAAAAACACCTTGACATCCTTTCAAAGCGATGATGCCTTGCTTGGTATTTCTTATCATTTGTAGCCATGATTGAGTTAAGGAGATGTTTGAGATTGCGATCGCAAAGTGTTTATGAAAAAATTTGAAATTTTTTAATTTTAAATTAAAAAAATAGTGTTTTTAGATCATTTTGATGTGCTGATATCAAAAATATTTTTTTTAAAAAATAAATAAAAACATCATTTTGATGCATTTTTAAACAATAAATACTTTCAAAAGACATCGCAATCACACTCTCAAACAGACACTTAATATATACTATTACTAAAGTAATTAAATGCAAGTCAATGAACTAATTAAGGAGATGACTGGATTTTCTCACGATAAACTAATAAAACTAAATTGGACTGGAATGAATATTTTGAAGATTTTAAACGAGCACTTTCCCTTCGGCTGCCTTTGCTAGACTTTTTTTTATTTGGAAACGTGAGTATCGGGTGAGCTTAAACATATCTCATCTAATCTCATGAACTCTAAAATTAAAATGTATTGATTTGGGATTTGAATTAGTGATTTTTAGAGAAAAAAACCTAGAACTTGACTAATCGAGTTAGACACCTTAGGGTTTGGCTCTTAATCTTTAGGCCCATCTTAATTTTTTCTCAATAAATTTAAATGGTACAGATTTTTCTTCCATGACCCTCTCATCACAATTTAATAATGATAATAATTAAAAAAAAGACAAAGCAAAGAGCATAAGTGGAAGCCACAAGCAGATTTAAGCAAGAAATAGAGGACAGTTGAGAGCCGAAGAGAGAGTATCAAGACAACTAGATGATTATAAATTAATTTTTAAAAACGTGTTTTTTATTTAAAAATAAATTAAAATATTTCTTTAACAAATGCACATTATTGAATGCATTTTCAATTAAAACACACTTCTAAAAAAAAATACAAAAACCATTACATTTTCCCATACATTTTACTGAGCGACCCAACAGCCGCGTGACAGGTACCACTACTTTTAACACCCACCACGTCACTCCACCGCTATTAAAAGGATTCAATGATTTTTAACAAGCTTTAAATAGCATGATGATGATGATAATAATAATAATTAAAAAATCAATTAAATAAATATTTTATTCAAATTATTTAAAAAACCAACATAAACCAGGCCTTAAATCCTAGAGTTTTTAGGTAAGCGAAATAATGTCTAGCAACTATGCTCATAAGTGCATTGCAGAAAAAGTGACATCTATTTTTGTTGTCAAAAACGTGTAAACCTATTTATTTAGGCGTGCACCCACTCTCAAGCGTGTCAGAAAATTGTGAATATAATTAATATTTTATTTCTTTTGCAAGCATATTAGTCGTTTTATTTATTTTTCAAGCCATCATTTAATTATTTTCTTGACTGGTTTATAAAATTTAGATAAACAACTAAATCTATGATTGTTTTATCTCGAAGAACTTGAGACATGTCATGCAGATTGTAAACCTTTTATCATCTGTCATTTGGATTTGCAACGTGTTTCTGAGCGGTGTTTTCATAGAATAGAAATGTGTTGGTGCAAAACTAGACAATCCATCCGGCCAAATCAATTAAGTTTCCAGGGTCAAAATATGATGCATAGCAAGAACATGCACTCAGAGTGAATTTGTATCGTTTTGAAATCAAATAATAGATTTCCATTTTGGTTCCACAGTCTTTATCTCCCTGGATAGTGATTAAAAACTACCTAACCTAATTAATTTCCATATTTAATTTAGCTGTGTTGGATTCGATGGGAGAATTGATTCCAATTACATCGAATCTCTCTTTAATTAACATGTGGCGCACTGGTGGGACTTTTTCTCACGAGGATATATATATGATTTTTCTCTCCCGATCCCGATGGGAGGATTAATTCCAATCCCATCATATCCAGGGACTCAGCTGCATGATTTGAAAAACACTTGGACTTAAGTGTTTGTGATTTTTGAAAAAAACAAAAATGCTAGTGGAGGCTGGTGCCCTTGTGGATCTATCCATAGCCGTAAGACTCTGCTACACCCGGTATAAATCTTGGATCACGGTTGTGGCCGAGTCGACTCGGATGATCATGTCAACAGACTGTGTGAGTCAAGTTTTTATTTTTTCTATTTATTTTAATCCGAGTCATGTTGAACCTCAAAAAAATAAACCCTGACAATTCGACTAGCTGTCAATCTCGTTAAATAACCGTTAAAGTTCCAGCACTGATTTTGAAGAAAACCATCTCACGTGGCGCAAGAACAAGGCTTTCAGTCTGCGCCACCGTGGTGAGAAAAACAAAACGGAACTGGGTCCCGCGGAACAGAATTCATTGCTGGAGAATTTATTTCGAGAACTTATTTATTTTACAATCTATTTCACTTTGAACCTTCTCTTCTCTTCTCTATCACCATCCAATTCCAATTCGAATTCTGTCCCTTTTTGTTTTTATCTTTGTTTAAATAAAAGTATAATTAATATCTTGAAAAGAGAAAAGAAGAAGAAGATAATATAAGGAAAAGGAAAAGGAAAAGAGAAGTTTCTTGCTTTGGATTGATTTGTTCTTTCTTTTTAATTTCATTCGAAAGACTGAAAGTGAAGGCTTTTGATTTGATATAATTCGATAGATGGGTGGTGGTGGTTATCTCTTGTGCTTGTGCCTTCTCTTTTTGGAAAAACAAGAGGTGAGCGTTTTTCCTCTCTATCTTTCTATTCTTGTTTTGCGTATGGGAGTTGAATTCTGAAATGGGTTTTCGTCTCTGAAGTGGTTTATGTTCGTAGATCGTTTTTTTGATATGAATAGGTTTGTAAAGTTCCGATCTTTTTTTCTTGTTTTGGGGGTGCAGGCTGAAGTTGGGTGATGGTTGCTTGATGTTTTGAAGAGGGGATGGTGAATTATTGATGATTTTTGTGTTTTGATCGGTAATTGCGTGGTTTTGAATGCTGGATTTTAGGGTTTTGGGCTTTGATTATGATTTATCACCCGTCATCTATCATTGCATATCGATGTCAATTGCATCTACAAAGAATTTCTGCTGGCTTTCTTTTTATTTGTTTCGATCAGTTTTTGCATTCAAGAACTTGTTTTTTTTTTTTTTTTGTTGAAGCATGAGCTTGATGAATCATCAAGGTTTAAGAGGACATAGCATGATTGACGGACTCTTTTATAGGGTTTACCTGATCATCTTACATTGAAGTTCTGATTGCTGATGTTGGTGGTGTTTAAAGGCTACCAGGTCTCGTGAAAAAGCATGAAGAGTAAATTTAGGGTTGGAAGGAGGAAAGGACAGATAACTGAGAAAAAACCTGGGAGGTTAATGGAGGGCCTCAGCTCTGGAGACCAGTCAAGAACAGTGGCTGGAATGGCACTTTCATCTGAGCCTCTTGCAACCAAAGATAATTCCACAGGTGCATATTCTTCTAAAAATGGTGCGCTGGACCAGCAACCAGACACCAGCAATTTAGAAGAAGCTGAATTATCTCTTCGTGGGCGTGGTTCTTTGAACTACGAGGTTTGTTTCTCCCTACCCTATAATCTCCATATTCTTCTTCATTCTTGATCAGTCTGCCCGGCTTTCTTTAATCCTTGATCACAGTGAGTTTAAGTTGCATTAAAAAGCTGTGTTGAAATTATCTTTGGATTTTCTTATAACAATTCAACAGACTTGCGTGTTAAAGCTCATTAATTTTTTCAGCTGATGTATTTTATCCACATGTTTCTGGATTTGAACTTTGAAGCTTAAAAGTCTACTGGCTGTGGATGACTTTTGTGATGGCTAGGCTTTCTAACGCAAGATGACTGCAATTTGCAGGAAGCCAGAGCATTGTTAGGAAGAATGGAATACCAAAAAGGGAACATAGAAGCTGCTCTTCATGTATTCGAAGGAATAAATATAGCTGCTGTAACTCCCAGGATGAAGGCTACTCTGGCCAAAAGACGAGAACACCACAAGAGACGCTCACAAAGTTTTTCTACCCCACCGATGTCTATACATGCTGCCAGTTTACTAATGGAAGCAATCCTCCTTAAAGCAAAATCATTGCAGCATCTAGGGCGGTTTAGAGGTACTTCTTCTTTATGATCACAGGGATGCTAGTCGGCTTAAGAATTCTGATGTTCATTTAGGAGTTTTAAATTATTTATAGCTCTCTCTCTCTCTTGTTTTTCTATTTTCTGTATATTCTCTTCCTTTTCTACATCTAGATTTTGATGCTTGCAGTGTCTTGGCTACTGTTAACGCCCAATTTAAACTCCAAACCTTGAACGAACATCAATTCTAATTCAATCCAATTCCACACGCATCAAACAAACAGTGAGCTTTATCCCCACCTAAAACACTGAATTCCTATGACCTAAAGGCTCTACTGTGTCACTTCCTTTTATTAACCAAGTGACAACTTACCAAGCATCTCACAAATGAACCTATAAGAGACTTAATGCATGTTGCACCAAATTGAGTAATGCAATTGATCAGTGTGTCATATGGATTGCTTGATTTTGCTGCTGTCTTCAGATGCCTCCATGACACGCAATCATCTCGCCCCTCCTCTCCTTCCCCCCTCTCACAAACGCATATATGTCTAGCTTGGTGTAAGATACTTTTTGTAGACATATGGCCTTGGAAAAATTGGAAGAACTAGGAAGAATTTATAAGAAAATGAAGTTTTAATGAGACATGGAAAAACTATCTAACCATCGTTGTAGTGGCTAATTTATGTTTTTTTAACCATCCTTGCAGAAGCTGCTCAATCTTGCAAAGTTATTGTGGACATAGTTGAATCTTCATTCTCAGAAGGCTTGCCTGAAAACTTTGCCGCTGACTTTAAATTGCAGGAGACTCTAAACAAGGCTGTTGAGTTGCTTCCCGAACTATGGAAACTTGCTGATTCCCCACGTGAAGCAATCATGTCATACCGGCGGGCTCTCCTCAATCAATGGAACCTTGATGTCGAAACTACTGCAAGGATTCAAAAAGATTTTGCCATTTTGCTTCTGTACAGTGGAGGTGAAGCAAGTCCCCCAAACCTCCGCTCTCAGATGGACAGTTCATTTGTACCTAAAAACAACATAGAAGAGGCCATACTTCTGTTAATGATACTGTTAAGAAAAATTATTCTGAAAAGAATTGAGCGGGATCCATCAATCTTGGATCACCTTTCATTTGCTCTCTCTGTGTCTGGGGGTTTAAAGGCATTAGCCAGCCAGGTTGAGGAGTTGCTTCCTGGGATTATTGATCGCAATGAGAGGTACCATATTCTCTCTCTTTGCTATTATGGAGCAGGTGAAGAATTGATTGCTTTGGATCTATTAAGGAAACTGTTGCATGTTAATGAGGATCCAAATTGTGTTCCTGCCTTACTAATGGCATCAAAGATATGTGGGAAGACCCCTAAACTTGCGGAAGAGGGGATAAATTATGCTCGCAGAGCATTGCAAAGCTTGGAAAATAACTGTAATCAATTGGAAAGTGTTGCCTATTGCTTGCTGGGTGTCTCACTTTCAGCACATTCTCAGGTAGCCGTTGCAGATTCTGTGAGGGCCACAAAGCAATTCGAGGCTCTCGAGGCCCTGGAATCTGCCGGAAGAATGACAAAGATGCGAGACTCTAATATTCTTTACATTCTCAGCCTAGAAAATGCAGAGCAGAGGAAGTTGGACGTGGCGCTTTATTATGCAAAACACTTGTTAAAACTAGAAAGTGGTTCTAATATTAGAGGATGGTTATTGCTCGCTCGGATCTTATCAGCTCAGAGACAGTATAAGGATGCTGAAACTATTATCAATGCTGCCCTGGACCAGACTGGGAAATGGGACCAGGGAGAATTGTTGAGAACCAAAGCTAAACTTCAAATTGCTCAGGGTCAGTTAGAGAGTGGCATTGCGTCATACATCCAGCTTCTCGCTGTTCTTCGAATTCAGAGTAAGAGCTTTGGACTTGGGACAAAGCTGTACAAGGTTCGTGAGCTGATCCCATCTAATAGAATTATAATTATGGCAGCATTCATTAATTTACAAATCAGAAATGTTTTACCATCGCTTTTGGATGCTAATATGAATTTTTATTTTCTTTCTTTCTATTCACCGAGCTTTAGGTTACTAGGGTGTTTGATTACATGGATTTTTATCGATCAAGAAAAATGGAAAAACTCTTGAGCTTGAGTGAGATGTGGGAGGCAACAAAATGGGAAGATTAGAATGCAAGCCATTTTGCGGTTCCTTTTTTCTGGAAAACATGTATTTTTTTTAAAAATGTAGTAGTTACTTGTTCCTTTTTCCCTCTTGAATCTTCTTCGAAAATGTGCTATGAGAGAACTAGTATATACTCTAATTTTTTCTGTCTTGTTTTTAACTTTTATTGTACTAGATTTTGCAGGACAATGAAAACCCTCCAGGTCTTCTGGAATTGGAAGTTTGGCATGATCTGGCTTCAGTCTATATAAGGTTGTCCCGGTGGCATGATGCTGAGACATGTCTTTCCAAATCCAAGGCCATCTGCTCGTACTCAGCTTCTAGATGTCATACAACTGGTGAATTGAAATCTCACTTCAATTATAATTCGCTTTGTCAGACTCCTTACTCCTGATTCATCATCTTTTGAACTTCTTTCAGCATGTTTGTTTTAGATTTAAATTTTAGGGAGATGGCTCTATTCTGAGTTTTGCCATGTTAAAGTCGTCTAAGCATGAAATATTTCTGAGCTCTGAAATGTGGTCATCGATGGGGTGTGCGTGGAACATAATGCCACTTGTGCCAAAATTAGGCTGTCTGAAATTTAGGATGCTGAAAAGCTATCAGATTCATGTTCTCTTTTAAGCAATATATGGGATGCTTAAGATAGTTCTGTCCAAGCTAAGTCAGCCTCGTGCCCTGCTCCAGCCCTTCTCGACTCCTCCTTTTCCCATGTATTTTCAAGTCTTTGCTTGATTTGGTGACTTAGATTTTCAATGCGTTGGCTATATCAGTCAGATAGCTGCTTTCTGTAGGCGTTTTTAGACTGAATTCTCTGTTGTAAACGTAACCAGGAATGAAGTTAAGTTGTTGATTATGTTGCAGGTGTACTTTATGAAGGAAAGGGGCTCTACAAAGAAGCTCTGAAAGCCTTTGCGAGTGCTTTAGATATTGATCCCACCCACGTCCCAAGCATGGTATCCACAGCCGTGGTTCTTAGACGGCTCTGCATGCAATCGAGTGCAACCAGAAGCTTTCTAATGGGTGCTCTGCGACTTGATAGAATGAACTCATCGGCGTGGTACAATCTCGGGTTACTTTACAAAGCTGAGGGTGCTCCCTCCTCCTCCCTAGAAGCCGCTGAATGTTTTGAGGCCGCAACTTTTCTGGAAGAGACAGCCCCAGCCGAGCCTTTTAGATGATGGACACTCACCAGTCACCACCAAGAACTTTTGGTTCTGGAAACGGCAGCAATTTTTTCTACTTATTTTGTGTGAGTTTTGCACGTTGTTGGTTGGTAGCAGTATACACACAGCAATAAAAAACATTCCCTTTTCTGCTATCCCTGCACTCCAATGGAGGATCATTCTTCCCGTACCGATGATGCTGAAATCTGGAAAAAGGGTGTCCAAGTGAAGACAGATACATGCTTGCTTGCTTGAAGAAGTCGATTCTAGACCAGACTATAGCCTCATTATTTACTGATTTATTATATTAACATAGGGTGGCAGTAAAAACCCACACCGTTTAAAATAATAATAATTAAAAAAAAAAGAAGGAAAAACAGAAACAAGGATGAGCGTCCATGCAGTGATGGTGGTCACGTTTAAACTTTAAAGAGGGTCACCGGTCACCACTCACGAGGAAACCTTTTGCTATCATCAATGCAAATTGTCACGACAGACGACAGACAGATGGAGAAAAAGGTTGTTTGAATTAGATGGAGCACCCTTTTTTTTTTTTTTTAATTCTCCGCTCTTTTAAAAAATATTAAAATAATATCTTCGCTTTTACGTCAGTTTTTATTAAAGTTTTTTAATATACTGATATAAAAAATAACATTTATTATTTATTTATGTCTTCGATACACACACGCATGCATACATACATACATGATGGGAAAAAAAGATTTTTTGCACTCAATTTTTTTCCGATTTAATTTTTTATGTTTTAAAATAAATAGGCTTAAAAATAAAATGATATCTGGATGCATGGATTATAATAATAATAATAATAATAATAATAATAAAACAAAGAAATAGTATGCCTTGTGGGGCTTTGAACGCCAATGGCCCATGCAAGAATATCCACCTATCTCGGCGAGATTGGCTGATGCTGCTCTGTCAGCTGGTCCACATTGTTTTTCTTTCTAAAACGTCCTCGTACTTCCCACATTTTTATATTACTCCTTTCTCTTAAGTGATTTCAAATCTATATAAATCGTTTGTTGAATTTAATGATTAGAGGAGAAATATATATATATATATATATATATATATATATATATATATCTCAAGTGCTTTCCTTTTTCTTGCAATATTTTCACTACAGTATATTTTGTGTTTTGCTAGTAAAAATATAAGAACTATTTTTGTTATGATGTTTACTGAATATTTTAGAGGTTTAATGGGCTTCAAACACTGAAAAAACTCCTTTTTTTTGGCAATATACTGTTACTTAAATTAATTTTATTTTGCTCCACACCACTTTTAGTAAATTTGGCATGAAAAAAAAGTTAGCAGGGACCAAAAGTGAAAAAAGAATACATGTCTCTCTCTCTTTGAATAGATCGGCTCCTCTGTCCATTTCACAGCCGACACCTCTCTTAAAACTAAGACAAGACAGAGACAAAAGACAGACCAAAGGGTTAGACCACTTGTGTTTTAGTCAAGAGTTTTGTTGATAATGATTCCTTTCTCTTACTCCAAATATTTTCTTGGTTTCGAAATCTATTTTTGTTATGTATTTGGAAATATTTTTCCAAGTATTTTTAATTTTCAGAATAGATTCACAGGACTGTTTATAAAAATATTTTAAAAAGCATCCATTTCAATTTCAAAAATATTTTGAACACTTCACATTCAATTCAATCCTAACTAGAGGACAGTGTCCTGTCTCTGTCGTCTAAAATTTAGAAACTGGGGTTTTCTTGCTTGAAAGCTTTTTTCTTCTAGTGGCTTATCAGTAACTGTAGAAGCTCGAGAGAGAGAGATGGAAAGTGGCAAGAAGGCAGAAGCAGGCCCATCAACAACAGCAACAACAAGAGGTGGTTTTGATGGGAAACTAGAAAGGAAAAGGGAAACCAGCGAAAACCCACCTGTTGTGGCTGCTTTTAT
Source organism: Salix exigua (assembly GCA_032356905.1). NCBI lineage: Eukaryota > Viridiplantae > Streptophyta > Magnoliopsida > Malpighiales > Salicaceae > Salix > Salix exigua. Next base: position 19,497,689 of record CM063589.1, on the reverse strand, counting down.
TGATGATGATGATGAGGATGATGGTGATGTTGTTGATAATGGAGTTCCTGTCGCTGGATTTGTTCCTGGGCCTTTGCTGTCTCTCAAAGAACAGATTGAGAAAGACAAGGTTCTTCCTTTTTCTCTACATCCCTTTAAAGTTTCTATGTTTAGCTTGGATTCACAATTTTTGTTATGTCTAATTCAAGCTTAATAATTTCTTGATGGACTCAAGAACTCTTGATGTTTTCTTTTAGTTCCTTCATCCTTTTTTTTTTTTTGTAGTGTATGTGGAACATTCACTGTGATAAATTTCGACTTTCGGATAGCATACTTCTGATTTTTGTTATCGAGACCAAAACATTCACGAGATTTGCTACAGATTAGTCCATTATTTGAGTGTTCCAGTGTGAGAACTGGTCAGCCAACATTGCTTAGAGCAGGATATTTTGCCTGTTTCTTTTCTCCCTTGTTAAACTCAACACCAAGCAAAGGGACCATTACTCTCTTAAGTTTGTATGTTAAGGATCCAGCTTTTCTCTTCTGTTAGTGTTTAGTGTATAGGGTTTTGACAGTTTTTTATTGTATGTGGAGTGATTTGGGGTATAATACAGTTGTTTTATCTCACTTCTTTTTCCCACATTTTTTTTAATTGATGCCTCCTTTGTGTTTCGAATTGTGGCTAATCGGTGATTGTTAATAAGGTTGCAATGAAATATCTAGTGAAATTAATGTAAAGTTGGCAGCCACAACAATCTCGAATCAAATGTTTTATAGCCTGTTTATTGTTGTTTACATTTTCTTTTGTTCTTCATTTCACAACATGGGATCATATTAACTATGTGATGCCGTGAATTGAAAGTGAAATTCCAACTCTCTGGCATGGCAATGGCTGCTGGATGCATATGAACATAATTTTAAAAGCCAGTTGTGCTTTGCAGGAAGATGATAGCTTGAGGAGGTGGAAAGAGAAGCTACTTGGCTGTGTTGAAAGTGATTTGAATGGTTTGATTCAGGCATCCTTTTATTCGATATCTGACTTTTTCCTGTTTCACATATTCACATATTTATATTTATGTCTTGTTAGGCCAACTGGAACCTGAAGTCAAATTCCACTCGATAGGAATTATATCCGATGACATTGGGGAAAAGAACACTCCCTTGCCGGTTGATGAAAGTCAGATTGGTCGTCCCCTTTTCGCTCTCAGAGAAGGGTCTCGATACCAGCTTAAGATAACATTTAGTGTTCTGCACAATATTGTTTCTGGCCTTGCGTACTCAAATACAGTGTGGAAGGGGGGAGTACAAGGTGCATAATCATCTAGCCCTCTGCATTTAATTTTTTACTTTATGCTTCCGAAGGGATGGATAAGTCTTGCAGATATGTCTAATTAAACCTGCATCTGTTTTTAGTACCAATAGGTGACACTTCTTTTTTTAAATAAGTAAAAATCAGATGTTATTTTAGTCTTATCAAGCTTTATACCAGAGTAGGTCACGATAACCATACACGGAAAATCATTTCTGATTTTATCGGGGGTTGGCTGACAGAGGCATAGATACAAGTGCTAAAGAGAGTAATCGTGTCATCCTCACACTACTTTCAATCTTGTAGTTTGCTAAGATCACATATCCTGCAATTGTGCTTTATGTCTCAGGGAATTGTTTAATCATTACCACTAGCTTTCCACCACCTGTTACTGTTTTCATTTCTTGAGTGTAGTTGATCAAAGCAAAGGAATGCTGGGTACTTTTGCTCCTCAGCGGGAACCATATGTCCATACTTTGGAGGAGGATACAGCTCCATCTGGTGTGCTGGCAAGGGGAACTTATTCTGCAAAGCTTAAGGTAAACTTCATTTCGCGAGAGTTTCTTCTGTGTGCTACTGTTAAGCTCTTCTTACATTCTTGGTTGATGTTTGGTGCAGTTTGAAGATGATGACAGAAGATGCCATATGGAGCTCAAATATTCCTTTGAGATTAAGAAGAGAAGCTAACCAAATTCTTCTGCAAGGAGTTTCCTCATGTTATCATGTGTTTCTTTGTTCCTTTTCTTTTTGGTCTTATTAAGTACACAGATGTTTTTCGAACCTGATGGATTTACTATAGCGTTTAGGTGCAAGGAAATATAGTTTTCGTTTTCTTCTTAAATAATGTCCCAGCTTCTTTGAATCACAACTTTTCGCTTCCATTGGTGTGGGAAGAACATAATGAGTTCTTGATGCCACAGCAACCGAGAGTTCATCAGATGCTAAACAAGGTATGAATTTTCTCTAGAATACAACTCGACCTATCCTGAGCAGAGAACCATGGAGTTCAACCTTGAGCATGGTGGGGCCCCTCGATCATACGATCCGGTAGATTTAAACCTCCAAGCGTATCGTAGTAAATTGCTGATATGACGGGTGCTGAAAACATTTAATAACTTGAAGTAATGACGATGAAAGTTTAGCATCTGATGACCTGATCAATACATGAAGACTGGAGTCTACCTTGTGTTATAGCCGCTCGCTTATGCGGAGTTAAGATTAGCTACAGGAGGCTAGATGCCCGCTTTGGATGCAGCAGAGACGATCAGACGAAGACTTCTAGCAGTTCTGAAACTTCTCACCAGACCCTGGTGCATGAAGCGCGTGTGGCACCGCACAAGTTCAGCTTCTGAATACAAAGAGCGTTCTGGTAAATGCATCATTTACAAACCATTTCCAGCCAGGCAACAATGTGGGAGGCGACTGTGGGAACCACAGATCTTTGTTGCTTGAAGTCACAAAGCAATGCTGACGTTAAAGAAACAATTCGATACGCTAAACCACTTAAGCCAACAGGATTTCTTCTAAAGGAGTGGGAGAGGGAAGGATCTAGGCTGGCATGATTCTGATGGAGATTGCGAGGTGATTTGATCCGACAAACAGCTTTTATCAAGTCTTGGAAGAGACCCAGCTCTCTGTTGGTTGATTGGAAGTTGTCTGTTCCTGTTCGCGTGCACGAAATCAAGAGATGGATTTTCCATCGCAGTTAAACAATTCAAATTATTTACATTCTCCATGATTCAAGTGTCCTGGGTGATGGTTGTTTTTTTTCTTCTTGGGCGAGAATCTCTGCCCCCACTTCTTTCCCTTCTACTTTGGCAATACTTTTAAAGAAAAAAGCAACTCTCTTTATTTTTATTTTTTTCCATATCCTGTCCTTCTCCAATCTCCATGCCATATAAATTAATTAATACCTTATTGAATAGAATGCTTGTATACTATCAAGCTGCATCGCCAATTCACCTACTTAATTTTCTATTTTTTCTTTAAATAGTCAGATTATCCCTCCATTATTATTAATTAATATTTAATATACACAGCAGGGAATAAGGGAAATACGATTACAAATACAAACCAAACGAAATACCGCCGGCGCGGAAACCAATTCAAAAGGCGCGCTTTCATGGCACCACCTCTGCCGCCAATAACCATCTCAAAAATCGAAACAGATCTCCCCTTACCGCCAAAACAAACCGAGACCGAATCCCAGCCGTCCACGTGCACTCCTCTCCCCTTCCACCAATCATCATCCCCTATAAACCTCTTCCTCCTACTCCTTCACTCTCCTCTCTCCCCTTCAAAGCAGAAAAAAAATGGCGGGCTCACTGAAACAGGGCGTTAGCTCTATGAACCCATGGGCTCTTCATCTCCAGAAACTGGGTCTCGAGCTCAAATGCCCTCTCTGGTTTTCCTCTCTCGCCCTCTTTTTTCCGGTATAATTTCTTCTTTGTAATGTTTAATTTTAAAAATGGTTTTTTTTTTTTGAAAAAATGCAGCTTGGAATTTTTGAAGCGTCCCTTTTTGCTACCTTGTGACCACATTTTCTGCAAGTTAGTAAATCTAATTGATTTGGTAATTTTAATTATTTTTGTTTCTGTCGAAGGCTTGGTTTTGCTTATTTTATTTCGAGTTTCTTTCTTTCAGTTCATGCTTGCCCAAAACGACAGAGTTTGGATCCGAGTGTCCTCTCTGTAAAGCTCAATATGGCGACTCAGGTGGGTCTCCTGACTCTTTTGATAACTATTTTCCCATTTTCCGTGTGACTTTTTGCAAAAAAGAAGCTTTTTTTTGCTGAGATTTTGGATTTTAATTTGGCAAAATATGAAGGAAGTGTTATGGAAGGTGAATAATTTTATTTGGGTTGCAGATTTGAGGTGTTTGCCTATGATTGAAAACATGGTGACAATCTATAGAAGCTTGGATTCAGCTTTCAGTGCCAGTATTTTGCAGTCTCAATCTGGTATGGCATCTTCATACACTTGACATTCAATCTATTGTTTTGGATCTTAGACTTAGTGGGGTATCCTTGGGGCAGCTTCCGCGTCAACGGGGACTAAGGACTCTTTGATATTCGTTGATTGGGGTGGTTCCTTGGAGTTTTTATTTTTAAAAGTAAATGTTGGTTGTGGATGGTGATTTTTGCAGAGACTGGCAGGGTTTTGAAGCAGTGTCAGGCTTCGAAGAGTAGTGGCAGTAAGGATAAGAAATTATTGGAATCTCACTGGGGGAATCATTATAGTTGTGGACAATCTAAATTAATGAACAATGATGTAGCTTGTGCTCCATCGAATTGTACAGCTGGAAATGGGGTTCGAAAGAATGTGGCGCTGGGTAATTGCAATGTGCCAATGCATGTCAAGGATGAAGAGCATGAGATGATTGGCAGTGCAGGGGGTGCATCCAATGATAAACATAATGTCAATTCTCTACCGGTTGGTTCGCAGGTAAGAGCCAGGGGGCTTCATGGACCCAAGGCTTTTCAAATGAACTTGAATCAGGCAGATCAGTTGTCGCCTAGAAGTCCTCCTTCATTTGGTGATAATAAGGATTCAGAAAACGACAGTAATGATCAGGGAAGTGATGATGTAAGAACTTAACTATTGCTTTTAACAATGATCTTGCAGACTTTTTTTTTTTTAATTTCATGTGTAAAGTGCAATTATCCTTTGCATTGGTCTGGAAACTCCTTACTGGTTGCATTGATTCCGATTTCTTACTCTGCTCTTATTTTAACACAATGACAGTTTAATTGTACAATCCATTCCATAATCTACATCATGACTTTATGAAACGCAACAAAAGTTTATGGATATTGACCATTTCTGACAGTATAAAATTGCAAGCATAAACTCCCCGCCCCCCCCTCTAAAATATAAATGCACGGGCACTTTCTATTATTCTTGTTGTGTAATTGATGATTGCTTGTAATAATTGCGTTGCTTGTTAGGCATGTTTATTTACCAGTTAGTTAGCTCCCATTTGGCAGTGACAGTACATTTTGAAGTGCGTAAAAGTTTGTCTTTCAAAGCATTCTTTTTTATGAGGTTCACAATGCTTCTGATTTTCAGAGTCCACAGAATTACAAAACAGAAAATTTACTTCAACTAAATTCTGGCAACAAAAGAAGACAAGAGAGTCATGTCACTTCTGCGTCTGAAACTGAGGAAGGTCATTTGAGGGATTTAAAGAGACATAAGAAGTTGAACTACAGCCCATCGGATCTGTGTGCAAATAATATTGTTCATATCAAACCAAACGCACCTCCAACTGAAAATTTGATGACCAGTTCTCAATTAGAGATTCCTGCAAAATCGAATAACTCGTTTAGTGCTTGTGGATTCTGCCAATCCTCCAGAATCACAGAGGTAAACATTTATTTATCGTTGGCTTTTGTTTGTCTTTGTGCAATCTATAGTTTTGTACGCCATTTTGCTGCTGCTAGTGAATTATCCAATATAGCATGGAAAAATATATTTTGGTGCTTACACATTGTGGCTTCTCCCCCCTCTGTCCATTTCAGTATACTGGTCCAATGTTGCATCTTGTGAACGGGAAGCCAGTAGAGGGAATTGAAGCAACTCTATCCAGTACTATACATGTGCATGCTGTATGTATTGAATGGTATGCTATTATACCTTTTTTTATTATCGATGTTCAGGTGATAATGATGATTTGATGTCTAGTGAAACTGGTAAGATGTTTCACTTTTGCTATCTTTCTTGTCATAAATTTAATACTGAAAGCAATATGTAACTAAATTTGAAATACAGGGCACCACAAGTGTATTATGCTGGCGAAACTCTTAAGAATCTGAAGGCAGAACTGGCTAGGGGTGCAAAGCTTAAATGCAGCAAATGTGGGCTGAAGGGAGCAGCTTTAGGCTGCTATCTAAAATCATGCAAGAGAAGTTATCATGCTCCCTGTGCAATGGAAATTAGTAAATGTCGATGGGATTATGCAAGTGTCTTGTACTCTGCTTCTATTGCAAATTCATGTGCTTATGTTGAAGGATTCCTTTTGTATCACTTCAGAAGCCTGAGCTTGGAGGGCTAACAACTTTCGTTGTTGTTTCCTTACAGGAAAACTTCCTTGTGCTTTGCCCTGGTCATTCTTCAGTAAAATTTCCAAGTGAGAAGTCCAAGGCTGAGAAACACAAGCAGAAAATCTCATCTGCGCCGACTTCTGTGTAAGTTGTGATTCTCTTATTCCCTGTAGATACAAAGTTAACAAACTGAAAAAAGTTAAGTTGAGTCACTCTTATCAACTCCTTGACCTCCCTCTTATCCAATTCTCTTGCTTTCTATTGAATTTTTCCCTGTCAGATTAACGAGGAAGTATCAATGATGTTGGGAATTTTGAGCAAATTACTGTTTACTCATAGGGATTGCAAATAATGTGTCTGCTAAGAAAACATATTAATTGGAATGTTTTCCATCTGTTAGTAAATAGGCTGTTTCCCATCTATTAGTAAATCTGTTTGACATGATTTTTACCATTATCATGCAGCGCCTCACAACAGCCTAACTTTTGGGTGGGATCATGTAATGGAGCAAAGAAATGGGTTTTCTGTGGGTCTGCTCTGTCTTCGGAGGAAAAGGTCAGTTCAGATCATGGTTTATGTCAGTCTTTCTCATATCTCAATTCAGAGTCATTCCCATGTGGCGGTTTATGATAGTTGTCATTCTTGGGATGATCTTGATAAGCCATGATGTCTTACATAATGATTGCTTCACAATGGATTCCCTTTATCTGGCAACATTGTTAAAACAGTGTTTTTTGACTTAGAAAAGGAGTTCAGTTAGTTTTGTGATTTGAGTCCTAGACGTTTAGATTATTGCATATTTCAATAAAATAAACTTGTTATGTTCATGACTGTTGTGCAGTGCACAGTGGCCTGGTGTGATCGAAAAGTAGTTGATCACATTGGTCAAGTTTGGGATTTAAGACGAGGAAATGCCTTTCACTATCAAAATCGCTAAATTGCAACTTGTTTTCTCTGGTACAGTGTCTTTTGGTGAAGTTTGGAAGCATGATTGGTGTGCCAGTGAACAAATTCTGGGCATCAAATGTCACACATGTGATTGCAGCCACAGATTCAGATGGGGCATGCACCAGGACACTAAAATATCTTATGGCCATTTTGAATGGGAAATGGGTTCTCTCAATAGATTGTGAGTCTGCCCTTGTCTTTTACTCGATTTCTTGTCTAAACTCAAGTGTTCATTTTTTAGTAATATGCTGAAGAAATTTCTTAGATGATCCTCGTTCTCCCCTCCCTGTTATTAATTTAGCAGCCTAAGAATGAACCGATAGCCCTGGCCAAGCAATGTGTTTATATTATTATTATTACTATTCAAATGAAATTGAGGATCATCAAAAGGGGTTGAGTTGATAGGGGGATAAATTGATCAATATGATGGTTAGAAAAATGTTTACTGCCATTAATGAAAGCACCGATGTTGTACATTCATTCAAGGAAAGGGAGCAAATCTGCCCTATTTTATCCTTTTACTTTTTATTTGATTGCTTCGGAGTTCATGGCACTTCGTTTGTATTTTCTTATTTTTGAGTTATTGCTTCATCAATTTCTTGCCATTGACATGTTCCAAGTTAACTTACTTTTGCAGGGATAAAGGCTTGCATGGAATCTATGCATCCTGTGGATGAAGAAAATTATGAAATTATTCTTGACAGCCATGGAAGCCGTGATGGCCCAAAAAATGGCAGGCTTGGTGCACTAAATAATGTAAATTTCTTCTTGAGCACCCTCTTTCTAAAGCATGATTATAAACTTGCAGTATACCTTTGTTCTCTGTTTGATTGTTTCTTTTTCAGGCACCAAAACTTTTCAGTGGCTTAAGTTTCTATTTTGTTGGCGACTTTGTGGCTGGCTACAAGGAAGGTCTCCAGAGTCTGGTTATTGCCGCAGGAGGTACACTTTTGAAGAGTGAGGAAGAGCTGGTGGAACAAAGACATGACCTGGCATCTCCTTCAGGAACACTAATTGTTTATAACCTTGATCCCCCACAAGGGTGCAAATTAGGAGAGGAAGTTTCAATCATTTGGGAGAGAACCAATGAAGCACAGGATTTAGCTGCTAAAGCTGGATCCCAAGTCATTGGTCACACATGGCTGTTGGAGTCTATCTCCTCATACAAGTTGCAGCCTTTTGTAAACTGACTCAGCATCAGCAACTCTAATAGCTAAGATAGTTCAAATGTAAGGAGGTTCCAACTTGCCTGCCCAATGTTAATTTGTTGCCAAACACAAGGCTCTGTATTTTTGCCTAGGATAATGTAACGTGAATATAACTAGCAAATTGCATCAAATAATATGCGACTTGTATTTCTTTGGATCATTGCATTTGCAGGAACTTTGCCGGCACCATTTTATGTTCTTGGATCACTTGAAATCTTATCCATCTTGATAGAATTTGGGTAGGAAATCTAGAGATATTACCATCTCCTTGCTCAGGTAAAAAAACCCTGTATTTATGTTAATAGAATGAGTAATTATATTATCAATTAATTATTTACCAATTTGACCTGGCCTTATTGAGGATTTCCTGTCCCTCATGGAGGTTGGTGATTCTTTAAGTAGGAAAAATGAAAAAGGCCAAGCAGACAGCAAAATACCTGAAAATTAATTTATTGCGGGTCTATTACTTGCTTACTGAAGGCTTTCACATTCGGCAAAATACCTGAATATCGATGTGTATACAGAACAGAGGGTTTCATCATCTTCATCAAACCTTTGTCACACGCGCGCGCGCGCACATGAACCTGCAAATATAACCTTTGTCATAAGCTTTATAGTTTTAAGAGCCATATCAGTGCCTGTCACTACAGCTGAATAAGAATGACAAGGACAGAGCTCAACATACCTCTACATTTCTGAACAGATTTTTCAAAAATAAAAAATCTGCACATGTATAAGAAGTATTCAGGGCAGCTGCAAATATAATCAAATTGTGCTAGATAATTACTTGGGAATGCAGGATGGATCAAACTTGTGAGAACCACTATACAAGATAGAGTAGAAAGCAAATAGAAAGGTGACTTTTGAGGCAAGAACATATTAAGGCCAGATACGAAATAGTCAAGGGGCAAAAATAGATGGCAATGGAAGAATTTTCATTTTTAACATATATATCTAGATTACCATTTTCTTGTGAGATTGACCTCAGCCTCTGCTCCACTGTCTCTGACCAGTGTGGCAGCTTCAACTTAATCCCAAACAAACTTGCAGTACCATCCAGTGAACTTTAAATGCCACATTGCTACAAAACAACCCATAGTTCAGGTACATAGCCCGCTAGCTTCATCTGCCCATCTAGTTCATCCAGCAACGAGTAAATCTCATCAGAAGCTGCATGAGATTTATCAGATGCTGAAAATTGATGCACTTGACTTTCCAACTCGATCCAGCTGGACCCAGGGCATCTTTTTTCTACCCCCTGCTCCTTCATGGTTAACCTGATCTTTGCAGCCTCGCCCCATCTATTAACTTCAGCATTCATGTTAACCAAAAGAGTGTAATATCCACTGTTGCCAGGCTCCAAAACCATCAATTTATTAACAGCAACCTGAGCGATCTCCAAGTTCCTGTGAAGCTTACATCCACTAAGCAACGCACCCCAAATAACAGCATTAGGTTCCAACTTCATAGTTCTTATCAATTGCAGTGCTTCTTCAAGCAAGCCAGATTTGCTCAAGAGATCAACCATGCATCCATAATGTTCAACTCCAGGAGGGATGGAATGATCTCGTGTCATACTCGCAAACCTCTTGCGACCTTCTTCAATAAGTCCCGCATGACTGCAGGCACTTAAAACACTTACAAATGTAACCCCATTTGGCATAATTTTCTCCCTCTCCATCTTGTCAAACATTGCCAGTGCTTCTTCTGCATATCCATGAACAGCTAGCCCTTCAATCACTGAATTCCAACAGAACAAGTTCTTCTCTCGCAGCTTGAAGAACATCAAAAGGGACCTATCTAGGCTCCCACACTTAGAATACATATCAATCAATGCTGAACCTATGTAGACATCAAGGTTAAATCCATGCTGCATCACGTAGTAATGTATTTCCTTCCCCAAGTCAAGGGCTCCAAGATGAGCACAAGCTGAAATCACAGTCGCCATTGTCACTTCATCTGGGTCGATCCCATGTTTTGCCATCTCATTAAAAACCCCCAGTGCTTCTCTAAATCTCTTATTCTGAGAATAACAATTGATCATTGTAGTCCATGAAATAATATCTCTTGCAGGCATTTGATTAAATAACAACTCCGCCACATCAACTTCTCTCAATCTTGCATACCCATCAATCAAAGTATTCCAAGCAGCTAAATTCCTATCAGGCATCATATCAAACAATCTCCAAGCAGTACTCATATCACCGACCCGCACAAGACTAGAAACCATTGTAGTCCAAGCAAAGACATCTCTTTCAGGCATTTCATCAAACACCCTTATAGATTCTTCAATTCTACCCATACTTGAGTAAAAATCAACCAAAGAAGTTTGAACAAACAAGTGTGAATCAAACCCATTTCTCCAAACTTGACCATGAACAGCTTCTGCAAACCTCAACTGAGATACCAACCCACAAGCTTTTATCAACGAAGGAAATGTATAACTTGAAGGAGAAACATTAGCTCTTAACATTTGAACGTACAATTCAAGAGCCTGAACTGGTTGATAACTTTGAACAAGCCCTTTAATCATTGCATTGTAGACAAAAACATTAGGATTTTCCATCTGAGTATAGGCTAAAACTGCATAATCTATACGGTTAAAAGTAGAAAGAGCTGATATATATTGATTCATTAAGAAACAATCTTGGTTTGTATTGGTTTTGACCATGACAGCATACATGGAATGTAGCTGTTTCAGCTTGGTGCAGTGCTTTAAGTGGTTAACTACGGTTTGTATTGAATAACAGCTAGAAGACATCCTATCTTCCGGATTTTTTTGTGGGTTTCTTGATTCTGAGACAATATTTTGCTGTTTAAGGAAGGATAATTTACCAGATTATGACAAGTTTTAGCCTTTAGAGGCTAAACTTTCATGTCTGCCTTGACGGAATCCATTCCCTTGTCTAGGCCTAAGCATGAATTTCTTTTACAGGTTCGAGACATCTTAAAAAAAAAGAGGAGTGAAGTTCTGAAAGTAATCGAAAGAAAAATATTGAGCTGTTTTCAATGGCCTGAAATTGGACGAACAAAGATTGCTGTGACGGTTAAGAATTTGTGCGGGTAGAGGCTGTTCTGACTGCTTAAAACTGGACGAACAGAAGTAGCTGTGGCAACCATGAATTTGTGTGTGTATGGGCTGTTTCAAACAGAGGCTGCTGTGACAGCCATGAATTTGAGCGTGAAGGTGCAGTTCGATAAAAGTGCAGGGACATAGGCTGTTGTTGTGATAGCCATGAGCTTGCGGGTATAGGGACTGTCTTGACAGCCCAATAGTGTACGAACATGGGCCGCTGGGTAGCCATAGACGTGTGAGAATAGGGACTGCAATAATATCCATAAATGCAAGAAATGATTGGCCATGTCTATGTCTATAGGTAAAGGCTGCTACGGCCCAGATAGAATATGTTAAAGTTACTTTAAGAGTTTAATAACGTGGATACTGAGAGCTAATATCTTCATCGAAGAAAAATATGACGAGATTGCAAGTCTTATTAAAAAATTAGTCAAATTCCTGATTTAAAGAAGTTGAGAGGACTTGAGAAATAATTACAACTGAGTTGAATTGTTTTTGTGTTTTGTCTTAAATGTTATTGCATGTGTGAATAAGATCGAGTTAAACTGAGTAGACAAGTTGAGGAAATTACAAATCAAGTTAATGATTTTTTTGAAAATTTGAAAGTCAATGTGTGTGCCGAATTATAAAAAACATAGATGGAAAATATTGATGCATGGTATAGATTCTTGAAATGAGTAAATGGTATACGTAAAGCATCCTAGCGTGAGTGGTGAGTGTACTCTCATTTTTTAAGAGAGGTTAGAGTTCGACTTCTCCTGTTGTATAGAGCGTTTTTAGAGAAGCATTTTTACTCTTTAAGGACTCATCCGGTACAAATATGGATTAATCTAGATCAGCGTCTGTAACACCTCGTTTATAAAAAAAAAAAAACTAGGATTTTCATAAGACAATTTCGGGGCAATCTAATATCAGGTAGGTGTCCAGTACCTCGTTCCATCTAAATATTTCCAGCCTACGAGTCTTCATCATGAATTCTGAACAGAGCTTTTGCTGGAGGAAGTTTCCATTGCTCTGATCTGCAGATCCCTTTTGGAGTCCATGTCTTCGTTATAAACAAAGTTGTTCGCCACAAGCAAAAAGAGGAAGAAGTTGAGAACGCCCAAGATGGCCAAGAACGCGTAGTAATAGTCTATGCGAGAGAGATTTAGATTGTCCAAAATCCACCCTTTATGGCCATGTTTCTTAGTGATCTCAGAAACCGTTGACAGGATAAAGCTGCTGAGGTAATTCCCAACTCCAATGCTGCTACAGAAATATGAAGTCCCCAAGCTTTTCATTCCTTCCGGGGCCTGGTCGTAGAAAAACTCTAGCTTGGCTACTTCCAGGAACGTATCAGAAATCCCTACTAAAGCAAACTGAGGCAGGAGCACAAAAATGCTGAGAGGCACCACTTCTAGTTTGCCTACAATATTATTTTCTCTCGCAACGCTGAGTCTTTTCCTTTCAACCACGAAAGCTGTGATCATGACTACAATATGCAAGATCAGGCCAACCCCCATTCTTTGCAGCATAGTAATCCCTCTTGGGTTTTTTGTATAGTGTCTAGCTATTGGGACGAAGTGACGATCATACAGCACGAGGCTTATCAGCATGAAGATCGTCACAAATGCTCCGAGGCTGGCCGGAGGGATTTCGAAATGGGGTCCCATGCTTCTGTCTAAGGTTGTCCCTTGTTTGACGAAAAACGTGCTTAGTTGAGCTACCATGGCACTAGGTATGAATGTTACCATTAAAACAGGAAGCATTTTTATCATTTGCTTGGTTTCTTCAACTTGAGTCACAGGACAGAGTACCCAAGGTGAGGTCCGTCCACTCCTTACAGCAGCTTTGTCAAGCAACCTGCCAGTGCACAGATATATATGGAGATAAAGGTAGCTAGCAATGAGTTATAACAACTGTGGAGAATTATTCTAGGTAAAAATTAAAGAGTTTTCGCTAATATTTTTGTGAAAATTAGAGGAATAACCTTAATGAATGAGTATGGTCAATCCTATTTCTTGCAGATTTAGTAGACTCTCCTGTCCCAAGTTCGTGAAGCTCTCCTGGATCATTTGGAAGGCTAACTTTCCACTTCCTAACAGCAGCCACAAGTACTTGTGCCATCCTGGTGAATGGACTCCCTGCAGGCAATTTGTGCCTATAGAATGGACTGCCTGTCAAGAATATGATGATCGAAAGTGCGAGCCCCAAGGTAGGAATGCCATAACCAAGGGTCCAACCTACGTTGTCTTGTATGTAGACCAAGAATGTGTTTGAGAAAAGGGTGCCAAAGAAAATACTGAACATCCACCAGTTGAAGAATGAGAGCTTCTGCTGCTTTTCCTTGGGTTCAAAGTCGTCGAATTGATCTGCTCCCATAGTAGAGATGTTGGGCTTGGTTCCACCAGTACCAACTGCTATCATGTATAGCGCACCGTAGAATATGCCCTTTTGCAAGGCTGAGGCCGGTTTGTCACATCCCTCTCCTTTAATGCCGTGACCGCAGGATGGTGGCCTCAGGGCAGGCACCGAAACAGCCAGGGTTAACAGGGACATTCCCTGTTTGGTTATACATGTTGGAGGATCAAATGATCAGTTACTTCGAAGCCATGAGAAAAACATCGTGGAATTTAATACACTCCATGATTCTACGATGGCACCTGATGCACAATCCGACCATACTTAATGAGAACATGGATTGAGGACTAAACCTTGGTTTAGTTTTGCATTGAAAGTGCGTTTGGACCGAAATTGATGGGTTTTAAGTGATTTTAGATAGTTTTGATATAAAAAAGAAAAAAGAAAAAAAACTCATCAAGGAGCCCAGATGGCACTACACGATGAAACTGAAAGAAGGTGCAAAAGTCGATGTAATTAATTAAGATTTTAAACATCAAGTCACATACGACAGCAAAGTGCATGTCTCCATCAAAACGACAATCATGCCTGGAAATTGTCAAACTGCTCGTCCCCACAAGCAGAAAAATCAGTATAATGCATGTGGTTTCTGATTCTTTATGAAAAACACATGGTTGTTGGATTCAAGCAATGAAGATGTCCCAAAAAAATTGAAAAACAAGAGTAAGATGATACTATAGAAATCAAGACTTAATTGTTACCACAAGATAAATTCCTGATGCAATGACAAAAGTCCTGAATCGGCCCAGATGAGCATCTGCGATGTAAGCACCGAAAACGGGCAATATCCACACCGAACCAGCCCAGTTGGTGACATTGTTTGAAGATGTTACAGTGCCTTCATGGAGCTTCCTTGTCAAATACAACACTAGATTCGATACTATCCCGTAGTATGCCATCCTCTCAAACACTTCATACCCTAAGATATATATATAGACCACAACAGTATATACACTGTTACAAAATGGAAGCAAAAGCTTATTCATTTCGAGCCAAGCTCGATAGGGCTATTTCATGGATATAGCGCAAGCATGCAGTAGCTAGCAAGGCGATCAACTTAGTAGCTTACCTAACATGAAGGAACAAGCTTTCCATCTTCCTGACTTTGATCTTAACGCAGGATTGCCCTTGATGTCTACAGTCCCATCTTCTGTGTGATCTCTGCTTCCATCTGCAGCTCCTTTTTCTTCTATTTTGCCCGTCATGATGGAGATATTTGGTAGGAAGTCGAGGTGATGCTGGTGCCAATATCACGTGAACAAGTAGCCTTTATAAAGGATTAGATTGACGTGTAACATAAGCCGATTCAACTCAAGTTGTTTCAGAATTTAATTTTTAAATGAGTTTTTTAAATTAAAATTTACATCGGCCCATCACTTTCTTGTGAAATTCAAGTTTTTAATTACTGGTATAATATTTTATATTATATCTCTTAACCCCATCTCAACCTTCCAGGCTCTCGCTTTCGTTTTCGCCTCTATTTCCACCCCTAGGTATTTATATTACTACACGAAAGCTAGCTTTGGCTCCTTTTGTTTTGTGCGATAGGTAGTTCACTTGCCGACTCTAACTCACTCCTGCTGACAAACCTATAAGCAAGGAAGTAGCTAGCATATAGAGATGTCTTCGTCAAAACACCCACTTGAATCTATGAGGCCACGAATTATTCAGTCGGCCGGGCCGCTTTCTTGCATGTCCTGGAAATTAAGGAGAAACCGGTTCAAGAGCCATCACTCGAATCTATAATGCACGAAAAATGGAGCTATAAATCCAATGCTAGCGATGGTGCATGCAGCATCTGCTGTTCGGCAAGATAATCCCAAGACTATATGAACACGTGTATATATCAACTAGCTATGAGCACTGGTCAATGTTATATTCGACAGTGATGAGGAGGTAGGGCGTTAGGGCAACAAGGCTCTGTCGGTGTATATAATGGTAGGCGAGGTCAGTGTATGTGCTCAAAGTCGCAAGGGCTACAAAATTACAGTAAAAGATTATCATATTGTAGCTTATTTTTGTATTTATATGAAAATAGGGTCTATGGTGTCGATGAATGCATTCCTGTCATGTCACATACTAAATATTAATTAAATAAAGAGATTTTATATAGGATAACAATTTTAGAGGGGTTAACAACAGTGCACTCTTTAATTAAGACAAACAGCAATGGATAGTTTTTTTAATAATTAATTTCAATAAACAAATGGAATTTTAGGTTTGCAAATATGTAGGGTAGTGGATAATAACGTTGATGATGAAATCATTGGTCAAAGTGATGTTTGAATGGGGTCATGTTTCCAAAAATCTTGAATGAAAGTCTATGATTGATGCATGGTTTGAAAATTTCAAGGTTATTATATGCATAAATAGTTTTTTTTATTATTTAATCTGGTTAATTTTTTAAATAAACCGCTTATTTTATGAAATTCATATGCAAGGAAAAACTTTATTGAGAGGAGGCGACCACCATGGTTGCCAAGAGAGTGTGAGCATCACAGTGCCATTAGATAAGAATGAATTCAAAAAGAAAACCTTGCTTCTTCCGTTTCCAATCCAAAATCCAAAAATAAAAATCACCTTCAAAATTAAGGTTTTCGGTGATGAATGTTTTCAACAACTGGTTGGATACATTGTATAGATAGATCACTTGTGAATGCTAGCCAGCCCACGCACTTCCCATAGGATCTGAAAACAACAGCTTCCTTGCACCCTTTCTTTGTATGACCTTCCACAGGTACCCCAGCAAAAAAAAAAAAAAAAACTCATGCCAGATCCCAACACTGCACACCTTTCAAATCCCAAAACTCATGTCTGATGCACAGTTACTAATCCTGCAGTTTTTTATATATATTTTGGTGGGGATAAATGCAAAGTTCATTTGTATCTAATCTCACAAATATACACCAGTCCAGTTTCATGACAAAGACTTCAACATGCTTAATCACAAGTACCTAAACTAAAAGTGAGGACTCGATCGACATGAAAAATATTGGTGGAAAAAAGGATTTGCAGATGATAAAAACCAAAGCAAGAGCAAAAATAATACAGAGGAAATAAAAGTGTGCTGTGCAGGGACTGGGTAAGAAGAGGAATGAAAGATGAAGAGGTACACCGTTTCTGCCAGGCAATGCAGTTGTCGGGCACCACTGATTCTAGAGATTGATCTGCTAGCTTACACCCAACACTGAAGTACAAAATTAATGTTGAAATGCAAATGATAATTAGTTATTACACAAGGACTAACTAGATGAAACCAAGAACCAACGACATAGACCAACTAAAGAGATAAATGAAACCAAGTTCTTTTTTCACCAAAACATCACAGGCTTTCACTGACAAACATATTTCATACACTCTTCCCTCTCCCAAAAGACTAACTAATTCTATATTGGTAACTGTAAGAATGGAGAGAAAACCACACGCACACACACACATATATAAAATGAATTGGGAAAACTATAGCATCCTCCAACTTTCACATACCAAATGTTCAGAATGGGAAGACTTCAGCACCACTCTAAAATTTGCTTGACATATCTGGTGAACAAAGCATCATTAGGAAGCTCAATTTAAATTCCAGTCACCACCACAAACCCAATCACAACCTTTTGAGTTCCATGAGTCCCAAACTGAAGTTGAATACTCTCTCCTGTACAAAAAATTGCAAATACAGGAGGAAATTATTACCTCTTCACACAAGATTTTACTACCAGTATGGCTACGACCTCTACTCAAGAGGTAGGAATCTATGAGAAGAGCTCCAGCACAGTATCCTCAAACTTCACTACATTTTTTTATTATCTCTACTCCTCAATCTCAATCATGCCATGCCATATGTAAAAGCTAAGCAGTACTGCTATGAAAATCAGACTTCTAATAACATATACTCAAAAAAGCATTGAATGCACACAGATCAACAGATGATAAATAATAAAGAGCCTTCAATCAGATGCCTACATGAGCAACATCAATATAACAACAGAAAAGGCTCAGAACAAACACTCCAAGCTTAAACAGATAAAGAGGTAAGCAATTAAACAAAAATACGACTTGAAGCTAACAATTGTGACTTGAAAAGCAAAAGCTATCAGGGGAATGGTGTAGCTACTACTTGGAACTACTAGCCATTATATACTAGCAGAGCTAGTGCAAAATACAACTGGGTTAAAGCAATCCAGCCATTCCCCATGATTTGCTGAGAGAATCCTTCCACTACTGAAAGAAGACTATAGATGCCTAATTATGAATTCTCACAAGAACCTGAAGGCATCATCAATTACTGATGCAGTGCCTATCTTGAATGAGCACCACCATAACCACCAGAGGCTTGCGAAGGATCAGACCTCCAGGCTTCAATTGCATATCCTGAATTCCCATTACTGTCACCATAGTAGCTCCCACTCCCTTGTTGCTCTCCCCCGCCAGCTCCATTGCTGGCACTGCCTTTTGGAGCATTCCCAGCACGCCCTCCAGTAGCTCCATAGCCACCAGAGTAAGGACCATCACTTCCACCATAATTACCATAACCGTAGCCTTGATTCCCATATCCAGACGCTATGGCTGGATATTGACCCATAGGGGCAGGAGCAGAACCACCGCTACCAGAAGCACTCCAAGGGACTGCAGCCCCATAGGCTGCATTTGCACCATAGCCGGAAGCACCATAACCCAAAGGAGCTTGGCTGCTCCAGCTATTTTTTACAGCAGCAGACATGTCATACACTCCCGTACCATATCCGGCATTTCCACCACCATAACCACTAACACCGTAACTGCCATAATAACCAACTCCGCTGTTTGCTGCTCCATAACCATAACTATGTGCAGCATATCCAGAATAAGGTGGGTAACCACCTACAGATGTTTGGGGCTGCATATATCTGTTTCCATCCATTCGACCATCAGCTGCATTTACATTGGCTCCAGCGGAGCCATGAACACGATAGCCACTACCACGCCCCTCACTACCTGGATTTGCATCTTTTGGGAGTGCTCGTTTTACCTCTACAAGTTTACCATTCAACTCATGAAAGGTCTTCTGGAGTACACTATCAACTGCATCTTCAGAATCAAAGGTGATAAATCCAAATCCACGAGGCCTTTGAGTCTGCTGGTCATACATTACTACAACATCACTTACATGACCATAACTTTGGAAATACTGACGGAATCCATCTTCTGTCACCGTGGAGGGCAAGCCACCTACAAAAATCTTTTTTGTCCTAAAATTCCCTACACCACCAGAGCCTCTACCACCGTTAAAACTCCCAATTCTAGATGATGTATGCTGTTCTTCTCTCGATAAAGCCCTTTTTGCCTCCACCTATATCCCAACAAACAAAATTAAAACTCCTAAAAACAATCTCGCAATTCAAAACCATTTACTTTACAGAAACACATCAAATCCCAATATTCCCACGCACACAAAACAGTACTATAAATCCCAAATCAACCCCTGGTGAGCTACCCCATAATTTTTTTTCTTCTTATTTTAGCAATGCTAAAAGATTAAGAAAATATAACAAGAAAAAATTTCAACAGTATACATGAACCGTTGGACAAGTAAGAGGACCGACAATTGGGTCTCACTCTAAAATCATGACCCAACGACTCATGTGTGTTCTTGGAGTTTTTCTTATCTTGACATTAGCATTACTCGATTTTTTTACATTTTGCAGCAAGTTTCATTTTAGACAACAAATAAATAAATAACAAACATACGAGAAACCCAAAAATCCAACGAAAACGGGAAAAAAATAAATGCATAATCATTTCAAATCAAACAGGAACCGAATTAACGAAAACCCAATGCAGCTTAAGCCTCAAAGAAGAGAGTGAGGAAGAATAATTACAGTACGGCCATCGATGGTGTGTTTATCGTGAAGAACAGGATCTAGAACGGAAGGATCTGAGAAAACAACAAAACCAAATCCACGAGGACGACCAGTGGTTTTGTCACGCATTATGACAACCTGAGAGACCTCACCGTACTGGTTGAAGTGGTCTCTTAGCGTGTCTTCGGTGGTGTCCCATGCTATTCCTCCTACGAACAGCTTTCCCTCATCCGAATCCATTCTCTTCTCTTCTCTATTTGTGTGTTTGGAAGCAGTCAATTGAAAGTTTTTTCAGGTTGATGTAACTCTCTCCGACTCTGACACAGAGAACGGAGGAGGAGGGTGGGAATTTTGGGCTAGGGTTTGTTTATTTTTCCGATGCCTTGCGGGCTTTTTGGTTGGTTTTGCTTTTGGCCAGCCAATCAGCGAAGCTGAGCACAATTTGTTAATACTTATTTGTACATCCTGTAATTTCAACAACAGATGGGGTGGTGGCGCAGTTGGCTAGCGCGTAGGTCTCATAGCTTCGAGTTATCCTGAGGTCGAGAGTTCGAGCCTCTCTCACCCCACCATTGTTGTTTTCTTCCCTTCTGAAGCTTCTCATTGCAATTCTTAATTTCTTACAACATAAATGGAGCATAAATATTAAAATAGCCATTATTTTATTATTGGCATCATATAATTTATTATTATATTTTATCATTGTCACCATTCTACCAACTATACTACAATCATGGCGCAACTATTTCATTATCATAATTAAATGTGGCATGTTTTTATAATTTAATTAATAATTTGTATATTTTTAAGTCAAGCCAATTAAAAAAAACTTCATGTATCTTTAAATAACAAAACAATACTACAAGAAGTAGAAAAAAATAAATAATTTTATCAGAGTTAACTGAGTTGTCAAATTTATTAGAGCTAGCTGAATTGTTAAATTGTAATCTATTTAGATTAATTCAAATTAAATTGTTACTTCATTGACCAACACTTGGATCAATCACTAGATGCCTTTTGCAATCCATGTAAAAAGGTACATATAAAAGAGTGTTTTTTATTCAGAAATATATATATAAAAATATTATTTAAAAAATATATCAGCAAATAAAAATGATCTCAAGATATTATTTTTTTAATTTAAAATAAAAAAATAAAAATAATTTTTTTTATCTTTTTAAAAAATAATTTTGAAACATAATGTCAAACAAGTTTACTTAAAACATAAAAAAACTATTATTTATTTAATTATTTCACTAGCTAGTTTTTTATTCTTATTTTAAATAAAAAGTATATATAACAAAATATTCTATGCATATAAAAAAAACTTCTTAATTCAAAGTCTAGAATAGCCAAACATTTGCAAGACTCACATAATCACTCTAGTTAAAAAAAAGAGTAACTAAATAACTTATATATTCGATCAGTTTTATTTATTTTTTTATACATAGCAAAATATTCTTTGCATGAATAAATAAAAAACAGCGTAAATAAATAAACAAAATAGTTAGAGAAAATTAAATCCATTAAAAAAAGCATATTTCAAAAATTTATCCATAACATTTATTTAGTTGAAAATTCCTTCAAAACCGTTTGATATAGTGATGGCATCTCATTTTTATCCGATTACAAAGAAAAATAATTTGAATAATTAGATCATTTATATATTTTACATTAAACCGCGCATATAATTGAGTTTTAAATTTTAATTCTACGAAAAGTAAAAATAACTTTCTTTTCATTCATAAAAATATATTTTTTATTTATTTTACCAGCAAAAGATATTGTTACAATAATTTTAAATAAATAAATATTTGTTTATGTTAAAAAATCATTATTAAAATCATAAAAATCATCATAGTCTCGAAACACACTTATTTTATTTACAGAATAATTATTATTGTTATTTGAAACGACAGTGGGCGCCTCTCCTAAATTTGCAAGCGATGGCGTAACCAACACGGGACCCACTAACTTTCAGTGGAGTAACGGTCCGGGCACAGTAGACCAGACTTCGACATAGAAAACGAGAAGGAAGAGCGCACACCGAAGGTTTTTAAAGTTTTTTTTTAAATATATATTAAAATAATTATTTTTAAATTTGTTTTTGACAGCATTGTTTTAAAATCATCTGAAACATAAAAAGTTTAATTTAAACCAATAAAAAAATAGTTCTTAAAAAAATATTTTTAAAACACAAAAATAAACAAACTCAAATTATAATAACCTCCTGTTTTTTTAGAGCAATTTCAATTAGGTCTCTAATTTTTTTTTATCTGGATCAAATCGTCAATCAGATATTTTATTCATTTTAGTCTATAAAACTATCATATGAAGCTCATACCAATTTTTTATATGAAAAAAAAGTAATTTCTTTGAGATTTTTGTTTTAAATTACATAAATGCCATGACATATAGCAAATTATATTAAAAAACAAAAAAAATCATATTTTTCTTGTGTAATAAAAAGTCTATGCTGTTCAAAGATATAGTTATTGGATGTTTACAGCAAATAAAAAAGATAACCATAAGGAGAAGAGAAAATCACATTTAGTCCCAAATAATAATAATAATAATAATAATCTCTTATTAATAAGGATTATCTTTAGTTTTCCCTTTCTCTCTCTCTTTATAAATAAAAAATCATAAAAGATTTTATTTATTATATCACATGACATAGAAGACTTTAGTGAATTCATGAGTTTACATTAAGATAAAAAAAAATGATTTTTACATGAATACTTATTTATTATATTAACCTTAACTAACACAAGGTTTTAATTGATTATTTATTGACAATTTAGGGACTTAATCAAGAATAAAAAATAGGTTAAGGATTTATTTGAGACTGCACCTTGTTTGAAATTTTCCAAAACCCCAAATTTACAGGCTGTGTCCCCAATCCCTCCTCGATAAAGAATCCTAACGGTCACTTCCCTTTTCGTCTTAAAAAAACCAAAACCCTACCTCCTCACTCCTATCTCTTTACCGTTTTATCCCCACCACCTTTACACGACGCTCCTACTCTCTCTCTCTAAAACAATGAAGACCTGCTAACAAATTTCTCCTAAATCAAGAAGCCAGTAACCTGCTCTTTATTGCAGAGGAAGAAAGAGAGGGGATATTCATATTCCTATCTTGGATATGGCTTGCTTTCTTGCGTGTTTTGGTTCATCCAAAGAACGCAAACGGCGGAGGCACAGTAAGGTTCAACCACGAGTCCATGTAAGAACCTTAAGGAGCCTTGTTTCCTAAAATTTCCCTTTTGGGTTTTTTATATGTTTCTATTTCTCTGATCGGTTTCAAGAGAACAGAGAAGAGGACTAGGATCAACATTTTTTGTTCTTTTTGTTTGGAAGGCTTTGGATTTCTTGATTTTTGTTCTTTGATGTCCTTTGCTTGCTGTGTCAACAAATTGGTAGTGCTTAAGTTTGATTTTGAGTTGTGATTTTTTGTTGCAGAGAAAGGAAGGTTATGGTAGTCCAGTGGAATCTACCGTTTCATTGGTCAAGGACTGCTGCCCAGAGAAGCCTATTGTGAGCCCAGTTTCAGATATCAGGTTAGTAAGTAAAGGACTGAGAGGCTTACTGCCTTTCTTTTCTTTTCTTTCCTTGTTAGTATCTGTCTTATGCAGCTTTCTGAAGGGGAGAAAAGGGTTTTGTTAACGGTTTTTGAATTGTTGCATTCTGGGTTTTCCATGGTTGTATAGGGATGATGGGTCTGAGGAGAAATTGAGCTTGAGTACGAGAAAGAAAGTGACATTCAATTCGAATGTGACAACCTACGACCATGTTTCAGTTGAAGAATCCACAGATTTTACGTTGGGTAAAGAAGATGGTGGCGATAAAAGGGAGGGAAAGGGGGAGAATAGTGCACAACCAAGTCAATCTCAGTCTTCTTCTGAAGATAGTTCAATTGCATCAAGCTTGTGTTCTTACCCTCCTCCTAATCATCGGTATCAGAATTGTAGAGACAGTGATGATGAGTTGGGCTGTGAGGAAAGTGATATTGATGAGAGTGATGATGATGAGGAGGAGGAGGAGGAGGAGGAGAACGGGGGGCTAGATTATGATGATGTATACGAGGATGATGAAATTGCAGAGTCAAGATCTAGAATGACTAAATTGGGTAACGAGGAGAATGATAGAGACGTGATGATCAGTGGTTTGTCCGGGAATAGGAATTTTAGAGGTAGGAGAGCTGCTGTGCTGAACCCAGTTGAAAATCTAAGTCAATGGAAGATTGTAAAAGCAAAAGGGAAACCACCATCGAGGCAACAGAAAGAAAATCTGACATTGGATCAAGAACCCCGGATTTCGTTTAGTTCCGAGCCTGGTTTTAAGGAATTGGCATTCAGTTTCAAGGCAAAAGCTGGTCAATGTAATAAGAAGCCAGACCAAGAAGTAGCGGTGGATGCTAGCTTGTCTAACTGGCTGGGTTCATCTGAATGCACACCGGTCAGTAAGCCTGGCTCAATTGGCTTAGATGCTATTGCACCTGAGAAAAGCATGCCACAGGGATCTAATTCACCGAGAAGCTTCGATGACAGGCCTATTCTCGGGGCACTAACGGTGGAAGAGCTTAAACAGCTATCAGCTACTTCTTCAAGGAGGTCACCAAGTCGTAGCCCTGATGAGATGCCAATAATAGGAACTGTTGGGACTTACTGGAATCACAGTGGCTCCGGTAAGGATTCTGGCTCGGCCTCTTCGTACAAAGGAATACCCAACACGACTAGCAAGTACAGAGAGGTACATATCTAGTGAAGAATTTGTAAACTTCTTTCCTGTTAAGTTGTTGAGTGATGAAGGATTTTGAACAAGTTTTTTGGGACTGCAGGACAAGAGAGTGAATTGGCACTCCACTCCATTTGAGACAAGACTGGAGAGAGCTTTGAATGGCGGTGATGCTGCTAGAACCTCCTCAGCTCACACTTCTATTGTTCGTTAAACATGACTGGATTGTTTTGTGTGTGTGATTCCATATCTATTTTCCTTTTTCCCTTTGTGAATTATGGTATACTGGCTGTTCTTGATGCGTGCAGTTGTTGTAATTCTTTCATTGGTTTGATTAATGAGTAATATAATACAACACGGTTGTACCTTTGTACTATCCACATTGGCTTTCTCAGAACAACAACTTGCATCATAAACACATTTTCTTTGCTTTATTTACTATTACCAAAGCTGTTGAGTCGAGATAGTTTAAGCTGAATTATAACTGAAGCAGAGCCGGCTCGAAGAACATGCTCATGAATCAATGGCAACCATTTAATGAGTAATATAATACAACACGGTTTGTGCTATCCACGTTGGCTTTCTCAGAACAACTTGCATCGAAACATTTTCTTTGCTTTATTTACTATTACCAAAGCTGTTGAGTCGAGATAGTTTAAGCTGAATTATAACTGAAGCAGAGCCGGCTCGAAGAACATGCTCATGAATCAATGGCAACCATTTATGCGTTGGAGAGATTCCTTTGAAGGTCAAATTACCAGCAAGAGCACAAGCTGAAGCTCTCATCCAATGCAAAGACGCCATGTATTTTTCACCACCTTCTCGTTCCAACCTTTGCAACCGGAGTTTAGAATTCCCTGATTTTATAACCAATTGCTGGAACCTGACGTTATCATTCAATGACTTCACAGGCCAAATATCATAATTGGTCTATACCAATCTGGGAAAGCTTGAGACCTTGAAACTCTGTAACAATTTGTTTTCTGTATAACAACACATTCTCTGGTTCCGTTCCACCAGAGACAGGAAACTTGAAGGAGTTATCACAACTAGACCTTTCAGGGCCCCTTCCTCCCACATTGTGGAATCTCACAAACCTTCGAATCCTGGATCTTTTCTTCAATAATATCGACGGAAAAATTCCACCAGAAGTTGGAAATTTGACGATGCTGCAAACCCTTGATCTCAATACCAACCAGCTCCATGGGGAGTTGCCGCATGCCATTTCAAACATTACTTCTTTATCTTCCACCAGCCAGTTTGGCAATGACTTCTCTGGTAGCGTTCCACATGATCTTGGGAAGGCTCCCGGGAGACCTCTTGTCCTCGTTATAATCAAGAAAACCACATTGTCAAACAAACGATCCATGCCTTTTGTGGCTCAGAAACTATCATCAAGAACTCAAGCTTACGTGGCTGAGTCGACTTAAACAAGTATGGTGAGTTTGAAGGAAGTTTCCACTTTCTCACATCAATTTGACCACATGCTTTTCTTGCAAATTGAATTTGAAAAGTATAATGGTACTAAGATTAGTTGAGTCAATTTATGATATAGACAAACGATTTATTCTTTTTATTTTCTTCTATGACAATAAATTGAATTTGAAAGGACACACAGTGTTGTTCCTAAAAAAAAAATATTGTTTGAAGGAAGTTTCCGCTTTCTTGCAGACTTGTATGAAGATTCCAAAGATGTCACGACGAGTTCACATTCTCCTACTTCTCTGAATTTAAGGATTACTATTTTATTTTAATTATTATTTTGAGATTTCATATGAAATTATTATATGTTGTTTTTATTGATAATTGTTCTTGATATTAATTGTTTTATTATTTTTTTATCTCTAGGTGTTTATTTCATACAATTTTGAGCTTCGAGCTTGCATAAATAATTCTGATATGTTTCAAAATAAAATGAATAAAAAAATAAAATTACTCTGCACAATGTGAACGTATTCAAACAAAGAGTTCCAGCTTGAAAGCAATTCCTCACGCTAAAAGCTATAAGATCACCGCCCAGATCATGTCCAGCTTGCATAACCCAACAACCATGGCGGCTTCTCAAAAGCTTTATGCTGCTCTCTTCCATGTCCTCCTTCTCTCCTTGTTTCCTTTGAAGGCCAAATCATCAGCAAGAACACAAGCTGAAGCTCTCATCCAATGGAGAGACACCTTGTCCTTTTCACCTCCTCCTCTTAGTTCATGGTCTCGTTCTAACCTCCACAACCTTTGCAGGTGGACTGGTGTTTCCTGCAACCTCACCTCTCGAACAGTCTCTCGAATAAACCTCTCCAGCCTAAACATAACTGGAACACTCGCCCGATTCAACTTCACCCCCTTCACTGATCTCACCGGGTTTGACATCCAGAATAACAGTGTCAGTGGAACGATACCGTCAGCCATCGGCAGCCTCTCCAAG
>CM063589.1:19439295-19470236 GCA_032356905.1 Salix exigua | reverse complement strand
CTTGGCTGGAAATAAGCTAAGTGGGGAATTGCCTTTGTCTTTGTCCAATCTATCTAAATTAACAGATATGGGTTTATCTGAAAATTCCCTCTCTGGTAAGATCTCACCTAACCTTATATCCAGCTGGACTGAATTGACCTCGCTTCAGGTTGAAAACAATTTGTTTTCTGGAAATATTCCTCCAGAAATTGGGAAATTGACAAGGCTTCAATACCTTATTCTGTATAATAACGCATTCTCTGGTTCCATTCCCCCAGAGATAGGAAACTTGAAGGAGTTATCAAATCTAGACCTTTCACGAAACCAGCTTTCAGGCCCGCTCCCTCCAACACTGTGGGATCTCACAAAGCTTCAAATCCTCAATCTTTTCCTCAATAACATCAATGGTAAAATCCCACCACAAGTTGCGAATTTGAAGATGCTGAAAATTCTCGATCTCAACACCAACCAGCTCCATGGGGAGTTGCCACAGACCATTTCAAATATTACTTCTTTAACTGCCATCAATCTGTTTGCCAATAACTTCTCCGGAAGCATTCCAAGCGATCTTGGGAAGTACATGCCTTCTCTGAAGTTTGCTAGCTTTTCAAACAATAGTTTCTCTGGAGAACTGCCTCCTGAATTGTGTAGTGGGCTGAGTCTTCAACAATTTGCTGTCCACAGAAACAATTTTACAGGATCATTACCAACCTGCTTCAGGAATTGTTTGGGGTTAACTAGAGTTCGGCTTGAAAAGAACCGATTCACTGGAAACATCACCGATGCATTTGGTGTCCTTCCAAATCTTGTTTATGTTGCCCTCAGTAACAATCAATTTAGAGGTGAAATATCACCACATTGGGGAGAATGTAAAAACCTCACCAATTTAATGATGGACGGAAACAGAATTTCTGGTGAAATCCCTCCTGAGCTTGGGAAGTTGCCCGAGCTTCAACGTCTGAGCCTGGGCTCCAATGAACTGACTGGAAGGATTCCTGCTGCTCTGGGAAATCTGAGCATGTTATTCATGCTAAATTTGAGCAACAATCATTTGACAGGGGAGGTACCTCGGAGTCTAACCAGCTTGAAAGGCCTTCAGTATCTCGACTTATCTAATAACAAGCTGACTGGAAACATATCAAAAGAGCTTGGGAGTTATGAGAAGCTATCAAGCTTGGACTTGAGCCACAACAACCTTTCTGGTGACATACCTTTTGAGCTGGGCAACTTAAACTCGTTGCAGTACTAGTTGGATGTTAGCAGCAACTCACTCTCAGGAGCCATACCTCAAAACTTGGGAAAGCTATCACAGTTGGAGATTCTCAATATCTCACATAACCATCTCTCAGGAAGAATCCCAGCTTCGCTGTCTTCCATGGTTAGCCTGTCATCTTTTGATTTCTCATACAATGAGTTGACAGGTCCTCTACCAACCGGAGGCGTTTTCCAAAATGAATCTGCAAGATCTTTTGTTGGAAATCCAGGATTGTGCGGTAAAGCAGCAGGACTATCACAATGCCCGACAACAGACAGTAGCAAGTCCTCCAAGGTTAACAAAAAGGTTCTTATTGGTGTTGTCGTTCCGGTCTGTGGCTTATTAGTAATAGGAACCATCTTTGCTGTTGTGCTATGTTACCGAAAAAACAAAATAGTCAGCAATGGCGAGAGTTCCAAGTCAGTAATATGGGAAAGAGAGGGCAAATTCACATTAGGGGATATTGTCAAGGCCACTGATGATTTCAATGAGAAGTGTTGCATTGGAAGAGGAGGATTCGGCAGTGTTTACAAAGCAATATTGTCCACAGGTCAAGTAGTCGCAGTCAAGAAACTCAACATGTCAGACTCCAGTGACGTCCCAGCAACCAATCGCCAGAGTTTCGAGTCTGAGATTAAAATGCTGACAGAAGTTAGGCACCGGAACATCATAAAGCTTTATGGGTTTTGCTCCAGCAGGGGCTTCTTGTACCTGGTTTACGAGTACGTTGAAAGAGGAAGTCTGGGAAAAGTGCTGTATGGGACAGAAGGGGAGGTGGAGCTTGGTTGGGGCAGGAGAGTGAATACAGTGCGAGGAGTAGCTCATGCAATTGCCTACTTGCACCATGATTGTTCTCCACCCATTGTGCACCGTGACATTTCACTGAACAACATTTTGCTAGAGCCAGATTTTGAGCCACGTCTCGCGGATTTTGGCACAGCAAGACTCTTGAATACAGATTCCTCCAACTGGACGGCAGTTGCCGGGTCTTATGGTTACATGGCTCCAGGTAAGCTAAGAATCCTAAATTCTTGTTTTTTGTTCTTGTCATTCAAGAATCTGTTCTAAGATTATAAGAGCTATAATATGTTACGACAAGGAAATGGGAAACATGGCATGATGCTGAGAATTTTCGTGCTAAATGTTTCAAATGTTGATTTTGATTGGCTGATGTTTTCAGAGCTGGCACAAACAATGCGGGTCACAGACAAGTGTGATGTGTATAGCTTTGGGGTGGTGGCTTTGGAAGTCATGATGGGAAGGCACCCAGGAGACCTCTTATCTTCATTGCCAAACGATCCACAGTTTTATCTAAAGGATGTGCTAGACCCGCGGCTCGAAGCTCCCACAGGCCAAGCAGCAGAGGAAGTTGTTTTCGTAGTTAGAGTGGCCTTAGCATGCACACAAACCAAGCCAGAGGCACGGCCCACCATGCATGTTGTGGCACAAGAATTATCAGCAAGAACTCAACCTTCCCTGGCTGAGCCACTGGACTCGATCACTATCAGCAGTTTAAGAAATTTTCAAAAATAAAGCACGATGGACACAGTACTGAGTTCTATATTTTTTTTGATAACCCTTTCGTGTAATTAGTTCCTATCATGTATTGCTTGAAGACACGGTGACGAAAACATCAAATAGATTTGTCTCTAAGACAGTTTTAAAG
This sequence comes from Salix exigua, assembly GCA_032356905.1. Classification (NCBI taxonomy): domain Eukaryota; kingdom Viridiplantae; phylum Streptophyta; class Magnoliopsida; order Malpighiales; family Salicaceae; genus Salix; species Salix exigua. Next base: position 19,467,336 of record CM063589.1, on the reverse strand, counting down.
TGAATTATGTATTTTCAAAATAAATAACACAGAAGACATGTCTCTTTTGTGTCTCGACACTGACCGGAGATATTAAGCTGTGATATTTTTATTTAATTTTCTCCAAGTACTTGTGCACCGATCATAGTCACCCAATGTTTTTGTCAAAGATGGTGGTCACTTTCTGTAGTGTATTGAAAATTAAAAAAGTAGAAGGCAGTAATGCTCTTGGTGGCTTAGAATTAGGTATAAATAAATGAAGAACATTGTAGTAATTGTATAAACTTTGTAAATATAAGTAGAAAAAAGAACAGAAGATGGATCTGAAAATTAGAGAGAGAACCGGGAGGAGATAAAGAAAGGAGGGAAAAGAGGGAAGGAGGGAAGAAGGAGAAAACAAAGAGGAGAAATAAGTAGTAAATGTAATGTTTATGTTCTAATATGTATAGATGATGTTATTAGTTATGATTTTGCGTGTACTGATGATCAGGTTTGAAGATTTTGTTTTGGGTTGATTGAGGAATTGATTGAGATATCAGGGATTAAATATGTTGGCTAATGATTTAATATTGATTGGATTGTGGATGATTTTAAAGTTAGTTAGTGTTTGGTGTAAAATAATATTGAGAAATTGTGAAAACCTTTGCTGGAATTCTGGACATTAGGCTAGAGGTTGAAGATGATGAAATTGCAGTTTGGTCTCTATTTTGTGAAAATTACAGTTTAGTCTCTAAACTTTTCCTGGGAATAAAATTCGAGATTCTGGACAAAATTGAGGGTGAATTATGGGCAAAATTTCAGGATAATTATGAATTTATGAGGTGTTCAATTTACTCATTTAATTTGATAAATTTATAATTTGACCCTAAAAATATGAGTATATTTCAGAATGGTCCATAAAAGAAATAGATCGATGGATTATAGATCGATGCACTAGCAATGTTTATTTAGGTTCTTGTCACAAAAGGTGACACAGAATGCAAAAGTGAAACTTGAAAGCTTTGTTCTAATTAAATAGTATGAGAGGGAAGGAGTATTGCATATATAGAGGACAAAGTTCATCAACGTGTTATCAACTTTCGGATGTTGTTTTTGCAATACATAAGTAGCTCTCGTGAGAATCTTCTGGGAGGCAGGTTTAGGTTTTTTGGCAATGGGTAATGTAAGTTTTGTCGGTAATTATCATTACCTTATTATCTATTATCTAAAACAGTTCGCCAGCTACTGTGGACTGTCATTTTTCAGCATTGCTTCGCGCGTGTATGTGCACCTGTCTTTGTTTTTTTTCCTCATAAATAGTTTTTATTATTTCTATGGTGGAAATGATGAAAAAACGTCTGTGACCGAGCGGCCTCAACACGCTGGAGCGCGCTGGACGCACAGGGGTTCGAAACCCTGCGCCATCTATTCTCATTAAAAAGCAACTTTTGAAAAGCAAACAGTTGCTTTTCCTTTTTTTTCCTTTTTTTTAATTATTATTATTCAATGAATGGTATTTGAAAAGCAACTGTTTGCTTTTTCTTTTTTTCTTTCTTTATTTTCTTTTTTTATTATTCTAATGATTTTTTTTTTTATTATTCTAATGAATGAAAGTGGCAGAAATTAGTAAAACAGTAAAACAAATTGAGCGAAATCTAAGACCAGACAAATAGAAAAAAAATTCAAAATAGAAATTATTAGGAAAAACATAGCAATTATTTGATAAACATTAAAATCTGTTTTCGTTTATTTTTCACATATTTAAAGAACAGAAACAAATAAAAATTACGGTTAAAATAAAAAAAATATAAAACACATTTTCAAACAGTATTGAATAGTGAAAATTATTTTTTACTCATCCTGCAACGTAGAACATATTTTTTTTTTAAAAAAAATAAATTAAATGATTTTTTCAGTTAATATTTTGTTTTTGTTTTATCATCTATTATATTTTTTTATGTGCTCTTTCTTTTAATTTTTTTATTAGTTTTATTGTCATTATTTTCAAATTAGATGAATTTCCCCCCTAATAATTATGTTTTTTTAAGTTATTATGATTTTTTTCTGTTATTTATTTATGTTCTTTATTCATCATTAACACAATAATAATAATAATAATAATAATAATAATATATTCTTTTTCTTGCTTACTCTTTTGTTAATGTTTTTGAGTGTTTTTTCTTTCGAGATAATTTGATAATTTTAATTATTTTTGCAATAATAGCAATAATCATTTTGTATATAATATTACTGGGGATAAAAGACAACTCAAGAACAAAAAATAGACAAATTTACCTAGGTTATCTACAATTAAAAAACAATACAAGTCATTTTTGTCTCCATTACACTGTTCCTTTTAAACGGCAAACAAGTCATTATTATATGTTTTAATATTTATTGCATATTATTGTCTAAAAATATATAAAGAGAAACAAAATGACCTCGGATTTTTTGCAGGAAAAAAAATTAATATTAGCATTCTTACATACATTTAATATAATAATATGATGAATAAATATTATAAAATAAAATAAATGGCTGTGAATTTTAATTTTATGCTCTTTTGTTCAAGTTTATTTCTTAAAAAAAAACTGAATTTTTAATATTTAAGATCTAATATTACCTGGGAAAAATACAACTCTAAAAAACAAAAGGTAAACAAATTTGACTACATTATCTACAATTAAAAAATATACGAGGCACTTTCCATTTCGACTACACTATTCTTTGTAGACGACAAATAAGTAATTATAGCACGCAAAAAAATTATATTTCTTTTTTTTTTAAAATACAATATTTTTATTTATAATGTGTCATATCTAATATTACTGGGAAAAAGGAAACTCATATTTTTTTTCAAATTTTTCTAGGTTATCTACAATTAAAATCACTTTCCATTTCTATCACAATATATAGTATGTGAGACTAAGTATATATGTTTAATATTTATTTAATATTATCGTCTAAAAATATATATAGAATGAAAACAAATGACCTACGATTTCTTGCAAAAAAAATTAATATCGGTATTCTTAAATATATTGAATATAATAATATAATGAATAATTCTTATAAAAAAAAATTTGGGTTTGTTTTTTAATTTATATTTAGAGTCTTTTTTTTTCTTTTAAGAAACAATGACTTTTCTTTCACATGTATTTTTTATTTTTTAGTGTCAAAGTCAGTTGTTTTTTTTAATCGGGTTTATTTTTTTTTTAACCAGAGTATCCGTGATAACAAATTTCTAATAAATTATTTCACCTTCTTAGCAGATTTTCTAACAAATTTTATCAAAAAAATTTAGCAATAGCAATATTCAATCATATTTTGGTTGAAAAAAACCATTTTCAATAAATTTTATTAATCACAATTATACTAATTAAATATAAAAATAAAAAAATACAATATTTATAAAATCAATTAATTTTGTACATAGATAAAAAGCTCAGTGAGCGGTAAATCAGCTCGTTGTTTCTAAATGAAGATCCCCAGTAGACCATTTGCAGAATAAAGAACAAGAAGAACAATTATGAGCTATCAATTGCTGAGATCAAGGGGCAGATCAATCGATAAGGTTATTGCCATCCCTTTGCTTTTATTTATAGTAAATTGAAACATTACAAACTCTTCTCGTATGTTTATTCTAGATAAGTCTCGAATTGGAAGTAGTAATTAAACAAAACTCATCAACAATGATCTTATTATTACAAGATGAACTCTAATTGATTGATAATGTAACCGTAATCCAGTTGCAGTCTTGGAATCAAAGTCTTCAGTCTTCAACAAGCTTGTCCCATTTATAAACAAAAACAACAGGAAATTTGTCAAAAAGCTGATGTTCTTCAGACTCCACAAGTAAATGATTTTCGATAAATGGAAATTGAAGCCAACGTTGCAAGTCTTGAAAGATTCATTGAAAACAAAGGGCCTTTTGAAATGCTACTCGGAACTCACCAATATGCATCATAAACAAATTTTCTTTGCTTTCTTTACTATTACCAAAGCTGTTGAGATAGTTTAAGCTGAATTATAACTTAAGCAGAGCCGGCTCGAAGAACATGCTCATGAATCAATGCCAACCATTTATGCGTTGGAGAGATCATTCCTTTGAAGGTCAAATCATCAGCAAGAACACAAGCTGAAGCTCTCATCCAATGCAAAGACGCCATGTATTTTTCACCACCTTCTCGTTCCGACCTTTGCAACTGGACTGCTATTCCCTGATTTTATATCCAATCGTGGGAACCTGATGTTATCAGCCAATATCTTCATAGGCCAAATACCATAATTGGTCTATACCAATCTGGGAAAGCTTGAGACCTTGAATCTCTGTAACAATTCATTCCAAGGGTAATTGTCATCTAACATTTCGAAGCTTTCCAGAGTCAACAACTTTAGTCTACAAAATAACCAGATGAGTGGTCGAGTTCCTGAAAGCATTGGTTCGATATCTGGCATTCAAACTGTTGAATTGTCCAGCAATTCTTTCCAAGGATATACTCCATCTTCTATTGCCCAACTGAACGATCGCTCCTGAGCCTGGCCTTTGTACTAACCTCACCTCCCTGGACTTGGTTGGTAATCAGTTAAATGGGGGATTGCCTTCGTCTTTGTCCAATCTAGCTAAAATACATATGGGTTTATCTGAAAATTCTCTCTCTGGTGCGATCTCACCAGCCCTTATATCCAGCTGGACTGCATTGATCTCGCTTCAGGTTCAAAACAATCTTTTTTCTGTATAATAACACATTCTCTGGTTCCATTCCCCCAGAGACAGGAAACTTGAAGGAGTTATCACAACTGACCTTTCAGGAAACCAGATTTCAGGGCCCCTTCCTCCAACACTGTGGGATCTCACAAATCTTCGAATCCTCAATCTTTTCTTCAATAACATCGATGGTAAAATCCCACCACAAGTTGGGAGTTTGAAGGTTCTGGAAACTCTCGATCTCAACACCAACCAGCTCCATGGGCAGGTGCCACAGACCATTTCAAATATTACCTCTTTAACTGCCATCAGTCTGTTTGGCAATAACTTATCCGGAAGCATTCCAAGTGATCTTGGGAAGGCACCCGGGAGACCTCTTGTCTTCGTTATTATCAAGAAAACCATCAATGTCAAACAAACGATCCAGGGTTTTTTCTAAAGGATGTGCTAGACTCGAGGCTCCTACAGGCAGAGAAGGAAAGGAAGTTGAAGTCGCATTACAGTGGCCTTAGCACGCCCACAAACCAAGCCAGAGGCTCGACCCACCATGTCTTTTGTGGCTCAGAAACTATCATCAAGAACTCAAGCTTACCTGGCTGGGCCAATGGACTTAATAACTATCAGCTAGTTAACAAGCATTCAAAACGATGGATCTTGTAGGGTAGGCTAATCACAATGAAAATATTTTTGAAAAAAATATAAAATTATTTTACAATAAAAAATAATTTATTTATTTTTAAAAATAAATAAGTATATGGTTGAGATTATTTTACAAAAAAAAAATTATTTTTTAAAAATTATTTTTTATATCACTATATAAAAATATTTTTGAAACGCAGTGTTAAATTAATCAGTCGGGTCATGGTCAACCTCCAAGTTTGATAGGTTAATACTAAAATTCAAACTCTTATCCAATGAGATTATTGGACACAAATATCATTTGTTTCGATGGTCTAAAATGGTATAAACGACCAAAATGACATTTTATTCTAAAATTGAATTTGAAAAGTGTTACGATAGTGAAATTTGTTGAGTTGACTTAAATAAGTATGATATAGACAGATGATTTAATCTTTTTATTTTTTTTCCATGACACTAAATTAGTGGACACACAATGTTGTTGCCAAGAAAAAAAATATTTTATAAAAAATTGAATTCAAAACGCAGCAAAGTGTATAAATAAATATTTGAAAGTATCAATATATTTAAAAAATATATTTTTTATTTTTCACAGTAGAATATTAAAATTATTGATCTGATATTGTTTAATGAGATTCATTTAAAAAAAAAGCACTTGAAAATAATAAAAAAAATAGAAAAACTATCGGATTTTCAAAGACACTCGGTCAAAGTTAGCCCTCAAGTTTGTTTTAATGCAATATATACTATAATATTGATATAAAATACACGTATGTAAATTATACTTGTTATTTAATACATAGACACACGCCCTTCAAATATATTTATATTTTTAATAAATAAATTTGGACTCAATATGTAATTTTTTAATATTTAAATTTATTAGTTGATGGATAATATATATATATAAAAAAAAAATCGTCAGTGCGAGAAGCCCATTGTATACAATTTAGGATACCCATTGGAATTCCAAGTTGAAGCGACCTTTCTCTGTTTACTATATGTGGATCAAAATTAAATATATTATTTTATTTATAACACCGCAAAATCGCGTGGACGAACATGTGGGATGCCATGATTTTATTTATTTATTTATACGTGATTAGTAGAATGTTTTTTTTAATTATTTTAATCTAATTTTTTTTTAGTATTTTAATGTACTGAAAAAAAATATATTTTAATATATTAATAAATAAAAAGAAAAACACTTCAAAAAACTAACAAACACCCCTAAGAAATTACCAGGAAAATCTCGGATCCACCTAGGAATGTGATGGTAGAGCTTCTAGATTGATGAATTAATTATATTCTCTTCTTCAAAACTACTATTTTACTTTACTTTGAAGTTTGAACCTTGTTTTTTTTTTCTTTCTTTCTTCGCCACGTGTTATTATAAATAATATTGCCTGGGTATTTAAAATAAAAAAATATTTCGTTGTTTTTAATATGAAAAATTATTTTCAACGTCTCTAACCACTATATAAAACAGCTAAAAAGAGGAATTAAAAACTTCAAATCATAAAACGAATTCCACTAGAATTGTTTAATAAACCCATCATCACACGGATGGTGGATTGATGGAATTAATTAAGATCATAATCACTTTTGTTGAAGTTAATCAATCAAGATGTTCATATGTGACTTCACTCAATCCATCCACCCATCCGTGTTGGTAATTAATGGAAGGATTTGTGGAGCTATGTTATAGGTTAATGGGATTGCCATTAGCTCTTATTTATTTATTTCTACCACTAAGAAGGGTTCTCTTTGCTCCACCATCTTTATATATATATATATATATATATAGGGTGCACGTTTAATTTACTCTTAATTTTCTAGGTGAGGTATTATATATTTTTATAGCCCCAATTCCTTTGAAGATTTTTGAAAATCATTTGCTTTTGATTCGACATTATCGGATTTGTATTTGATTATTGTTTTAATATATAAATAATATATTTAATTTGAAGAGATAGAAATAAAAATAAAGACATAAAATAATTTTAGAGTAAATCTTATATTTATAAAACATAAAGTATAAGGAAATATGTTATCTTTGTGTATACTATCTTAGTTGTTTTTACCGTAGCAATAACCAAACACTATATAAAAACACATGGAATCGTTTATTATTTATATATTATATTTCTATGAGGGTTTAATTAAATGTTTAATGAAACGAGTGCCAAATAAGGTTTTTGTTCTGCATAACTTGAAACGACCATACTTTTGAAAGTAATAATAATTTTCTATATTGATTTACATAAATAGAAGTGTTTTCTTACCTATATTTTATAATAATAAAAATAATAATTAATATAAGGAAACCATCATCGTCAAAGACAGGTCTTGGTCTTCAAGTGATGGAATTAATGAATGGATATAAAAATCAATTGGACTTCAGTACGCATCCAGTCCACGCACTCCTACCACGGCACATGTCGGCATTCAATACTGACTTTTCAAAGTCAACTCTTCTGTCTTGTGCAAGTGTCACGTTAAGATAAGAAATTAAAGAAATAATTCTGATATGTTTCAAAATAAAATGAAATTAATCTGCACAATGTCCACATATCCAGCCAAATTGCTGCAGCTTGAAAGCAATTCCTAACGCTAAAAGCTATAAGATCACCGCAGAGATCTTGTCCAGCTTGCATAACCCAACTACCATGGCGGCTTCTCAAAAGCTTTATGCTGCTCTCTTCCATGTCCTCCTTCTCTCCTTGTTTCCTTTGAAGGCCAAATCATCAGCAAGAACACAAGCTGAAGCTCTCGTCCAATGGAGAGACACCTTGTCCTCTTCACCTCGTCCTCTCCCTTCATGGTCTCGTTCTGACCTCCACAACCTTTGCAGGTGGACTGCTGTTTCCTGCAACCCCACCTCTCGAACAGTCTCTCGAATAAACCTCTCCAGCCTAAACATAAATGGAACACTCGCCCGATTCAACTTCACCCCATTCACTGATCTCACCAGGTTTGACATCCAGAATAACAGTGTCAGTGGAACGATACCATCAGCCATCGGCAGCCTGTCCAAGCTCAATTACTTGGACCTCAGTGCCAACTTTTTCGAGGGCAGCATACCCGTGGAGATATCTCGGTTGACAGAGCTTCAGTATCTTAGTCTTAACAACAACAATCTCGCCGGTGCCATCCCCTTTCAACTTGCCAGTCTTCCCAAGGTAAGACACTTGGACCTTGGAGCTAACTACTTGGAAAACCCTGACTGGTCCAAATTTTCCATGCCTTCATTGGAATATCTTAGCTTTTTTCTCAATGAACTTACTTCAGAATTCCCTGCTTTTATAACCAATTGCCGGAACTTGACGTTCCTGGATTTGTCAATCAATGACTTCACAGGCCAAATACCAGAATTGCTCTATACCAATCTGGGAAAGCTTGAGACCTTGAGTCTCTCTGACAATTCATTCGATGGGCCACTGTCACCCAACATTTCGAAGCTTTCCAATCTCAAAATCCTTAGTCTACAAACTAACATGTTGAGTGGTCGAATTCCTGAAAGCATTGCCTCGATATCTGGTCTTGAAATTGTTGAATTGTTCAACAATTCTTTCCAAGGAAATATTCCATCTTCTATAGGCCAACTTAAGCATCTTGAAAAACTTGATCTTCGAATGAATGCCTTGAACTCAACGATCCCTCCTGAGCTTGGTCTTTGTACTAACCTCACCTACTTGGCCTTGGCTGGAAATAAGCTAAGTGGGGGATTGCCTTTGTCTTTGTCCAATCTATCTAAATTAACAGCTATGGGTTTATCTGAAAATTACCTCTCTGGTAAGATCTCACCTACCCTTTTATCCAGCTGGACTGAATTGACCTCGCTTCAGGTTCAAAACAATTTGTTTTCTGGAAATATTCCTCCAGAAATTGGGAAATTGACAAGGCTTCAATACCTTTATCTGTATAATAACACATTCTCTGGTTCCATTCCCCCAGAGATCGGAAACTTGAAGGATTTATCAAATCTAGACCTTTCAGGAAACAATATTTCAGGCCCCCTTCCTCCAACACTGTGGGATCTCACAAATCTTCAAATCCTGAATCTTTTCTTCAATAACATCAATGGTAAAATCCCACCAGAAGTTGGAAATTTGAAGGTGCTGGAAACTCTCGATCTCAACACCAACCAGCTCCATGGGCAGGTGCCACAGACCATTTCAAATATTACCTCTTTAACTGCCATCAGTCTGTTTGGCAATAACTTCTCTGGAAGCATTCCAAGTGATCTTGGGAAGTACATGCCTTCTCTGAAGTATGCTAGCTTTTCAAACAATAGTTTCTCTGGAGAATTGCCTCCTGAATTGTGTAGTGGGCTGAGTCTTCAACAATTTACAGTCAACAGCAACAATTTTACAGGGTCATTACCGACCTGCTTGAAGAATTGTTCGGAGCTAACTAGAGTTCGGCTTGAACAGAACCTATTCACTGGAAACATCACCGATGCATTTGGTGTCCTTCCAAATCTTGTTTATGTTGCCCTCAGTGACAATCAATTTATCGGTGAAATTTCACCAGATTGGGGAGAATGTAAGAACCTCACCAATCTAATGATGGACGGAAACAGAATTTCTGGTGAAATCCCTCCTGAGCTGGGGAAGTTGCCCGAGCTTCAACTTCTAAGCCTGGGCTCCAATGACCTGACTGGAAGGATTCCTGCTGTTCTGGGAAATCTGAGCATGTTATTCAAGCTAGATTTGAGCAACAATCATTTGACAGGGGAGGTACCTCGGAGTCTAACCAGCTTGAAAGGCCTTCAGTATCTCGACTTATCTAATAACAAGCTGACTGGAAACATACCAAAAGAGTTTGGGAGTTATGAGAAGCTATCAAGCTTGGACTTGAGCCACAACAACCTTTCTGGTGACATACCTTTTGAACTCGGCAACTTAAACTCGTTGCAGTACTTGTTGGATCTTAGCAGCAACTCACTCTCAGGAGCCATACCTCAAAACTTGGGAAAGCTATCACGGTTGGAGATTCTCAATGTCTCACATAACCATCTCTCAGGAAGAATCCCAGCTTCGCTGTCTTCCATGGGTAGCCTGTCTTCTTATGATTTCTCATACAATGAGTTGACAGGCCCTTTACCAACTGAAGGCGTTTTCCAAAATGCATCTGCAAGATCTTTTGTTGGAAATCCAGGATTGTGCGGTAAAGCAGAAGGACTATCACAATGCCCGACAACAGACAGCAGCAAGTCCTCCAAGGTTAACAAAAAGGTTCTTATTGGTGTTGTCGTTCCGGTTTGTGTCTTGTTAGTAATAGCAACCATCTTTGCTGTTCTGCTATGTTTCCGAAAAATCAAAATAGTCACCAATGGCGAGAGTTCCAACTCAGCAATATGGGAAAAAGAGTGCAAAATCACACTAGGGGATATTGTCAAGGCCACCGATGACTTCAACGAGAAGTACTGCATTGGAAGAGGAGGATTCGGCAGTGTTTACAAAGCAATATTGTCGACAGGTGAAGTAGTCGCAGTCAAGAAACTCAACATGTCAGACTCCAGTGACGTCCCAGCAACCAATCGCCAGAGTTTCGAGACTGAGATTAAAATGCTGACAGAAGTTAAGCACCGAAACATCATAAAGCTTTATGGGTTTTGCTCCAGCAGGGGCTGCTTGTACCTGGTTTACGAGTACGTTGAAAGAGGAAGTCTGGGAAAAGTGCTGTATGGGACAGAAGGGGAGGTGGAGCTTGGTTGGGGCAGGAGAGTGAATACAGTGCGAGGAGTAGCTCATGCAATTGCCTACTTGCACCACGATTGTTCTCCACCCATTGTGCACCGTGACATTTCACTGAACAACATTTTGCTAGAGCCAGATTTTGAGCCACGTCTCGCGGATTTTGGCACAGCAAGACTCTTGAATACAGATTCCTCCAACTGGACGGCAGTTGCCGGGTCTTATGGCTACATGGCTCCAGGTAAGCTAACAATCCTAAATTCTTGTTTTTGTGCTCTTGTCATTCAAGAATCTGCTCTAAAATTATAAAAGCTATAACATGTTACAACAAGGAAATTGGAAACAGGGCATGCTGCTGAGAATTTTCGTGCTAAATGTTTCAAATGTTGATTTTGATTGGCTGATGTTTTCAGAGCTGGCACAAACAATGCGGGTCACAGACAAGTGTGATGTGTATAGCTTTGGGGTGGTGGCTTTGGAAGTCATGATGGGAAGGCACCCGGGAGACCTCTTATCTTCATTATCATCTATAAAACCATCATTGTCGAACGATCCACAGATTTTTCTAAAGGATGTGCTAGACCCGCGGCTCGAAGCTCCCACAGGCCAAGCAGCAGAGGAAGTTGTTTTCGTAGTTAGAGTGGCCTTAGCATGCACACAAACCAAGCCAGAGGCACGGCCCACCATGCATGTTGTGGCACAAGAATTATCAGCAAGAACTCGACCTTCCCTGGCTGAGCCACTGGACTCGATCACTATCAGCAGTTTAAGAAATTTTCAAAAATAAAGCACGATGGACACAGTACTGAGTTCTATATTTTTTTTGATAACCCTTTCGTGTAATTAGTTCCTATCATGGTTTAGAATTAGGTATAAATAAATGAAGAACATTGTAGTAATTGTATAAACTTTGAAAATTGACTTTACTTGTACATTAATGTTTCAACTTTTGAACAGATAAGTAAAAGGAACGTAAGTTTTGTCGGTAATTATCATTGCCTTATTGTTTCTAATTGAAGATCCCCAGTAGACCATTTGCAGAATAAAGAACAAGAAGAACAATTATGAGCTATCAATTGCTGAGATCAAGGGGCAGATCAATCGATAAGGTTATTGCCATCCCTTTGCTTTTATTTATAGTAAATTGAAACATTACAAACTCTTCTCGTATGTTTATTCTAGATAAGTCTCGAATTGGAAGTAGTAATTAAACAAAACTCATCAACAATGATCTTATTATTACAAGATGAACTCTAATTGATTGATAATGTAACCCTAATCCATTTGCAGTCTTGGAATCAAAGTCTTCAATCTTCAACAAGTTTGTCCCATTTATAAACAAAAACAACAGGAAATTTGTCAAAAAGCTGATGTTCTTCAGACTCCACAAGTAAATGATTTTCGATAAATGGAAATTGAAGCCAACGTTGCAAGTCTTGAAAGATTCATTGAAAACAAAGGGCCTTTTGAAATGCTACTCAAAACTCACCAATTTGCATCATAAACAAATTTTCTTTGCTTTCTTTACTATTATCAAAGCTGTTGAGTTGAGATGGTTTAAGCTGAATTATAACCGAAGCAGAGCCGGCTCGAAGAACATGCTCATGAATCAATGCCAACCATGTCACGACCCGAGTCCCGGATCCGTGACCGGCAAATAGGCATGGTCCCCCTCCAAGGTCCCACACCTATGCGAACCCAAACTTACACACAAACTTATCATTCAACTTCAGAATTTACGCAACAGAAATATCAAAATAGACTTCATTACATAATTCAATTGTCCTTACACACAAGTTGATTACATATTGTTTTACTTGTGGAGCACTAACTAGACATATGAACAAAAGTATCAAGCACAACCAAAATAGCAGGTTCCAAGAGTAGGACAAATTGACCTGCTAGCAAGCTACGATCCTGAAAATAATGAATAATGAGGGGGTGAGTTCAACAACTTAGTGAGTAGATAATATCCAATATACACATACGAGATAATATAGCAAAGAGAAGTATAATATCAAATCGGCTCAAGGTTCTTACAACAAATCTCTCAAATAGGTCATAACAAGAACGTATAGGTAAAGCTCGTCGTGAAAATCAGAATGTAGTGAGCATAAGGCTCCGTCATCGTGGGGTGATCGATCCACACAGAGTTGGTGACTCCCGACCAACTAGGGTTTCGAGATACGATGTGCACAAAGACTAACATTTCCTCGTTAGCATGGGTATTCCGATCGACATCATCTGTAGGTACATATATATCATAATCAAACAGACAAATTCATATCTCAAGGCTCAGCTCATGATATCGATCAAATGAGGAGCTATCAATTCACAAACAAATACTGGCTCATATCAAGAACATATATTCAATAAATGATTATGCTTTATCGTAACAAGAATAATACTTAATGTATATATTATCAAGAAGCATAATCTAAATACTATCAAATCAAATATTTATAATATTTCTCATGCATATTAAATATTATCCACTCACCGGAGTCAAAAGCAGACAAATTCCAAAAGCGTAATGTTGACTGAAACTTTACTCGGTGTCCCGCGGTAGATTATCGGGATTATCTGAATATATAAAAGAAGATATACTCAAAAATGACTCAAAAGAAGTAAAATACCTTAATAACATATCTAAGAGTTCAAATCATAATCCTATGTAGTTTTAAATCAAACTATCCATTTTTCGCAAAACCTAAAACAAAGGTTTCTTCCAAAATCTAATTCCAATACATAACTCATAAATTGATAATAATCTATCCAATAAACTTCAACTATTCATCAAACCAATATGAAATGCTATTATTTCATCTAGGGACCATTCTGAAATTTTCTCATATTTTTAGGACCAAATCGTAATTTTACCAAATTGAAGGACTAAATTGAACTCCTCTTAAATTCACAACTATACTGAAATTTTGTCCATAATTCATCCTCAATTCTGTCCAGAATCTCGAATTTCACCCCAGGGACCAAACTGTAATTTTTCCAAAGTTCAGGGACCAAACTGTAATTTTCACAAAAAGGACCAAAATGACATTTTGTCATCTTCAACCTCAGCCCAGAATTTCCAGCAAGGGTTTTCAATTTTCTTAACATTATTTCACCATTTTTCTCAATATTTTCTTAAACCAAACATCTCAAAACTTCAAAATCATCTACAATCAACTAATTAAATCATTACCCAACACTTTCAACCCTTAACATCTCTATTAATTCATCAATCAAACCCAAATAAATTTCTCAAACCCTAACAATCAATACAAACCAAATCATAGCTAATAATCATATTTATACATAAATAAACACACATATTACCTTAACAACTTATTTCTCCTTCTTCTTTTCTCTTCCTCTTCTCTTTCCCTCTTTTCTCTTCTTCTTCTTCTTTCTTCCTCTCTTCCGATTCTCTCTCTAATTGCAGATCTATCTTTCTTTCTTTTTTTCCTTTTCTTTTCTATTTATATTTACTAGCTTGGATTATTACTACTTTACCCCTTTACCTAATTTTTCCTAATTCTAGCCACCAAGGGCACTCATGTATTTTTCATTTTTATAGATATATATATATATTTTTTAAAATACTACAATCTCCCCACCTTATAAAAGTTTCGTCCTCGAAACTAAATAAATGTTTGAATACGTACCGAGATTATCAAAAAGATGAGGATATTCCTCACGCATTTTATCCTCAAGTTCCCATGTTGCTTCTTCAATAGAATGACCTTTCCACTTCACCTTTACCGAAGCTATATCCTTCGACCTTAGCTTTCTCACTTGTCGATCCACTATAGTTTCTGGTTGCACCTCATAAGTCACATCATCTCGTAACTCAACTGGATGTACTTCTAACACATGAGATGGATCCGGCATATACTTCCGTAGCATAGAAACATGAAATACCGGATGTATAGCCGACAAATTTGGCGGTAAGGCCAACCTATAAGCAACTGCTCCAATTCTCTCCAAAATCTCATATGGCCCAATAAATCGAGGACTTAGTTTGCCTTTCTTTCCAAACCTGAATACTCCTTTGGTCGGTGAGACCTTTAAAAACACACAATCACCCACTGAAAACTCTAAGTCACGCCTCCTTTTATCCGCGTAACTTTTCTGCCTACTTTGAGCTGTTTGAAGCTTCCTTCTGATCACCTCTATCTTCTCTGAGGTAATTTGAATCAACTCAGGTCCCATTAGCTTTTTCTCACCAACTTCAAACCAACAAACTGGTGATCTACATTTCCGTCCGTACAACGCCTCATAAGGTGCCATCTCTATGCTAGCCTGATAACTGTTGTTGTAAGCAAATTCCACTAATGATAGGAACTTATTCCAACCAACTCCAAAATCCATAACACAGGCTCTCAACATATCCTCCAATATTTGAATAGTCCTTTCAGACTGACCATCAGTCTGAGGGTGAAAAGTTGTGCTCAGTTGCACTTTAGTACCCATCGCTTCCTGAAACTTCACCCAAAATCGCGAAGTGAATTGTGGACCTCTATCTGAAATTATCGAGATTGGCACTCCATGCAATCGTACAATCTCGCTAATAAACAATTCTGCCAACTTTGCATACCCATAAGAAATCTTAACTGGTAGAAAATGAGCTGATTTTGTCAATCTATCAACAATCACCCATATCGAATCATAACCCTCCTGACTCCTAGGCAACCCAGTCACAAAGTCCATTGTGATCCTTTCCCACTTCCATTCTGGTATCAACAATGGTTGCAGCAATCCAGGAGGTCTTTGATGTTCACCTTTTACCCTTTGACAGGTCAAACACCTAGAAACAAAGTCTGCTACATCAGCCTTCATCCTATTCCACCAATAGCACACCTTAAGATCTTTATACATCTTGGTGGAACCCGGATGCACTGTATAGATTGTCTGATGTGCCTCAGTCATCAGTTCTCTCTTCAGATCATCAACATCAGGTACACAAAGTCTATCCCCAAATCTCAACACATCGTCATCACCAATCACAAAACCTGCAATTTTACCCTGTTCAACCTCACTTCTAATCTTGCGTAGTGAATCATCTTCCTTCTGAGCTGCTTTTATCCTCTCAAACAAGTCTGACTTAACCTGAAAGTGAGCAATCATTGCTCTACCTTTGCTAAGGTTAAATTTAACTCCTTCATCCACTAATCCATGCAACTCCTTAATCAAAGGTCTTCGTACATATTGAATATGAGCTAGGCTCCCTGATGATTTTCTACTCAAAGCATCGGCAACTACATTTGCCTTGCCTGGGTGATACTGTATAGTACAATCATAATCTTTCAACAGTTCCATCCATCTCCTTTGCCTCATATTCAGATCTCTCTACTAAAAGATTTACTTCAAACTTTTATAATCCATAAAGATTTCACAAGTTTCTCTATATAGGTAATGCCTCCAAATCTTCAAAGCAAAAACTATAGCAGCCATCTCTAAATCATGTGTAGAGTAGTTTTGTTCATGCTTCTTCAACTGCCGTGAAACATAGGAAATAACCTTGCCATTTTACATTAAAACACATCCTAACCCTACTCTCAAGGCATCACAATAAACTGTGTAACCACCAGAACCCGATGGTACTTCTAGAATTGGAGTTGTAGTCAATCTCTGCTTCAATTCCAAGAAGCTTTTCTCACAAGCTTCAAACCACTGAAACTTCACATTTTTCTGTGTTAACTTAGTCAATGGTGCAGAAATTCGAGAAAAGTTCTCCACAAACCTCCTATAGTATCCAACCAAACCAAAGAAACTCCTAATTTCTATTGCCGAAGTAGGCCTAAGCCATTGCTTTACTGCTTCAATCTTTTAAGGATCAACCTCAATCCCATTTCTTGACACTACATGTCCAAGAAATGCTACCCTCTCCAGCCAAAACTCGCTTTTTGAAAATTTACCATACAATTGATGATCCCACAGAGTTTTAAGCACTATCCTCAAGTGTTGCTCATGCTCCTCTCTAGACTTTGAATAAATCAAAATATCATCAATAAAAACTATCACAAATTGATCAATAAATTGTTTAAACACTCTGTTCATCAAGTCCATAAAAGCTGCTGTCGCATTCGTTAATCCAAAAGACATTACCAAAAACTCATAGTGACCATATCGAGTTCTAAAAGCGGTTTTTGGAATGTCTTCCTTTCTTATCCTCAACTGATGATACCCAGATCGAAGATCAATCTTAAAAAAGAATTGAGCTCCCTGCAACTGATCAAACAAATCATCTATTCGAGGGAGTGGGTATCTATTTCGAATTGTCACTCGATTTAGTTGTCTATAATCTATACATAACCTTAATGACCCATCTTTCTTCTTCACAAACAACACTGGGGCTCCCCAAGGAGACACACTTGGCCGGATGAACTTCTTATCTAATAAATCCTGCAATTGTTCCTTTAGCTCTCTCAATTCTGCTGGTGCCATTCTATATGGTGCCATTGATATTGGTTCGGTACCCGGAACCAAATCAATAGAAAAATCAATCTCTCTATACGGAGGTAATCCAGGTAACTCATCAGGAAATACATCAATGAACTCCTTAGCTATAGGAACTTGGTCCAATTGGGGAATTTCCTTATTTACATCCACTATGTGTGCTAGGTAACATTGTACCCCTTTTCGTACCATTCTTCTCGTGATAGTCGATAACATAATTGATGAAGACACAATTTTATCTCCTCGAAACACTAATCTTGTTTCTCCATCTAATCCAAATACTACCTCCTTACCCCAACAATTTACTAAAGCCCTATGCTTTGACAACCAATCCATTCCCAAAATCACATCAAAATCGATCATATCTAAAACATTCAAGTCTCCCATAAGGATCTTATCTCCAATTTCTATCTCACAATTTTTATACACATACTTCACCAATATTGATTCATCCAAAGGAGTAGAAACCGAAATGGGAAATTCTAATAGAGTTGGTTGTCTATCTAACCTCATGGCAAAATATAGGGACACAAATGAATGGGTGGCACCAGTATCAAATAAAACTTTGGCTTCAAAAGAGCAAACAGGAAGAATACCTGAGACAACAGTGTTGGATGTCTGAGCATCCTGTTGAGTCAAGGTAAAGACTCTAGCATGCCTCTGATCCTGTTGCCCCTGACCTCTGCCCCCTCTTCCCCTCTGACCACGTCCACCAAAACCTCTGCCACTATGAGCCATAGACTGCCCCGTCGATGGTGACTGAAGAGGACGTTGAGCTGAACTAGATGCCCCTGAAGCTGATAATTGTCTCCTAGGGCACTCCCTAATCTTATGGCCTAGTTGGCCGCAATTAAAACAAGCTCCGGTCATCCTATAACATTCTGCACTAGTATGACCTCCTCCACAGTACTGGCATAAGGAATTGTCCCCAGATGGAACAAATGAGCTACGGGGTGCAGTTTGAACTGAACTTTGGCCATAACTCCGAGCATCACTACTACCACTTTGATTACCCGAGCCACTAACTGTAATTCTCGGTCTGAACCTCCTCTGAACCCCAAAATCTTGACGACCCCTTCGTCCCCTAAATGGACCCACACTTGATCCTCCTGGTTGTCTGGAGGACTGACCCTCCTCTCTAGACCTTTTTGGCTGACTTATAACTACATCCTCAAATTCTCGTGCCTCAATCTGCCTGGCGCAGTCAACAGCTGAGGAGTACGATGGAAACACCTGGGACACCATCGCTATGAATATAGAGGATCTAAGCCCTCTTATGAACCTCTTGATTCTCCACTCTTCCGTAGGTAGAAGATATTCAGCATATCTAGACAACTGGGTGAACTTTAGATCATATTCATCAACCGTCATACTCCCTTGAGATAACCTCTCAAATTCATAAAGTCGAGCATCTCTAACACTCTGAGGGAGAAATCTCTCTAAGAACATGGTGCTAAACTCATTCCATGTCCATTGAGCCTCTGTTGGTCTTGCTCTCTTCCTAGACTCGAACCAAGAAATTGCCACATCTCCCTCCAACCTAAATGACGCCAAACTTACAGCTCGATGGTCTGTACATCCCAAAATTTCACATCGACGCCATATATCATCAAGGAATCTTTGAGGATCTTCTGAACTACTCATCCCAGTAAAGGTAGGAGGTGTCAACTTCATGAAGTCATTCAAAGGCACATTTACCCCATGAACAGTATGAGATGATGATGGTACATCTCTATCCCTTCTCCTATCTCCCCCCATATTAGATTCCATCCAAGTTCGCATAGTCCTGCTAAGCTGCCGCAACTCTGTCATCATTTCGAGTGGCGACTGTTCGCACTGCTTCACCAACCTCATTTTCCTCTTCAACCTCATAAGTCCCCTCCTCCCCTGGTGGAGGTATCTCTTCAACATATTGAGGCGCTGGAGCACCTCCTCTTCTTTGCCTAGTATTCCTCAATTGTACAATAGGGACATCATCTTGATCGTCACCTACTCTAATAGTATCAGCTATACGCCTATTCCTCGACATATCCTATATATATAAAAAAATATACACTTGTCATGTCAAAACAAATAGCACAATAGTTATCAATTCATTATCGGAAAACATATTTATAGAAGACACAAGAAATCAAGAAGACATGCTTGATAAGAGTTCACAATTTCAAGCATAACAAACAAGACAATACGGATCCTAATGCTCCACATTATAAATTAACTATTTTATTATTATTTTTTTTTTAGCTCTGATACCATCTTTGTCACGACTCGAGTCCCGGATCCGTGACCGGCACATAGGCATGGTCCCCCTCCAAGGTCCCACACCTATGCGAACCCAAACTTACACACAAACTTATTATTCAACTTCAGACTTTATGCAGCGGAAATATCAAAATAGACTTCATTACATAATTCAATTGTCCTTACACACAAGATGATTACATATGGTTTTACTTGTCGAGCATTAACTAGACATATGAACAAAAGTATCAAGCACAACCAAAATAGCAGGTTCCAAGAGTAGGACAAATTGACCTGCTAGCAAGCTACGATCCTGAAAATAATGAATAATGAGGGGGTGAGTTCAACAACTTAGTGAGTAGATAATATCCAATATACACATACGAGATAATATAGCAAAGAGAAGTATAATATCAAATCGGCTCAAGGTTCTTACAACAAATCTCTCAAATAGGTCATAACAAGAACGTATAGGTAAAGCTCGTCAGAAAATCAGAATGTAGTGAGCATAAGGCTCCGTACTGTGGGATGATCAGTCCACACAGGTTGGTGACTCCCCCGACCAACTAGGGTTTCAGATACGATGTGCACAAAGACTAACATTTCCCTGTTAGCATGGGTATTCTGACTGGCATACTGTAGGTACATATATATCATAATCAAACAGACAAATTCATATCTCAAGGCTCAGATCATGATATCGATCAAATGAGGAGCTATCAATTCACAAACAAATACTGGCTCATATCAAGAACATATATTCAATAAATGATTATGCTTTATCGTAACAAGAATAATACTTAATGTATATATTATCAAGAAGCATAATCTAAATACTATCAAATCAAATATTTATAATATTTCTCATGCATATTAAATATTATCCACTCACCGGAGTCAAAAGTAGACAAATTCCAAAAGCAGAATGTTGACGAAACTTTACTGGTGTCCCGCGGGTAGATTATCGGGATTATCTGATTATATAAAAGAAGATATACTCAAATTGACTCAAAAGAAGTAAAATACCTTTAATAACATATCTAAGAGTTCAAATCATAATCCTATGTATTTTTAAATCAAACTATCAATTTTTCGCAAAACCTAAAACAAAGGTTTCTTCCAAAATCTAATTCCAAATACATAACTCATAAATTGATAATAATCTATCCAATGAACTTCAACTATTCATCAAACCAATCTGAAATGCTATTATTTCATCTAGGGACCATTCTGAAATTTTCTCATATTTTTAGGACCAAATCGTAATTTTACCAAATTGAAGGACTAAATTGAACTCCTCTTAAATTCACAACTATACTGAAATTTTGTCCATAATTCATCCTCAATTCTGTCCAGAATCTCGAATTTCACCCCCAGGGACCAAACTGTAATTTTTCCAAAGTTCAGGGACCAAACTGTAATTTTCACAAAAAGGACCAAAATGACATTTTGTCATCTTCAACCTCAGCCCAGAATTTCCAGCAAGGGTTTTCAATTTTCTCAACATTATTTCACCATTTTTCTCAATATTTTCTTAAACCAAACATCTCAAAACTTCAAAATCATCTACAATCAACTAATTAAATCATTACCCAACACTTTCAACCCTTAACATCTTTATTAATTCATCAATCAAACCCAAATAAATTTCTCAAACCCTAACAATCAATACAAACCAAATCATAGCTAATAATCATATTTATACATAAATAAACACACATATTACCTTAACAACTTATTTCTCCTTCTTCTTTTCTCTTCCTCTTCTCTTTCCCTCTTTTCTCTTCTTCTTCTTCTTTCTTCCTCTCTTCCGATTCTCTCTCTAATTGCAGAGCTGCTATTTGTAGATGATAATAGCTCCCCTCTACATGAGCTGCTATTTGTAGCAGCTCATGTGCTTTTTTCTTTTAATTACCAAGAGAGTGTGTGTATATTATCTATAATATAAATGGTACGGAAAACACTGTAGTTCCCCGTGCTAATATATATATATATATATTTGATATTTTTTTGGATAAAAATGATATATTTTATGTATTTATGTTTTTAGATTTTATTTTTATTTTATTTTTTATATTTATCATTTTGAAATTTTAATTTATGTCGGTTATATTATATTTTATTTTTAAATTTTTATTATTATTTTTTAGTCCCAGAAGACACTACAGCAATCTAAAGTGTTTTTTTGCGCCATGATAATATATATTCTTTTGGTGTGTTTTGTTCTTTTTGGACAAAAATAATTTATATTTTATGTATTTGTGTTTTTATTTTTTTCATTTATTTTTTGTACTTATCGTTCTGAAATTTTAATTTATGTCAATTACATTGTATTTTATTTTTTAAATTTTTTATTATTATTTTCTGTTCCCAAAACACACCGTAGGAATTTACAATGTTTTATCTGCGCCATATATATATATATATACACAATAAAACACGTCTCGGTTTTACTGTGTTAATCCATAGTAACACCTACTATTAATATTTTTTTTTTGAAAGACAAATGGTTGTTGAGGTAGTCGAGATGGTATAAAGAGCGTCAGATTAAGGTTCCCTCTGAGGGCATGAGTTTGAATCTCACTCGCAACATATTTTTTTTAGCGAATCCAAATTAAAATTAGATTTAATATATATTTTTGAGAAAAATGAACGAATGTTGAGGTGGCCGAGCGGGTTTATGAGGTGGGAAACAAAAATTTTATTCGAGAGGTTGGGGGTTCAAGTCCCACTCTTGACAGATTTATTTTTTACTTGAAAATATGATTAATTTTTTTAATGATGATGATAATGTTCTTGCTTTTTAACGATGATGATAATTTTATGTTGGTTATTTCGTTGAAACATATTAAACAGATAAATTTATATCAATTTAAAATTCATATATTTTATAGAAAACTTGCACGTCACAAGAATTCTGCACGAATTTATTATTTTAACCAAAAATATATTATAAAAAAAAAATTGTGTTGAAAAAAATATGGTACTGCCCGCGACGAGGCGCGGTGCATTGGTTAGATTAATATTATAATATTATATATATATATATATATTCTTTTGATATTTTTTTGGACAAAAATGATCCATATTTTATGTATTTGTGCTTTTAGATTTTATTTTTATTTTTTTCATTTTATTTTTTGTAATTATCGTTTTGAAATTTTAATTTATATCGGTTACATTGTATTTTATTCCTAAAATTTTTATTATTATTTTCCGGTCCCAGAAAACACTATAGCAATCTATAGTGTTTTCCTGCGCCATGATAATATATATATATATATATATATATATATATATATTCTTTTGGGTTTTCTTTTTGGACAAAAATAAACCATATTTTATGTATTTGTGTTTTTTGATTTTGTTTTTATTTTTTTTCATTTATTTTTTGTACTTGTCGTTCTAAAATTTTAATTTATGTCGGTTACATTTTATTTTATTTTTAAATTTTTTATTTTTATTTTTTGTTGCCACAAAACACTGTATCAATCTATAATGTTTTCTTGCGCCATGATACACACACACACACACACACACACACACATACACATATACACAATAAAACACGTCCCAGTTTTACTGTGTCAATCCACAGTGACATCTACTATTAATATATATTTTCATGAAAGATAAAGGTTGTTGAAGTAGCCGAGATGGTCTAAAAAACGTCAGATTAAGGTCTCCTCTAAGGGCATGAGTTCGAATCCCACTCTCAACACATTTCTTTTTGGCGAATTCACATTAAAATTAAAATTAATATATATTTTCGAGAAAGATGAACAAATGTTGAGATGGCTGAGCGGGTTTATGAGGCGGAAGACAAAAAATTTGTTCGAGAGGTTGGGGGTTCAAGTCCCACTCTTGATAGATTTCTATTTTACTTAAAAATATGATTAATTGTTTTTAATAATAATGATAGTTTTCTTGTTTTTTTAATGATGATGATAATTTTATGTTGGTTATTTCGTTGAAACCTATTAAACAGATAAATTTATATCGATTTAAATTTCATATATTTTATAGAAAACTTGCACGTCACAGGAATTCTGCACAAATTTATCATTTTAACCAAAACATTATTATAAAAAAACAATTAATATTTTTTTGTGCTGAAAAAAATATAGTACCGCCCGCGACGAGGCGCGGGGAATTGACTAATATATATATATATATATATATATAGAAGGAAACAAAGGAAGGGAGTGTGTGTGTATATATAGTAGAAAATAATGTACTATATTAAAAATATTTATTTTTGTTTTTATTCAAAAATACCTCAACAAGAGAGTAAAAAATTATATATATTTAAAAATACCTCAACAAGAAAGTAAAAAATTATATATAAAATTAATAATTATATTGTTGGAGGGTTTTTTAAAAATAATTATTTAATTATATAACTTACTCCTATTAATTGTATAATTAATTGCATAATTAAAATACATACAAAATAATTATACTATATTTAAAATAATATAAAAAAAATAGCTCTCCAAAATGGCTCTTACCAATGGAGCACACATCAATAAAAAAATCATATAATCACTATTCAAGAAGCCATTTTACAGATTTGACTCTTAAAAATAACTATTACTATTGGATTTAATCTTAATAACTATCAGCTAGATAACAAGCATTCAAAACGATGGATCTTGTAGGGTAGGCTAATCACAATGCAAGAGTATATGGTTGAGATTATTTAAAAAAAAAAAAAATTTAAAAAATATTTTTTATATCATTATATAAAAATATTTTTAAAATACTGTATAAAATTAATCAGTCGGGTCATAGTCAACCTCCAAGTTTGATAGGTTAATACTAAAATTCAAGCTCTTATCCAATAAGATTATTGGACACAAATATCATTTGTTTCGATGGTCTAAAATGGTATAAACGACCAAAATGACATTTTATTCTAAAGATGAATTTGAAAAGTATTATGATACTGAAATTTGTTGACTTGACTTAAATAAATATGATATAGACAGATGATTTATTCTTTTTATTTTTTTCCATGACACTAAATTAGTGGACACACAATGTTGTTGCCAAGAAAAAATATATATATTTTTTTAAAATGAATTCAAAACGCAGCAAACTGTATAAATAAATATTTGAAAGTATCAATATATTTAAAAAATATATTTTTTATTTTTCACAGTAGAATATTAAAATTATTGATCTGATATTGTTTAATGAGATTCATTTAAAAAAAGCACTTGAAAAAAAGAAGAAAAACTATCGGACTTTCAAAGACACACTCGGTCAAAGTTAGCCCTCAAGTTTGTTTTAATGCAATATATACTATAATATTCATATAAAATACTCATATGTAAATTATACTTGTTATTTAATACACATATTTATATTTTTAATAAATAAATTTGGACTCAATATGTAATTTGTTAATATTTAAATTTATTAGTTGATGGATAATCTATATATATATATAAAATAAAAAATCGTCAGTGCGAGAAGCCCATTGTATACAATTTAGGATACCCATTGGAATTCCAAGTTGAAGCGACCTTTCTCTGTTTACTATGTGGATCAAAATTAAATATATTATTTTATTTATAACACCGCAAAATCACGTGGACGAACATGTGGGATGCCGTGATTTTTTATTTATTTATACGTGATTAGCCACCTTGATTATTTGAATTACTTCCTCTCTTTTTTTTACACACCCGCTTTTTGATAGTAGAATGTTTGTTTTTCTTTTTTAAATTATTTTTTTCTAATCTTTTTTAGTATTTTAATGTACTGAAATAAAAAAAATATTTTAATATATTTATAAATAAAAAAACACTTCAAAAAACTAACATACACCCCTAAGAAATTACCAAGAAATTCTCGGATCCATCTAGGAATGTGATAGTAGAACTTCTAGATTGATGAATTAATTATATTCTCTTCTTCAAAACTACTATTTTACTTTACTTTGAAGTTTGAACCTTGTTTTTTTTTCTTTCTTCGCCACGTGTTATTATAAATAATATTGCCTGGGTATTTAAAATAAAAAAATATTTCGTTGTTTTTAATATGAAAAATTATTTAAAGCGTCTCTAACCACTATATAAAACAGCTAAAAAGAGGAATTAAAACTTCAAATCATAAAACGAATTCCACTAGAATTGTTTAATAAACCCAACCCATCATCACACGGATGGTGGATCGATGGAATTAATTAAGATCATAATTACTTTGGTTTAAGGTAATCAATCAAGATGTTCATATGTGACTTCACTCAATCCATCCACCCATTCGTGTTGGTGATTAATGGAAGGATTTGTGCACCTATATTATAGGTTAATGGGATTGCCATTAGCTCTTATTTATTTATTTATTTCTACCACTAAGAAGGGTTCTCTTTGCTTCACCATCTTTATATATATATATATATATATATATATATATATATATATATATATATATATTTATTTATTTATTTATGGCGAGGTATTATATATTTTTATAGCCCCAATTCCTTTGAAGATTTTTGAAAATCATTTGCTTTTGATTCGACATTATCGGATTTGTATTTGATTATTGTTTTAATATATACTTAATTTGAAGAGATAGAAATAAAAATAAAGACATAAAATAATTTTAGAGTAAATCTTATATTTATAAAACATAAAGTATAAGGAAAAATGTTATCTTTGTGTATACCATCTTAGTTGTTTTTCCCGTAGCAATAACCAAACACTATATAAAATTCCAACTGTTTTTTAAAAGTGATTTAAGGCAAATAAAAACACATAGAATCGTTTATTATTTATATGTTATATTTCTATGAGGGTTTAATTAAATGTTTAATGAAACGAGTGCCAAATAAGGTTTTTGGTTCTGCATAACTTGAAACGACCATACTTTTGAAAATAATAATAATTTTCTATATTGATTTACATAAATAGAAGTGTTTTTTTAACCTATATTTTATAATAATAAAAATAATAACTAATAAATTAATATAAGGCAACCATCATCGTCAAAGACAGGTCTTGGTCTTCAAGTGATGGAATTAATGAATGGATATAAAAATCAATTAGACTTTAATACGCATCCAGTCCACACACTCCTACCACGGCACATGGAGGCATACAATCCCGACTTTTCAAAGTCAACTCTTCTGTCTTGTGCAAGTGTCACGTTAAGATAAGAAATTAAAGAAATAATTCTGATATGTTTCAAAATAAAATGAAATTAATCTACACAATGTCCACATATTCAGCCAAATTGCTGCAGCTTGAAAGCAAGTCCTCACGCTAAAAGCTATAAGATCAACGCAGAGATCTTGTCCAGCTTGCATAACCCAACAACCATGGCGGCTTCTCAAAAGCTTTATGCTGCTCTCTTCCATGTCCTCCTTCTCTCCTTGTTTCCTTTGAAGGCCAAATCATCAGCAAGAACACAAGCTGAAGCTCTCGTCCAATGGAGAGACACCTTGTCCTCTTCACCTCGTCCTCTTCCTTCATGGTCTCGTTCTGACCTCCACAACCTTTGCAGGTGGGCTGCTGTTTCCTGCACACCCACCTCTGGAACAGTCTCTCGAATAAACCTCTCCAGCCTAAACATAAATGGAACACTCGATCGATTCAACTTCACCCCATTCACTGATCTCACCAGGTTTGACATCCACAATAACAGTGTCAGTGGAACGATACCATCAGCCATCGGCAGCCTCTCCAAGCTCAATTACTTGGACCTCAGTGCCAACTTTTTCGAGGGCAGCATACCCGTGGAGATATCTTGGTTGACAGAGCTTCAGTATCTTAGTCTTAACAACAACAATCTCGCCGGTGCCATCCCCTTTCAACTTGCCAGTCTTCCCAAGGTAAGACACTTGGACCTTGGAGCTAACTACTTGGAAAACCCTGACTGGTCCAAATTTTCCATGCCTTCATTGGAATATCTTAGCTTTTTTCTCAATGAACTTACTTCAGAATTCCCTGCTTTTATAACCAATTGCCGGAACTTGACGTCCCTGGATTTGTCAAACAATCACTTCACAGGCCAAATACCAGAATTGCTCTTTACCAATCTGGGAAAGCTTGAGACCTTGAGTCTCTCTTACAATTCATTCGATGGGCCACTGTCACCCAACATTTCGAAGCTTTCCAATCTAAAAAACCTTAGTCTACAAACTAACCTGTTGAGTGGTCGAATTCCTGAAAGCATTGGCTCGATATCTGGTCTTGAAATTGTTGAATTGTTCAACAATTCTTTCCAAGGAAATATTCCATCTTCTATAGGCCAACTTAAGCATCTTGAAAAACTTGATCTTCGAATGAATGCCTTGAACTCAACGATCCCTCCTGAGCTTGGTCT
>CM063589.1:19415094-19438795 GCA_032356905.1 Salix exigua | reverse complement strand
GGTTAGTACAAAGACCAAGCTCAGGAGGGATCGTTGAGTTCAAGGCATTCATTCGAAGATCAAGTTTTTCAAGATGCTTAAGTTGGCCTATAGAAGATGGAATATTTCCTTGGAAAGAATTGTTGAACAATTCAACAATTTCAAGACCAGATATCGAGCCAATGCTTTCAGGAATTCGACCACTCAACAGGTTAGTTTGTAGACTAAGGTTTTTTAGATTGGAAAGCTTCGAAATGTTGGGTGACAGTGGCCCATCGAATGAATTGTAAGAGAGACTCAAGGTCTCAAGCTTTCCCAGATTGGTAAAGAGCAATTCTGGTATTTGGCCTGTGAAGTGATTGTTTGACAAATCCAGGGACGTCAAGTTCCGGCAATTGGTTATAAAAGCAGGGAATTCTGAAGTAAGTTCATTGAGAAAAAAGCTAAGATATTCCAATGAAGGCATGGAAAATTTGGACCAGTCAGGGTTTTCCAAGTAGTTAGCTCCAAGGTCCAAGTGTCTTACCTTGGGAAGACTGGCAAGTTGAAAGGGGATGGCACCGGCGAGATTGTTGTTGTTAAGACTAAGATACTGAAGCTCTGTCAACCAAGATATCTCCACGGGTATGCTGCCCTCGAAAAAGTTGGCACTGAGGTCCAAGTAATTGAGCTTGGAGAGGCTGCCGATGGCTGATGGTATCGTTCCACTGACACTGTTATTGTGGATGTCAAACACGGTGAGATCAGTGAATGGGGTGAAGTTGAATCGGGCGAGTGTTCCATTTATGTTTAGGCTGGAGAGGTTTATTCGAGAGACTGTTCGAGAGGTGGGGTTGCAGGAAACAGCAGCCCACCTGCAAAGGTTGTGGAG
This sequence comes from Salix exigua, assembly GCA_032356905.1. Classification (NCBI taxonomy): domain Eukaryota; kingdom Viridiplantae; phylum Streptophyta; class Magnoliopsida; order Malpighiales; family Salicaceae; genus Salix; species Salix exigua. The sequence goes on along the minus strand of CM063589.1, from coordinate 19,437,945 downwards.
GTCAGAACGAGACCATGAAGGAAGAGGACGAGGTGAAGAGGACAAGGTGTCTCTCCATTGGACGAGAGCTTCAGCTTGTGTTCTTGCTGATGATTTGGCCTTCAAAGGAAACAAGGAGAGAAGGAGGACATGGAAGAGAGCAGCATAAAGCTTTTGAGAAGCCGCCATGGTAGTTGGGTTATGCAAGCTGGACAAGATCTCTGCGTTGATCTTATAGCTTTTAGCGTGAGGAATTGCTTTCAAGCTGCAGCAATTTGGCTGAATATGTGGACATTGTGCAGATTAATTTCATTTTATTTTGAAACATATCAGAATTATTTCTTTAATTTCTTATCTTAACGTGACACTTGCACAAGACAGAAGAGTTGACTTTGAAAAGTCAGGATTGTATGCCTCCATGTGCCGTGGTAGGAGTGTGTGGACTGGATGCGTAATGAAGTCTAATTGATTTTTATATCCATTCATTAATTCCATCACTTGAAGACCAAGACCTGTCTTTGACGATGATGGTTTCCTTATATTAATTTATTAATTATAATGATTAAATATAGAAAATTATTATTATTTTCAAAAGTATGGTCGTTTCAAGTAATGCAGAACAAAAAACCTTATTTGGCACTCGTTTCATTAAACCCTCATAGAAATATAATATATAAATAATAAACGATTAAATATGTTTTTATTTGCCTTAAATCACTTTTAAAAAACAGTTGGAATTTAGCACCTAGTTTTTTATATAGTGTTTAGTTATTGGCAAAAAAAACAAAGATAGTATACACAAAGATAACATATTTCCTTATACTTTATGTTTTTTATATATAAGATTTACTCTAAAATTATTTTATGTCTTTATTTTTATTTCTATCTCTTCAAATTAAGTATATATTAAAACAATAATCAAATACAAATCCGATAATGTCGAATCAAAAGCAAATGATTTTCAAAAATCTTCAAAGGAATTGGGGCTATAAAAATATATAATACCTCACCTAGAAAATTAAGAGTAAATTAAACGTGCACCCTATATATATATATATTACAAAACAAATAAAAGGTGTGGACTTCTGCACTGTAGACCTAGACTGTTATTACTGTGGACTGTGGCAGTGCCCGGACGGCTTTGCCCTTAATGAGCCCGTGCGTTTTATCTTTCTCTGGGGACTGTTTTCGTCTCTTCCTCTCTCACTTTCTTCGCTTCGTCTGCTCGGTTCCTTCGTTTTTGGCAGAGAGAACGACGGGCTGTTTGGCTCACGGATGAACGGTCGAACGAGGATGCCGGTTCGTGGGTTGGCTTCGGGTCGTTCTTGGTGTTTGATGAGGTATGATTTCGCCCCCTTCTTTGCGCCAATTTCTGCTTTCTCTCGGTTTCTTTGCATTGGGTTCTTCGGTTTATGTTTTTTTTTTCATTTTTTCCCCTTCTTCTCCCTCGATTCATCTTCTTTCTGGTGTGGGTGTTCAGTAATTGATTGTATTTTTGATTTCTCTGGTCTGGGTATTCAGCAATTGATTGGGTTTTTTGGATTGCTCATTGTCTGTGTGTTCGGTTTTCTGGGGTTCGTGCTCGGGATGCTTGCGATTGGTCGTTTGTGTGTGTTGGGGGGTGGGTTATTGGTTCAATTGGGTTCGGGTTGGGTTGATCGATGGTTTGGAGGTGGTTGAATTCTCGGGTAAACATAGTCCTTGGTTCGTTTGATTCGGGTGCTCTCGGTTTAGTTTGATTGGCTGTTATTTGTGTTGATTTGGGTTCATTGCTCTCGGTTTAGAGCTTAAAATAAAATGAATTGAATATTGATTTGGTTGTTGCTCTCTGCTGATCACTTAATTTTTGTTTTCGTTTGCTTTGCTTTCTTCGATAGTTGTTACTGTTCCAATCTGGTTTCGTTACTTCAATTACTCCTGTTGCCCCATGTCACTTCACATTAATTAACATGTCTGTGCATTTTGCAGGGTGACATGCTGTTTTTTTGACTTCTTCTCTTATGATCTTTGCCTCAGTAGACTGCGCCGCCTTCTTTCCTCTGTTAAGTAATTTTTTCATTGTAATTGTAATGTTTATCTTTGCTTTTTTGTCCTGTTTCCTCTCCTGCATATTTCTCTTGCGTTTCATTTCCTCTGGTACCTTCTTTTGCTTTCCATTTTTCTTCTCAGCTCTGCTTTGGATTTCTTGCGTAATTGATCCTATTTCTTTTACTCTTCTTTCTTGAGGTTCTGGTCTGCTACTTCTCACAAATTGCTGCAAAGACTCACCCTTGCTGCAAAGACTCACCCTTTGTGTTGGTCATTCTACTTTTGAGGTTAGTTGGCTTTTTCTAGGACAATTTTGGACAAAAAACAGATATCACAGAAGAGTATATGATTTCAGAAAATAATAAAGCCGCAATAGAATTGTGTTATGAGATGAGATGTGGAAGAGAGTGATTTTGGTTGTTGTTTGCCTATCCATATCCATGTCAATTTGTATTATTGATTTGTTATTGAAATAGCAATGGTTATTGTGGTAATGAAGGATGGCACAAAGTTAATGTTCTGATTGTTATTGTGGTGTGAAAGTATCTCAAGTTCTCTCGGTGATTGATATCTGTTTCTACAGGCTTTAAAGTTTTATGTTGTCTGTTCCTTAATGTGATGGTTCATAATTTGAGGTTGATGCTGGCTGTGAAGCCTAACAATTTGTGGTAGTTGAGTCTAGGAATTTGGAAGGTGTAATATTGATAAATTTCTTACGGAACAAAATATTGAGGATGGATGGTGCTGAATCAGTGTATAAAATGGATGGATTTGATTGAATTGCTACCAGCGTATTGCATAGGCTACTTTTGAGAACATGTAGCTTTTATATTTTAATGGATAAACATGTGGTTATACGTTTTTTATTAAATAGGAATGTTGGAGTGTTCAATCAAAAGAGGGGAAGTGTGATATAAGCAGTGAAGACCTTGACAAAAAAACCTTGGTTTAAAAGTTTTTAAGGATGATCATGATATTACTTCGTTCCCTTTACACCCTTTCCCTTTTGAAGGAGTTCCCTTGCACTACTTACCTCACTGCATTTTATTATAATGCTATGATTTATCATTACTCTTATGTATAAACGTGTTAGTCTTTAGGATTTGAAGCTTCAAGCCTAGAATTTCAACATGTATAATATAGTTATCTCTCAACGCACTGTCAACTGTAGTTTCCAAGTCCTTGGTCTATGCTCCACAGTCTATATAAGCAGTATGTGCTTATGATTTTATGGTCCTAACATTAAATAGTCAAGAATTTCACAGAAACAGTTTCATGTCTTTTAGAAGAAGACCCCCAACATTTTAATTTTCCATGTTCAACATGCATGAAAACTGTTAATTATTTAAGCTATTTAACTCTCTTATGAAGAACAACAATTTCAATGTTGATGAGGACATGCTTGATGTGAGATTGAGCATTACTTTGGGTTAAGAAAAATGGGTGTTTTATTTCGTATGTTGCAGAGGATAGAACCGATTATGTTCAAGCTCATTGTCTGATTGTCGATCAGTTTGCTTTAGGTGTTCTCTCCACGTTTCATCAAGTTTGATAAAGGGACTGAAAATAGGAAATGATGGATAAAAAGATATATAACTAGGAAATTTATTAAACATATAGGATCAAGAGGTTTACCTTAAAATAGGAAATGATAGCAACCCATCATCTTAGTGAATTGATCAACATAGAATTCATTCCATAGGCTTCACTTCTTCCTTGAGATTTCATTTGCATTATTATTTCATCAAGCATTTTACCGCCCACATGTTTTTTTTGGCTGCCATAATACATCAACATAAAGACTATGGTTCATTCTTTATTAAGACTTTATCTTCGATTGTTAGCATGTACATATTTATATATGTTTGCTTTATCTGCATTTAATTTGACTTTCTTTACATTTCACATGCCCATATTTAACAAGTTTTTTACGGGAAATGCTGTTTAATATTATAGCCATGTTGCTTTAGAGTGGTTGCTGTTTTTTTAACATATAGTATAAAAATATATAACTAGGAAATTTTTTAAACATATAGGATAAAACATTTGCTGTTAAGTTTTGTTTTAGGTTCTACTTTCTTTGGTTATCTTTATAGACATCCTCTCTCACCAAGCTCTTGGTAATGAAGATATTAATTGAATTATAACATGTTTAACATCTTTTTAAATCCTTCCAAAATTCAATTTGTTGCATGTTAAAATATAGGTTGCCATAATACATCAATATAAAAACTCTAAAGATGCTTTAGATAGTTAGACTATTGAATGAATCTGAATTTCAACTAAAATCAAAAGTGTTCTGCATTGCTTTAGTTAAAGAAACTGAAATCACCTTATTTATGCAATGATACTTGGTTGCTTATTGTGTTTCTTAATATAGAATAGTTCCTCATTATTACACAAGCATTTGATTAGTTTTAAGTAATGGTGATGCTTTTTTTAAAATTGATGTTTATTTTTCTTATAATTACATACTGATGTTTTTTTTCTTCTACTATTAATATTGTTGCCTAGATTGTTTTGATTATTGTTAAGATTGCGTCTTAGTTGTTTTACTAGATCTTATGATGGAGTTTGGGAATTAATATGGTCCTAAACATATTCTTGAATAAATTATGCAATTGACTGTATTAAAAATAGATATGGTTGTAGATGATATATGACTCAAATTGTCTGCAGGTTGTGTTATGGATAACTTGGAATCTCCCGATATAGGGGAGACTCTGCCCAAATTTTGTTAGAAATTTCAGCAAGAGAAAAAATATATAGAAACCAATCACATCATCCTAATCTCCATCGTAGGCTTGACAACCATCCTATCAAAAAACCATCCTAATCTCTTAATACACATCGTAAGCTTCACAACCATCCTATCAAAAAACCACCAACATCATTTTAACCCATTGGACAGCAAATGTCCAAATTCATAACCCACAACTAAGCTAGAAACAGACTAAATTATTTCATTGATTGATTTTTAAGGGATAAACACCTCCCACCATGCATGTTTCTTAAGGTTTATTGCATCCTTCTGAAATTTCCATGTACATATTCAGAATTTTAGCTTTCCTTTGGCAACCAGTTATTGTATACTGAACAAGAAATTAATTTCCATCTTTTAACTGCTCTATTGAAAATAGAATCTCTTCATTCTCTAAAAATAACATATGGAAGCAAATCAAATTATGTTAATTTCTTAATACACATAATGAACTTAACAACCATGCTATTAAAAAAACACCAAGATCATTTTAACCTACTAGGAACTTGACCCTTAGTTCTAGGGTGATTTGTATTATGAGAAAGCATTATAAGAAATTTTAAGTTAGTTTGTTGTTGGTTTGGCTATTATTGTTTCAGTTTAACACGAAACAACGCTCAGATGAGAATGTACACTTACATAAGGATCCTATGCATTAACGAAACTCAGTGAACACTTTGAAAAATTATATTTGTGGTGTTTGAAAGAGTGACAAACCTGCATGCAGCCTCTCCACTCCTCTGTTTGATGCCTGTTTAAATATAGTATAGATTAATTGACGAAATAAAAATAGTTGTCGAAAGGCTGAAATTTTGCTTGCTGTTTCTATATATAGGAGTGGAAAGGCTGAAATTGTGCTTGTTGTTTCTATATGTACGAAAAATAACAAGCTTGGCAATGCTTTAAAACTTTCAAGAATGCAACCCATCATCTCAGTTAATTAACCAAGTGCCTTGCGATTCTTATGTTTTTTCAGGAAGATTAACAACAAAATGAGATGTCTCATTTCAAAGAAGATATTTAACTTCGTTCTGCACCTCGACATCCCTATATTTTGAACTAATGTACAAATTGTATAATTAGCACTCTTTTGTAATCTTTTGTGACACTACGTTGAATCCAAAAGATGTAACCTATGTTTTATATTATCATTCTGAACTTTTTATACAGGTTGTATTATAAGTTTATCGTTATTAATATGATTATATAATATTATATACACAACAATGCCCGCGGGAACGTGCGGGCATATAGTTAATTAACCAACAAAAAAATCATTCCACTGGCTGCAATCCTTCCATGAGGTTTCATGTGCATGATTCCTTCATCAAGCATCCTCATTTTCACTAATTTTATAGCAATTCCCTTATATTTTCATTTGTCTTTGCTAACAGGTTATTGTTACAGTGACAAATAAAGAAAATAAATAATAGAAGGCCAAGGAAGAAATATAACACCCTAAAATAACTCATTTATATCCCTTAGAAAGGTTATAGAACATCAAGAACCTATCCAATAGTCCAAAGTCCAAACAAAAAAACACAAAATTCCTAAAATGATGCTCTGGCCCAAAAATAAAGGGAAGTTTTTAGTCAAACATATCACAAAGTGGACCAAATGTTTCTAAACAAGAAATGATTGCAAAATACAAATAGCAATTTCAAAAAACACATTTTTCTAAATAAATAGATTAATATGACATAGCATGGATGAATTTGACAAACATAGAGCAAGAAAAATGAAATTTCTAAAGCAAATTGATAAATAGAAGATAAGCTTCCATAAAACACACTAAGTTTGAATAAACTAATTTCAAACTGCAGCATTAGAACAAGAACAAACATCATGCTTAGAATGTCAATGATGCTGCAAACATGGTGCATATATATTTCAAAATAATTATGTTTCCTTTCATGGAAGAGTACCATTTGCTAGGAGAATTTGTTAGGAGTGGTTAAGCTTACCATCAAATCTTTTTTAATCAAATTTGTTGGTAATGGTTAGGCATATGAAAATATAAGTTTATTGTTATGGATTTCATTAGTTGTTGTTACAAGTCTTTGTTCATCAATTTATCAAAACAATTGCTGCATATGCTTTCTTCCACTTTTAGCTAACAAAGACCACAAGTTTTGTCTATTTCATTTTTTCCTCTCTTTATGAACATGCATCTAAGTTTTCCTTCTCAATAATCTTTGATTGTTTTATCCTTTGCACTATTTGTTTTCTCTTATTACATTAATATATGTTTGCTTTGTCTTCATTTAATTTGACTTTTTTTACATTTCACATACCCATATTTCACAAGTTTTTCGTTGCTATTTGTCTTCAAATATAAGGTCCTCATTGTATTATCTTCGTTGCAAATGAATGTTGATTCGCTTTTCTTAATGCATCTTTTCATATATTTCAGGCAAATTTGTTTTCCCAAAGCTACTTCAAGGGTTCATTTGTTGCCTGTGACAATTTTTTCTTCGACACTCATCTGTTCCCCTACAAAATTTGTTGGACTATTAGTCAGGTTTGTTTCTTTTATGCGCTTCTTCAATATCATTATTCTTATGCCTTTCATTCTTCTTTTTATGCTTACCTTTTTATATTCTGTTGAATGATTTGGTTGAATGAGGGTTGCACCTTCTTTTCTTCTGTAGCAATTATAGTTTAGGTTGAACTTTTAAATCAAATTGCCTGCTTTACTTTTATCAGAATTTTTCCCCTTAAATGTTAACGCAACTTCTCATAAATACCTTGACACAAGTTTATTCTTTCTATATTGTTTTTTCCTTTCTAACATTTGCATTCAAAATCAATTTTCACTTAAAGGCTTTATCATGACAAGTCGCCGCCAACGTCCACAACCCGACCATCACATAGAATGTTATCCTTATCCTATGGCTATTTTTGATGATGATTCCTATCCTGTTACGGATGACATCTATCCTGTTATGGATGAGAGTTTTGTTGGCGTTTCTAGCTCTTTAGATATTGAAAGTGCCGACCAAAATCTTTTTGATCGTGATGCCCATATTGGCTTTCATTACGAAGATTCCTCCGCAATTGCCTCATCGTCTTCTGGACCAAGTTTACGATCAAAAAGTCATGGAACTGAACATGCAAATATTATTACTCCTTTGTCTTCAGACAATTTGTCTTCTCTGGTATCAAACTGTCAAGCTGAAGATCAGCCAATTAATGTTCCCTCAATGATTCCTGACCAATATAATATCATTGGTCAATCTTCTTATATAAAAAAAAGAAAACGTGAGCTATTTCAACATTCTTGATCCTTTCTTTAAATTCGATTTAGTTTCTAAATTCTTATGATTTTAATCCTCTTTTTCTTTTTCAAATTTCTTTTCACCTCAGGAACCTTGGTTAAACCCCTTGATTTCGGTGATAAATCATGGAAATGTCACTATTGTAATGCTCTTTTTTGGCATGCAGAGCGTTTGGCACGTTCATCAAAAAAAAACCCTCATTTACATCATGTTGTGCTAATGGCAAAATCCAATTGCCTACTGCTCCTAACACACCTCAATTTCTAGATGATCTTTTAAATCCTGACAAAGGTTCATTGTCCATCAAATTCCGGCATAACATTCGTGCTTATAATTCAATGTTTGCTTTCACTTCAATGGGAGCACAAATTGATCATACTGTCAATTCTCAACCAGGACCATATATATTTAAAATAAATGGACAATGTCATCATCTTATGGGATCATTACTACCAATTGATGCTGAATCACCAAGATTTGCACAACTATACATCTTTGACACAGAGAATGAAATTGCTAATCGACTACACCCTTTTAATAATGATAATTGTCAATCATCTTTAGATGAAAATGTTGTCAACAAACTTATTGACATGCTTGATTCTTCCAATGCATTGGTTAAATTGTTTCGTCAAGTTAGACATAGACTTAACAATGATGAATTCCCGAATTTCAAACTTCGTTTAATTGGGAAAAGAGATGGTGACTCAAAGCAATATGATGATCCTTCCTCTAATGATGTATGTGGTTTAATTGTTGGCGATATTGGAGAATCACAAACTGATAGAGATATTATTATTGAAAGTTATTCTAGAAATCTCCGCAGGATCTCTAAATTACATCCAAAATTTATGTCTCTTCAGTATCCACTCTTATTTCCTTATGGTGAAGATGGCTATCATACTGACATTTTATTCACAAATCAAGAGCATTATACTCCTTCAAAACGTCAAAAAGTTACAATGAGAGCATATTATGCTTATGTCATTCAAGAAAGATTAGGAGATAGTAGTACACTTACCAAAGGCGGAAGACTTTATCAGCAATTTTTAGTTGATGCATTTATGAATGTTGAACAAGAACGCCTTGATTTCATTCGCTCAAACCAAGAAAATCTTAGAACTGAATCTTATAAAGGTGTCCAAGAGGCAGTTTTAAGAGGTGATGTTAATGGTTCAAGTACTGAAAAAATCATCCTCCCCTCTTCTTTAACTGGAAGCCCTAGATACATGATTAATAATTATCATGATGCAATGGCTATATGTCGTCATTATGGTAATCCTGACCTTTTTATTACATTCACTTGCAATGTCAATTGGCCTGAAATTCAAAGAGAAATTACAAAAAGCCGAAATTATAAAGCTGAAGACAAACCTGACATAATTGCAAGAGTATTTCGATACAAACTTAATGATATGATTTCTTTCATTAAATCAGGACAGCCCTTCGGGAAAACAATTGCTGGTATTTTTCTATACTTATTATTTTCCTCTTATTGTCTTTATTCAATGAAGTCTTTTTTAAAATTTCTTTTCCCACTTTGTAGATGTTTGTGCTATTGAATTCCAAAAAAGAGGCTTGCCGCACACTCATTTATTGATTTGGCTAGCTTCTGAATACAAATTTCGATCACCTGAGGATGTCGATTCAGTTATTTCGGCTGAACTGCCAAACAAAGCAGACGATCCTCATTGCTATGCAATTGTTTCAAAATTTATGCTGCATGGTCCATGCGGGATTGCTAGCCCAAAAGCCCAATGTATGAAGGGAAATAAATGTTCAAAAAAATTCCCTAAAAAGTTTAAACAAGCAACAGTGTTCGGTGAAAATGGCTTTGTGTTTTACAAGCGACGAAATTTCCCTATGTCATTTGTTATGAAAAATGGAATTGCTCTCTCTAATTCCTATGTTGTCCCATACAACAAAGAGCTTCTAATCCGTTATAATGCTCATGTGAATGTTGAAATTTGTTGCCAATCAATGCTCATAAAATATCTTTTCAAATATGTTAGCAAAGGATCTGATAGGTGTCGAGCTGTTATTCAAGGTCAAAGAAACGATGAGATTCAGGCTTATCTTAATTGTAGATTTGTTTGTCCTTATGAAGTTGTATGGCGACTCTTACAATTTCCAATCCATTCAAGAAACTCAGCAGTTAAAAGACTTCAAATACATTTGCCAATGCAACATTCTGTTGTTTTCTTTGGAAATCAAAACTTATCTTCTGTTTTAAGAAAACCTGGTCTCAATAAGACAATGCTCACAGGATGGTTTGATCGAAACAAAGAAGATGTTGAAGCAACACAGTTATATTACTCGCAATTTCCAAACAAATATGTTTGGGATGCTAGGCAGAAAGAATGGATTTACAGAACAAGAGGTTTTTCACTTGGACGTATAACATATGTGCATCCTGCTGCTGGCGAATTGTATTTCTTAAAAATGCTTTTAAATCATGTTAAAGGAGCTACAAGCTTTGAATATCTACGTTGTGTCTCTGGTATTGTTTATCCAACCTTTCAACTTGCCTGCAAAGCACTTGGTCTCCTTGATGATGGCAAAGAATGGGCTGAAGCTTTTTCAGAGGCTGTTTTAACTGCTTCCTCCTCACAACTTAGGCAATTATTTGTCAGTGTCACTTTATTTTGTCAAATTGCTAGCCCCCAAGATTTGCTTGATCAATTTTGGCATACAATGCATGACGACATTAGAATCAAGCTATCATCTTTCTCCCCACATGATCTTCATTTCAGTGATAATGAACTTAAAAATTATGTTCTTTATGAACTTGAACAACTTTTCAATGCCTCAGCAACATCCCTCAAAGACTATAATTTACCGCTGCCAAATGATCGTTTGATGTCTGAAATTAGAAATAATCTCCTTAGAGAAGAACTCAATTATGATATTTCTGAACTTCGAAGCAATAATGAAGCATCAATTTCATTGCTTAACACATGCCAAAAGAAAATTTATGATCGAGTTATGGAATCAATTTCAAAAAATCAACAATCTCTTATTTTTGTTTACGGGCATGGTGGCACAGGGAAAACTTTTCTATGGCATTCACTTATTAATAGTATTAGATCAGAAGGGTTAATTGTTCTTGCTGTTGCATCATCAGGGATTGCATCTATTCTGCTCCCTGGTGGTCGCACAGCTCACTCAAGGTTTAAGATTCCTCTTGCTATAAATGAGAACTCAACATGTGAAATAAAGAAAAATACTCATCTTTCAAGGTTGATTGAAACGACAACACTTATTGTATGGGATGAAGCTCCTATGAATAATCGCTACTGTTTTGAAACATTGGATAGATCATTACGTGATATAATGGGCCAAACTGGTCATTCCAATCATAACCAACCTTTCGGTGGAAAATCTATTTTACTTGGTGGGGATTATCGTCAAATTCTCCCTGTTATACCTGGAGGAACAAAAGAAGATATTATTAATGCTTCCTTAAGTAGTTCACCACTCTGGCCAAAATTTGAAATCATGTTGCTAAAACAAAATATGAGATTGTCAATTGATGGTCTTGGTTCAGATGAAATCAATGAAATTAAAACATTTGCTAAATGGATTCTTAAAATAGGTGACGGAGACCTTTGTGATATACCTTTTTTTGATGAACTTGATGAATCTTTGATTAAAATTCCATGTGATTTGCAACTACATACCTCTGGTGATCCAATTAAAGCTATGGTTTCAGCTATTTATCCCAGCATTGAACAACCTACTCTTGAACCATCTTACTTTAAAGAAAGGGCTATTATCACACCAAAAAACATTACTGTTACTGAAATCAATAATTTCATACTTGGAGTTACACATGGTCCTCAACGCATTTATCTTAGCAATGATTCTGTTGATGCATCTTCCAGTGATAACGACAATATAAACTTATTATATCCACTGGAATTCATAAACCAACTTGAGTTCAGTGGTGTTCCTTCACACATTCTTGCTTTGAAAATAGGAGCGCCAATTATGTTGCTGAGGAATCTGAGTCCAATGATAGGCTTATGTAATGGAACACGACTAATCATCACACAACTTGCTGATAGAGTTATTGAAGCTCAAATTATAACAGGCTCACACATTGGTGATCGAGTTTTTATACCAAGGATCATCTTCCCAATTAATGATGACAAATGCCCATTTACAATCAAACGAAGACAATTTCCAATACGATTATGCTATGCTATGACAATCAATAAAAGTCAAGGACAATCATTAAAATTTGTTGGTGTTTTCTTAAAGGAGCAAGTTTTTACACATGGCCAACTATATGTCGCTCTTTCAAGAGTTACATCCAAAAAAGGTTTAAAAATCATTTCATGTGACCAAGAAGGAAAACAACTTGATTATGCTAAAAATATTGTCTACAAAGATGTCCTCAATTTATTGCCAAAAGGTCTTTTTCCCATTCAAAATGATTTCTAATTTTTTCAATTCTAGCTTAATTCTTTTATATCCATATTGTCAACTATATTTCAGCTATTTGTTTTCATTTATGTGCATCTTCTTTAATTTTTGCGGCCTATTTGTTATTTGTTAAAGATGTATGCACATTCTTTTAATATTGCCTTCATCATCCACATCAGCTTATTTTTGCTTTTATTCTGCAGATTGATGGCGGTGCCTTTGAAAAATATCAAGAAATATCTTTTTTATCCATTAATCCAAGCCAGAGTTTGTCGCGTTTGGATACCAATGCAAAATGGACACACAAGTAGCTTCAACTGTCTTTTGGTTGACCACCAGGTTCTCAAATTTCACACACTATTTACTCAACAATTTTTCCTGTTTTATACTTAGATATCCTCTATAAAGTTCACCATCTTATTTACTTTTAACTTGATATCATTTATAATTTATAACCATATGTTTCTCTGCATGTATGTTTGTTTGTTTTCTTACAATTTTCCTGGAGAATATATATATAGATCATCTTAATTCCTTTCCATGTATAAATTACATTAAATACGTTGCCATCCGTAATTAGATTTTCTTCACATGTTCTCATAATTTCTTTTTCCATTAAATACACTATCTTATTAGCGTTCATCAATTTCAACCATGTCTTAATAATTCTAATATTGTTTTTCTACACGTTTTTGCATCATAGGGCGGAGCTATACAAGGATCATCCAAAGCAAGAGATGCAGAATTTTTCACTCTCAACATAATCGAAGGTTCCTATATTGAGATTAAAGACTTCTACACCTACGAAAATCGAGCTGCTAATATTGTTGTTGATCATGAAGCAATTATTGATTTAAAGTCTGATACCAAGATAATGCATCTCGATTCTGTTAAACATGATGTGCCACGATACCATTTCAACCTCACTGACTTTGCACATGTCTTAACCAAAGGCAGAGGATCAAGAGTTCTTACAGGTATGAAAAAGATTTTTTAATTGAAAATGGCAAAAAAATGCATTATTTCACTAACCTTTCAATTATTCTAGATGTTCTGGGTCGACTTAAAGGAATCCAACCAATTGAAAAGATATTAGTTCAAGGTCACAGACTTGAAGATAAAAAAGAGTTCATCATTGAGAATATAAGGTATTTCCACTGCTAAAATTGCATTTCTAACTTATGTTTTCCATAGTTTTATCTAAAAATTCCAAGTTTCAAACAGAGGGGAAGATCTCCGAGTTACTTTATGGGGCGACGTTGCTCGAAGCTTTGATGATAATATTGTTAATGCACAAGAATCTCCCATAATTGTTGTCTTTGTCGGGTTTCGAGTTACAGAATTTCAAGGTTTGCTATATTGTTTTTAATACGATAGCATCAAACCATTTTTGCTTTTGTTGCCCAATTGTAATTTTTTCTCATTCATATTTGTTACTTTTTTTTCTCTTACTTGCATTTAGGTGCAGCAAATTTAACTGGGACTGCTGCATCACTTTGGTATTTCAATCCAAATATTCCAGAAGTTCTGCCATATAAGCAATTGTAAATCCCTCTTACTCTCAAAAAATTTCCCATTTCATTTTTTGCTTAAACAATAAATATTTATTGTTAACTATTTTAAATTCTATTTAATTCAGTTATAGCCAGGTGCCGCATGATGTCCATAAACTTCCTCCATCTTTGAATGCTGTTGTGTCATTGGATCAACAAATAAATGAAAACCGGAAAACAATTAAAGAGATCTTATGCATGGATCCACATCAACATAAGGTTTCATTGCTAATGCTTATGCGTATTCTTTTAACTGTATTTTTTAGCTTCTATTCTCACTTTTGCTTTTATCAATGCAGAATATGCGATTCACTTGCATGGCATCTATTACTGATTATGATCTCTTTAATGGGTGGTGGTCCAAAACATGCCCAAATTGCACTAAAACACTCTCAGGACCATCAGACAACCTCAGATGCTTTGAACATGGAACTCCAGACTCTGCACCAATTCCATCGTAAAAAACATTCAATACCCATATTATTGTTTCGTATAGATTTATTTCTTCATCAAATTAATACATTTATATTTTACTCCATTACAAATAACTATTGATGTCTTGGTGCAGATTTAAAGTGAACTGCATTGTAACTGATGACAAGGATGTCACAAACTTCTTCTTATCTGGAAAAACTGCTGAGAACTTTTTCAACGCCTCAGCACATCATCTGGTTTATGACAAGAAATATATTGATCCTTATACAGTCCCACCACAAATGACTCAAGTATTGAACAAGATGAAAATCTTTCAATTACGTTTCGGGGCTTATAAATCAGCAATCAACAGATGTGACATCTTTGTTACAAATGTTTTTGACGAAGGCATCAAACAGTCTTCAGAGATTCAATCAGAACAATTTGGTGTTGGATCCTCAACCACTCCTACAACCATTACTATTGAAGACTCATCAATAGTTCAAGCAGACACGCTTACTCCAATAACACCACCTGACAGCACTCCACCATCTCAACACCAAGAAGACAGTTACCGCCTAAAGGCTAAGAAAAGTTTAGATTTCATCGATCCTCATTCAGAAAAAATGTAAGTTTTGTTTTATTACACATATATTTATATTCTCATATTCAATGCTTTTAATCATTGCTGAACAATTTCATGCCTTTACTTTCATACATCACCTGCATTCCCTATAAATAAACTTCCTTATAAAATAATATTCTCTGTTCCTTAATTTTGCAGTCATCTAAAACAGAAATCAATCATTCTCGATGAAGAAGATGAACCACCAACTAAAAGGAACAAAGACAACCTTTCTCCATCATCAGAGGTCATTTTGCACACCAATTATGCATTGTTAATTTTTGTTACTTAAGACACATATGCATTCTTAGTTTTTGTTACTGAAGTTCATTCAAAATGCATGATACATTCAATATATATACTATATGATTAGCTTTAGATTTTTTGAACAATGCAACTGAGGATGCATGATTATTATTAAACTTACTTAGAAAGGCATAATACACTGATGATTGATGTTTTTTTTTCTTATAGTTGCACACTAATGATTTTTTCTCTTCTCTGTAGTATTCTGAAATTTTTAAAGAGGAAAATACATGTATACCCTTGGTGGATAGAATTAGGAAAAATTAGGTAAAGGGTGTTGTAGTAATTGTACAAGCTAGTAAATATAAATAGAAAAGAAAAAGGAAAAGAAAAGAAAAGAGAAGTAATCTGAAATTTGAGTGAGAGAATCGGAAGAGAGGGAGAAAGAAGAAGAAGAAGAGAAAAGAGGGAAAGAGAAGAGGAAGAGAAAGGAAGAAGGAGAAATAAGTTGTTAAGGTAATGTGTGTGTTTATTTATGTATAAATATGATTATTAGCTATGATTTTGTTTGTATTGATTGTTAGGGTTTGAGAAATTTATTTGGGTTTGATTGATGAATTAAGAGAGATATTAAGGGTTGAATGTGTTGGGTAATGGTTTAATTAGTTTGATTGTAGATGATTTTGAAGTTTTGAGATGTTTGGTTTAAAAAAAAAATATTGAGAAAAATGGTGAATAATGTTGATAAATTTCGAAATCCCTTGCTGGAAATTCTGGGCTGAGGTTGAAGATAACGAAATGTCATTTTGGTCCTTTTTGTGAAAATTACAGTTTGGTCCCCGAACTTTGGAAAAATTACAGTTTGGTCCCTGGGATGAAATTCGAGATTCTGGATAGAATTTCAGTATAGTTGTGAATTTAAGAGGAGTTCAATTTAGTTCTTCAATTTGGTAAAATTACGATTTGGCCCTAAAAATATGAGAAAAAATCAGAATGGTCCCTAGGTGAAATAATAGCATTTCAGATTGGTTTGATGGATAATTGAAGTTCATTTGATGGATTATTATCAATTTTATGAGTTATGTACTTGGAATTAGATTTCAGAAGGAACCTTTGTTTTAAGTTTTGCGAAAAACGGATAGTTTGATTTAAAAACACATAGGATTATGATTGGAACTCTTAGATATGTTACTAAAGGTATTTTACTTCTTTTGAGTCATTTTTGAGTATATCTTCTTTTATATATTCAGATAATCCCGATATTCTACTGCGGGACATCGAGTAAGATTTACATCGACACTCGCTTCGAACTTTATTTGCTTTTGAGTCCTGTGAGTGGATAATATTTAATATGCATGAGAAATATTATAAATATTTGATTTGATAGTATTTGGATTATGCTTCTTGATAATATATACGTTAAGTACTATTCTTGTTATGATAAAGCATAATCATTTATTGAATATATGTTCTTGATATGAGCCAATATTTGTTTGTGAATTGATAGCTCCTCATTTGATCGATATCATGAGTTGAGCCTTTAAATATGAATATGTCTGTTTGATTACGATATATATGTACATACGGTATGCCAGTCAGAATACCCATGCTAACAGGGGAGTGTTAGTCTTTGTGCACATCGTATCTGAAACCCTAGTTGGTCGGGGGAGTCACCAACCTGTGTGGACTGATCATCCCACAGTACGGAGCCTCATGCTCATTGCATTCTGATTTTCTGACGAGCTTTACCTATTGAATTCTTGTTATGACCTATTTGAGGAACCATCACATGTTTGTTTGTAAGAACTTCGAGCCTATTTGTTAATATACTTCTCTTTGCTATATTTATCTCGTATGTGTATATTGGATATTATCTACTCACTGAGTTGTTGAACTCACCCCCTCATTATTCATTATTTTCAGGATCGTAGCTTACTAGCAGGTCAATTTTGTCCTACTCTTGGAACCTGCTGTTTTGGTTGTGCTTGATACTTTTGTTCATATGTCTAGTTAGTGCTCCACAAGAAAAACAATATGTAATCAACTCTTGTGTAAGGACAATCGAATTATGTTATAAGTTTACTTTGTTATTTCCGACACTTGAATTATGTAATGAAGTCTATTTTGATATTTCCGCTGCGTAAATTCTGAAGTTAAATGATAAGTTTGTGTGTAAGTTTGGGTTCGCATAGGTGTGGGACCTTGGAGAGGGACCATGCCTATGTGTCGGTCACGGATCCGGGACTCGGGTCGTGACAAAGATGGTATCAGAGCTAAATAAATAAATAAATATATATATATATATATATATATATATATATATATATATATATATATATATATATAAAAAGTAAAGGAGTGTGCGATGAAACTTTGTATCAAGCTTAGAAAAAAAAATAGTTAATTTATAATATGTGGAGCTTAGGATCCGTATTGTCTTGTTTGTTATGCTTAAAATTCTGAACTCTTATCAAGCATGTCTTCTTAATTCTTTGTGTCTTCTATAGATATGTTTTCCGATAATGAATTGATAACTATTGTGCTATTTGTTTTGACATGACAAGTGTATATTTTTTTTTTTATATATAGGATATGTCGAGGAATAGGCATATAGCTGATACTATTAGAGTAGGTGACGATCAGGATGATGTCCCTATTGTACAATTGAGGAATACTAGACAAAGAAGAGGAGGTGCTCCAGCGCCTCAATATGTTGAAGAGATACCTCCACCAGGGGAGGAGGGGACTTATGAGGTTGAAGAGGAAAATGAGGTTGGTGAAACAGGTGCAGAACAGGCTGCCACTGAAATAATGACAGAGTTGCGGCAGCTTAGCAGGACTATGCGAACTTGGATGGAATCTAATATGGGGGGAGATAGGAGAAGGGATAGAGATGTACCATCATCATCTCATACTGTTCATGGGGTAAATGTGCCTTTGAATGACTTCATGAAGTTGACACCTCCTACCTTCACTGGGATGAGTAGTTCAAAAGATCCTCAAAGATTCCTTGATGATATATGGCGTCGATGTGAAATTTTGGGATGTACAGACCATCGAGCTGTAAGTTTGGCGTCATTTAGGTTGGAGGGAGATGTGGCAATTTCTTGGTTTGAGTCTAGGAAAAGAGCAAGACCAATAGAGGCTCAATGGACATGGAATGAGTTTAGCACCATGTTCTTAGAGAGATTTCTCCCTCAGAGTGTTAGAGATGCCCGACTTTATGAATTTGAGAGATTATCTCAAGGAGTATGACAGTTGATGAATATGATCTAAAGTTCACCCAGTTGTCTAGATATGCTTGAATATCTTTTACCTACGGAAGAGTGGAGAGTCAAGAGGTTCATAAGAGGGCTTAAAACCTCTATATTTATAGCGATGGTGTCCCGGTGTTTCCATCGTACTCTCAGCTGGTTGACTGCGCTAGACAGATAGAGGCGCGAGAATTTGAGGACATGGTTACAAGTCAGCCTAAAAGGTCTAGAGAAGAGGGTCAGTTTTCTAGACAACCAGGAGGATCAAGTGTAGGTCCGTTTAGGGAACAAAGTGGTCGTCAGGATTTTGGGGTGCAAAGGAGGTTTAGACCAAGAACTACTGTTAGTGGCTCGAGTAATCCAAGTGGTAGTAGTGGTGCTCGGAGTTATGGCCAGAGTTCAGTTCAAACTGCACCTCGTAACTTATTTGTTCCATCTGGGGACACTTCTTTATGCCAATACTGTGGAGGAGGTCATAACGGTGAAGAATGCTATAGAATGACCGGAGCTTGTTTTAATTGCGGTCAGCTAGGCCATAAGATTAGAGAGTGCCCTAGGAGACAATCATTAGCTTCAGGAGCATCTAGTTCAGCTCAACAACCTATTCAGACACCATCGACGAACCAGTCTATAACTCATGGTAGTAGAGGTTTTAGTGGTCATGGTCAGAGAGGTCAGGTGCAACAAGATCAGGGACATGCTAGGGTCTTTGCCTTGACTCAGCAGGATGCTCAGCCATCTAACATAGTTGTCTCGGGTATTCTTCTTGCTTGCTCTTTTAAAGCAAAGGTTTTGTTCGATACTAGTACAACTCATTCATTTGTGTCCCTATATATTATCATGAGATTAGATAAACAACTAACTCTGTTAGGATTTCTCAATTCTATTTATATTTCCATGGATGAAGAGAATTAATATTAGTGAGTATGTGTATCCAAACTATGAGAAAGAAATTGGAAATAGAATTTTTATGGGGCACTCGAATGTTTTAGATTTGATTGATTTTGATATGATTTTGGGACTTAATATTAATGAAGTATGTGTATCTAAATTGTGAGATAGAAATTAGAGATAAGATCTTTATGGGAGACTTGAATGTTAGATATGATTGATTTTGATGTGATTTGGAAATGAACTAGTTGTCAAGAATAGGGCTTCAGTAAATTGTTAAGAATACGGAATGAAAACATTTCAAAAATAGCTTTTAGAACTCGGTATCATCATTCTATTGAAGAAGCAACATGGGAACTAGAGGATAAGATGCGTGAGGAATATCCTCATCTTTTTGATAATCTCGGTACGTATTCAAACATTTATTTAGTTTCGAGGACGAAACTTTTATAAGGTGGGGAGATTGTAGTATTCTGAAATTTTTAAAGAGGAAAATACATGTATACCCTTGGTGGATAGAATTAGGAAAAATTAGGTAAAGGGTGTTGTAGTAATTGTACAAGCTAGTAAATATAAATAGAAAAGAAAAAGGAAAAGAAAAGAAAAGAGAAGTAATCTGAAATTTGAGTGAGAGAATCGGAAGAGAGGGAGAAAGAAGAAGAAGAAGAGAAAAGAGGGAAAGAGAAGAGGAAGAGAAAAGAAGAAGGAGAAATAAGTTGTTAAGGTAATATATGTGTTTATTTATGTATAAATATGATTATTAGCTATGATTTGGTTGGTATTGATTGTTAGGGTTTGAGAAATTTATTTGGGTTTGATTGATGAATTAATAGAGATGTTAATGGTTGAAAGTGTTGGGTAATGAGTTAATTAGTTGATTGTAGATGATTTTGAAGTTTTGAGATGTTTGGTTTAAGAAAATATTGAGAAAAATGGTGAATAATGTTGATAAATTGAAAACCCTTGCTGGAAATTCTGGGTTGAGGTTGAAGATGACAAAATGTCATTTTGGTCCTTTTTGTGAAAATTACAGTTTGGTCCCCGTACTTTGGAAAAATTACAGTTTGGTCCCTGGAGTGAAATTCGAGATTCTGGACAGAATTGAGGATGCATTATGGATAAAATTTCAGTATAGTTGTGAATTTAAGAGGAGTTCAATTTAGTCCTTCAATTTGGTAAAATTACGATTTGGTCCTGAAAATATGAGGAAAATTCAGAATGGTCCCTAGATGAAATAATAGCATTTCAGATTGGTTTGATGAATAGTTGAAGTTCATTTGATGGATTATTATCAATTTTATGAGTTAGGTATTTGGAATTAGATTTTGGAAGAAACCTTTGATTTAGGTTTTTGAAAAAATGGACAGTTTGATTCAAAAATTCATAGGATTATGATTTGAACTCTTAGATATGTTATTAAGGTATTTTACTTCTTTTGAGTCATTTTGAGTATATCTTCTTTTATATATTCAGATAATCCCGATATTCTACCTGCGGGACATCAGTAAGATTTCGTCAACACTCTGCTTCTGAACCTTATTTGCTTTTGAGTCAGGTGAGTGGATAATATTTAATATGCATGAGAAATATTATAAATATTTGATTTGATAGTATTTGGATTATGCTTCTTGATAATATATACGTTAAGTACTATTCTTGTTATGATAAAGCATAATCATTTATTGAATATATGTTCTTGATATGAGCCAATATTTGTTTGTGAATTGATAGCTCCTCATTTGATCGATATCATGAGTTGAGCCTTGAGATATGAATATGTCTGTTTGATTACGATATATATGTACATACGGTATGCCAGTCGGAATACCCATACTAACAGGGAGTGTTAGTCTTTGTGCACATCGTATCCGAAACCCTAGTTGGTCGGGAGTCACCAACTCGTGTGGGCTGATCATCCCACGATGACGGAGCCTCATGCTCATTGCATTCTGATTTTCTGACGAGCTTTACCTATTGAATTCTTGTTATGACCTATTTGAGGAACCATCACATGTTTGTTTGTAAGAACTTCGAGCCTATTTGTTAATATACTTCTCTTTGCTATATTTATCTCGTATGTGTATATTGGATATTATCTACTCACTGAGTTGTTGAACTCACCCCCTCATTATTCATTATTTTCAGGATCGTAGCTTGCTAGCAGGTCATTTTGTCCTACTCTTGGAACCTGCTATTTTGGTTGTACTTGATATTTTTGTTCATATGGCTAGTTAGTGCTCCACAAGTAAAACAATATGTAATCAACTCTTGTGTAAGGGCAATCGAATTATGTTATAAGTTTACTTTGTTATATCCGACAATTGAATTATGTATTGAAGTCTATTTTGATATTTCCGCTGCGTAAATTTTGAAGTCAAATGATAAGTTTGTGTGTAAGTTTGGGTTCGTATAGGTGTGGGACCTTGGAGGGGAACCATGCCTATGTGCCGGTCACGGATTCGGGACTCGGGTCGTGACATATATTGACATTATTGCTTAAATTGTTTTTATTATTGTTAAAATTGTGTATTGATTGTTTTACTAGATCTTATAATGGACTTTAAGAATGAATATAGTCCTGAACATATTCTAGATTGAATTATGCAATTGATTGTATTGAAAATGGATGTGATTATGGATGAAATGTTACTCAGATTGTGTGCAGGTTGTGTTATGAATAACTTGGGATCTCCCGATATAGGGAAAACTCTGTCGAAATTTCGTTAGAAATTTCAGCGATATGAAAAAAAAATCCCATACTTCATCTACTCTTTTTATAAGTGGAAACATTAAACAAATTAAACAAATAGAAGAAAAAAATTTAGGGTTGTTACTGATAATGATTCATTTTCTGCTATTCATTGTTTTCGTCTAAATGTTTATGTTAGATCTACTTGAATTGTTTTATCATTCGTCCCATTCGCTTTCTCCAAGTACATACATGTATGTCTACAATGATTTTTACAGCATATGATATTACTTTTGAATTGTTTCTTCACTGATGTACTGCACTTATTCTTTCATAATATTTCCTGAAATTTTTGAATGCGTGATTTAATTTCTTCATCATTTCATTTATTACTTTGCGAATTTTATTTTTTTCAGGAAGATTAGCAACAAAATGATATGTCTCATTTCGAAGGAGGGATTTCACTTCGTTCTGCACCTCAACATCCCTCTATTTTGCGCTGATGTACAAATTGTATAATTAGCATTCTTTTGTCATCTTTTGTGATACTATGTATATACCAAAAGATGTAACCTATGTTTACAAAACAAACTCTTTTATATTGTAGTTCTAAACTTTTATATTATAAGTTTATCGTTTTTAATGTAATTATATAATATTATATACGCAGCAATGCCCGCGGCAACGCGCGGGCATATAGCTAGT
>CM063589.1:19304913-19414594 GCA_032356905.1 Salix exigua | reverse complement strand
ACGGCAAACGGTTGAGGCGACCTTTGATTCCTTTCACTGATATGATGTAGAGATTCTTCGCTCCGGTGTTGTCAGCGCAGTTCACTGTCGCCGCCACAGGAAGACCCAGCGACATGCGGAACTTGTTGCCGGCTGATCCTCCTCTACCTGAAAACAGAAGAGAAATACGTTAAAGCATTTTGTGCGATTGATGTGTCGTTTCATTGCTCGGTTCAGCGGCTTTACCTCGCTTCGACATTTTTGATCGCCTTCTTCGCTTCGGTTGGTGCCACCCCGCCCTTCCCTTCAGCAGCAAACCGTAACGCTCAATCAGTTATATCACTGCGTTTCTAAGCTCCTAGGGTTTTGCAATATTTGCAACCGACGCCGTTTCGATTCAATCTCTAATGGGGAATGCTATTTTAGAGAGATAAATCTTTAAAATAATATTTTGAATATTGTATTTATAGTTTTTTTGTTGATGTGTACTCCAGTGGTAAAAGCTATTTATTTTTATATTATTTTAAATATAGTATAATTATTTTGTATTTAGTTTAATTATGCAATTAATTATACAATTAATAAGAGTAAGTTATATAATTAAATAATTGCTTTTAAAAAATACTCCAACAATATAATTATTAATTTTATATATAATTTTTTACTCTCTTGTTAAAGTATTTTTAATTAAAAATAAAAATAAATATTTTTGATATAATTACATTATTTTCTAATATATATATATATATATATATATATAAAGAAGGTGACCCCAAGGTGAGACCACGATTTTACCTTTCTCTCGTGAGCTGCTATAAATTGCAACTCATGGAGAGTAAGATATTTTCACCTATCCATATACATGTTCCATTGGAACATGAATAATAACACAAAAATACTATAAAACATAATATTTTAATTTTTGCTCTCCATTTGCTTTCTTGGCTGGAGATGCTCTTACAAGGACTTAATTACAGTTTAGTAACTGTACTTTATCAAAACAAATAAGCTAATCCTGATAGTATCAAAACTAAAAAATAATTCCTTAACGATGATAATTACAGTATAAATTAAAAAACTAAATCCTTTAGTAATAGCAAAACCAATAAATACAGCTTGTATATATTATTCACTAAAATGATATTTTATTTAATATGCTTTTAATTTAAACTAAATCCAGTAAATATTTCTCATACTTATTTGAGTGAATATTTGTTATGATTAACTTTTAATGTTGTAGGTTATTAAAAGGTGTTCAAAATTCTTATTCGATGAATAATTAATAAAATTTCAATATTTTCAAACTTAATGTAAACTTTTAAGGTATTTATATTATTCAACTTGTATATATTTTACTTATCACAATGGTCTTAAATCTCAACTGTCATTGCTTTCAGTCAATAGCTTTGTCTTTTCAATTTTATTTTTGGTTTAGAACATAAACAATGTAATACCTTTACATAAATAAAATATTATTTGATATGAGAAAAAGAATTGTTTTACTGTCCTTAAACAGAGCTTATATATGTCGAGTAAGGAATTTCATCTCAAACGTTAACCGGACAATATACATATATTTTTAATTCATTTATTGTTGCTGCCGCATATATGTTGTTATATTACCAGACTGACCAAAGCTTAACTTCTGAACTTTTTTTTTAGTTGAGCGTGTTGCGCAGAGCACGCACTAGAAATATTAGGATTAGCTAGCTAATATATTTGGATAACCTAAGCAGATAATATATCCTACACTCCACAATGGCAGAGTTAAATAGCAGCAGCTTGTGTAAAAAAAGCCATGCTGCGCTGAATAGCAGCCGGTCATACACCGACGGGAAGCAGATAAAACAGATTACATAGACAGCCATAAACCTGTACAAGGGGAATAAAAGCCAACACAGATGACCCGGTTCTTGCTGCCCTTGTGCCACCGAAACACTTCAGCAAAACTAAAAAAAAGAACCACATGAAACACCTGACACGGCGGGGCCTTCCTCTAGACTACAGCTAAATGTTCAGGTTTTAGATGCATGATCTACGACGGGGACGGTAGGTCATGCAACCAGATTTATATGGGCCATACTTGACCCGCTACTGATAAACCACTTCGCTTTACAGAATAATACAGTACGACCAAGAAAAAGCAAGCATGTGCCTTGAAAATCTTCTTCCCTTGTCATGGACGGGATTGTAACAAAATATCAGCAGTCTCATGATCCACGCTTCCAATCATCTTGCTGCTACTGAATTAGATCCTGCACCGGTGCAAAAGGCGATCATTTGAAGGAAAAAGAATAGCAAAAGAACAGGAGGTTGGAAGCAGCAGGATCACAAGAACAAAGTCATTCAAATATCAGCACTTCGTGCTCCCCAAGCCCGGGTCTTGATAGGAGAATGTTGCAGAAAATGGGGCAAAAAAACTAATATTTGAAACTAGAAAATCTAGGATGTATATTATCATGCCCGAAGCAGCAGATGTGCCATGATATGTGGGCATCAACGACCTGCACCTCTCCGAAATATAATGTAGAGAAGCAAAGAGTTCACAACAATGATAGTTTTCTTTTGATAAATTCAATCCACATGTTCATTAATTGACAGCAGCATATATGGGAAAGCAAGAGGAGCAGAAGCCACTTCAAAAATATTCTTGTAAGTGAACAGGATGATTTATTTTTTATAATTAATGTGGACGTCCATGTCAGCTTGCACGCACCTCGACTAATCCTACATGCCCTGAATTTAACGATCATGTAAGTTTTTAGCGATCATATTAGCAACCACAGGAAGAGCAAACCTCTTAGTCTCAAGCTTGTACTACTAAATCACCTACTAGATAGTTGATATATCCCTAAGAAAATTCAAATGCGAACACCATATGTGATCAATGAATGGTTTGAAAAAAACTGCATCCGTCTAAATTAGAATTAATTGCCAACTCATATATACATGACCAAACACCACGGCCTATTACTAGGCTATCCTCAAGACCTGAAAAACATAGGTTTTCAATCATAAATGTAGCGAACAATAAAGCTTCCAAAGAAAGCTTGTAGATGCAACCAGGGTTGCATCTCAATATCACTAAAAAGCGAAGAGGTCAAAAGACTCAAAATTGTTCACATTGCTCAACTCTTGCCTCATAAAGATCTAGAATAAGCTTACTATTTGAACGTTTCATGTTCCTGCAGAACTTGCTGCCACATCGACACTGGAATAACTCCACAGGCTGATCAGTATCATCAAAATCAATACCATAATCCTGCAGACATGTCAGAAACCATCTGTTAAAATCATAGAAAGATTGCACGTGATAAAAAAATTAAAATTGAAGAGCATGGAACACGGCATGATGTGAACTGCTGAGTGTAACAAAAACAAGTAATATATAGAATTTCCAATTGCATATGTCATAGCTACAATAAATAAAGCTCTCAGTCACTTACAGAGACAAAATTTAGATATACTTTGTAATTTCAGCAGCAGCAAAGGATCTGATATTATTTCTCACAAACAATGACTACAATGTCGCAACACAATATAACTTACCATGCATGATAGATCTCCTTCCATCTGTGACTAAATACAAAAACAGTGTAATGCCAACCATGCCTCCTCATTGGAAAGCATTAGAGCAGCGATGCTTATATAACCAAGCAGAAAAATGGAAAAAATTCATGAACAGCTCAAGTGACATTGCTCACCCAGGTTAACTCCTCCAAAGCATTTACTTCTCTTGTCGTGAAGAAAGCAAGCTGCATGTAAGAAGTAGTGTCATTGAGAATATAATTGTATTTCAATATATACATGGTAGTAAGAATCCAAATGAAGCATCCATACATGATAATAATGATGATCAGGGGTCTCAATCTTCACCGGGATCTCAATCATGTTAGCATCAAGACATCTAACAAGAACAAAAGAGCATTTATCAGAATGCATCAGCTCTCTTATCACTGGCACAGGAAAGATTACTTTTGTAGGGCTGAAACTTCATATCATCCTTTATCTCTTTTCTTTTTTGGACTGAAATTACGTATTTTTCCGATGCATGTGAAATAAGGAAAACCAACTCAAAAAGTTCAAAAAGAAAAGACAGAAAAACACTCTATGGGAGATCAACTGAGAAAAGCAACATGTATCAGATATACAGTCTTACCTGTGGTTGATAAACCTAGCAACATTTCCATAAAATGTTGCATCCAAGCACAGAGCTTTTTCATCATTTACAACTTTCAAGCACCAATCTGCATCAAGTACAACTGGATAGCCATGCTTCTCAGTTTTGTTGCTAGTTGCCCTTTGCATCTTCCTTTCGTAGAACTCTTTGGTGGTTAGGATCTCCCCTGCATACTCACATACAAAAGTACCTTTTGGTAGCAATTCTAGAGTTCTGAGACCCCACCCCTTTCCTTCAGGGGTAAAGAAAACCTGATGCGCACAAAAAATTATCCATGAGAAAAAATTGTGGACAAACAAGAGGGCAGAGTAAAGAATACTCGAGGAACAATTTACATAAACACATTTCTTATTTTAATAACCATAAATCGATAATTGTATATACAAGTATCAACTCTGTTGAAACATTTGATTTGACTAAAATACCATTAATTTTTTTTCTCAAATGAAGAATTACATACCCTTTATTTATTTACAGTTTTATGACCTCTATTACACTTTCTATATTTTAGTGATGCCATTCATTTATATTAGCTAAACTATAAGACTAACAAAATACCCACTCAACAAGATTACTGTTTGTTTCTGTTTTTTTTTTAAAAAAAAAAACTACCTTGTAGTTACCTAGCTAGCATTCAACCTGTTTAGTGTCAAATTTTACTAATTCAAGTATTTACTCACTTTCTTTTTTAACAAAAGCATATCCATCAATTAATTTATTCATATTAAACTTTACTGCCCTTCCATATTTAAATTAAAAGCGTGTTGTGCAAAACCTAATCAAACCAAATAATAATACAAAATAAAACAACCTCAAAATATAATGTGATTTGACATGCCTACTCCACAAAACTTCAATGTCAAAATAGAGATTAGATCTTCTAATCAAACACTACAAAAATACTTCACTATCCAAAATCCAATTATACCTAAGAGATCACTCAAAAGAAAACTATTGAAAAACCTAAGTCTTCTAATGAAGTTATTATGTCCCTAGACCTACTTTGTTATTCATTACAATAAGGTGCTTACTATATTCCCCCTTGGTCACTAGACCTTTAGCTTGGTTTCTGGAGCAAGGTGGTCTTTTCACCATGATATAAATGTCTTTTGCTGGTTATGTAAGGTTATTTTGGTAGTTATGTTTTTATATACATATGAAAATTGCTCATTTAACCCTTTAATAAATTAATTCAATATCTTCTACTACAAGACATTCTTGTATTTATATCTTCGTATAGAATAGTGCAATTACTTTGATACCCTTAACGACAAAACCAATTAAACTCTCATCCAAGGAAATTTTTGTCATTTTGCTTCATCTTTATTGTAAATTTCAAGGGTGTAAAAGGGCATTGTTGTAAATTGAAAATTATTAAATATATAAAAAAAAAGCTTGCAGTGTGTGGCCAGCCATTCTGAGTTGAGCTTTGTTTTCAACCCATTCTGAGTTTGATCATGGAATTTCTATCCCGTTGATAAAAAAAAATTATATAACACATTATATATTTATGTAAATATCATTTTTAAATATGTTTATACCATAAATGTTAACAAATATTATGTTTATAGAAGAATATATTTTCTTAGCAAGGAAGAATAAAAAATATTTTTATCATAGAAGAGTGTTTTCTCGGCAAGGAAAGATAAAAATATCAATTATGCCTGATTCATGAATTTAATGGGTGCAAGATTATGAGGGGAGGGGGACTTTTATATATAATTATAAAAATTTAATAGTTACAGAAGTTTAAAAACATATAAGCAGATGGGCATTTATTTTATTTTATTATCACTAATGATTTACAGCAGTTTTTTCACAGAACATATTTACCAATGCTAATCTTTAAAACATGAGATACATACTTATTTAAAACAATTACAAAAATAATAAGTTATGTTGTGGATAAAAACTTTTAATAGCTAGACAAACCCTATCAAAAGAACAAATATACAAAAAAAAATGCTACTGAAAAGAATCAAGTGCATCTGAGCCCCCTTTTTTCAGGGATATGAATTTAGTTATTTAATTGATTAATACGAATAATGAACTATTTTATTGTTGAATAAAAAAAAAGGTTAACAACATGTAGGTTTAGCTATAACTAGAAGAATGATTCAAATATTTTTTTTTCCCAATCATAGTTAGAATAATTTGACTAATTATTATTAAACAAAACCTTGACTATTTTTCATGATAATATAAATTTCCCACAAGCAAAGCCCATGCCATAGTAACTAGTTGGCCATAAATGCAGTTCCTTATTCTACTCATACCTGCAACTTGCACATTAGACCTCGCTGCACAACTCTATTTCCACAATGTTTGTGGCAGCCACATTTGCTCCAGCATTCTTTAATATATTTCCTCTTCAAGTGACCCTTGCATGGTTCCAACATCTCTTCATTTTTTGATCTTTCCAGTGGGCAATCTCTACAGTAAAAAAGATATTGTCTTTGAGGATTTCGAGTTAGAGAGATACAATCTTCTAAGAAATCCTCTTTGACAAGGCCTTCTAAAGTATATGCGAAACCATTCTCACTATCACTGGAGCAAATACAAGGTGTCGATGACGACAAACAATTACCAATACAAGCCGGGCAACAATTTTCTGCCCTAATTTGGGAGAGAGAGAAGTTGACATTAGCATTTTGAAAAATCAAATTCCGGGGTATGTAGTTAAAAACTGGGGGGAACTGGCTGTTTACTTCATTTGACCATGGAATCTCAACCATTTCTTCTCCCTTAGTAATGTCAGAATGGTAATTAAGGGACCTAAACTCATCGGGAGTCAATTGATGGTGTGGAACCACAATCAAACTACCATACTCGGCATCTTCAAATTCCTTTTCTTTGCCACTTCCAGAACAGCCATTCGCAATAACCACTTCACTCAACTGCATGACCTCCAAGCCATTCAAAGGTGGTAGTGGTCTTGGAATTTGAAGAGCAGCCATCCCATCAAAGCAACGGGCATCTACTGATGGATTTGCAGCATAAGCTTGTATACAGTCATTTTCTTTAATGCCACCAACACCAGCAGATTTCTTCAATAGATCAAGAGCTGGAGTTACATTCAATATCCTTTCCTGCGATTCATGAGAGGAATCAGTTGCCAAGTCCAAGAAGCATTCACACATATCTTTCAGCATTTGCAAGACAGAAAAGTTTGGATCGATGATTTTGTAAGATCGGAGACATTTCTCCTGCATTGATTTCAGGAGTTCATCTTGACTAGGCATATGAAAATTTGGTCTTCCAGGCATAGAGTGGCAGCTCAGAGAAATCTTCACCTCTCCCAATGCTGAGGTGGCAATCTCTAAATTAGCCGAAGCTTCCTCTGGAATAGTTGCAAGTTGACAGCTGTCTCTTGTCAGACTTGATGGGGCTGGAAGGTTCTCTACCCTACCTTCACCAGCTAAAGCTTGGGATGCTGGAGGTACTTGTTGATGCTGTTTGTGTGAAGAAATTCTCCCATTAAGAGTTTGTTTTTTACTTGCACAATCTGTGGAGGTTGAAGAAACCAAAATCAGCCCACGAGAAAAACACAAACTGCCATGTCGACATTCAAATCCTTTACATAAGAAGAAACAAAAATGACCAATAATTTATGGTTACAAGCAACACTCCCCGATTCCTATGTCCTGATGATTGAATCAATTTACCTGGTCGGATTACCGCGATAGGTTGTGGGGCGTCATCAAAAGGCACATCATCAGTAAATGGCTCATCTTTAGGCTTGATAAGAGGAACTTTTTGTTTGGGTGAAAGAACAATGCCTTGCTGAACAATGAGGTCTTTAAAGTGTCCTTTTAATTTAGGTATTCTCTGCTGTGCAGCAGCCTCGGATAATAAAGGCTCTTTCCCCTCATTGGAACGCTGCTTAGAATTTTCCAGCACTGCCAGACGATGAGGAGAAACAGGTTGTGAACTTGTGTTTCCATTAGCACTCCGAATTACAATTGGCTTCGGTTGTGCATTTCTCATCTCCGGAGACTGCTGCTCTGACTTTTCACCAGCCAGTCCCTTTCCCTCAACTTTACTCTTCTTGAAAGGACTCTCACCCAATCCTACCTCACTGCCACTGGGAGATCCAGAAACCTGTCCATCTTGCCCTCTTCGCAACCGCTTTAATGGCAACTCAGGTTCATTAGAGATCAGAGTTTCTTCCTCCAAACTCCCCTCCTGCAAATCAAAACCGCCTTTATCCCCCTCCGAAGATAATAATAATAAAAAAAAAAACAAAAAAAACATGCAATACAAATAAATCACTCACAGCAGCCTCGTCCTTCTCTTCCGGAACCTTCATTCAAAACAAATATCAAAAAGCACAGTCACGGTATTTAAAACAAAATAAGAATAATAATAAACGAAAAATAGAGAATAAATAAAAGAAATAGACCTTAGCCTCCTCCTCTTCGAAAATAGCATCAGCAAGAGCTCTGTAATTTTCCTCCTCTATAAGCGCCCAGTTTTTGTCATACAGCTTCAGCATCTTCTTCAATACAGGCTTAACCTGGTTCTCTCTTATTCCGATCGCTCTCATCGCCCTGAACGCGTTCACCACTCTCGGATTAGGGGCCATAAGATACCTACAAACCACAAATATCGCCAGGGAAACTCAGCAGTTACATTTCTAATTAGGTTTTCTCTTTTTAATTTGATCTAAAACCCAGATTCACATGCAGATACTAAGGAATAGCCGATTTAGTTAGTGTGAGAACCAGAAAAAATCCCCAAAATTTAACGATCATCAAGTGTCTCAAACGAAGATGATCATGAACACCGCAAGCATGATTGATTGATGAGGCAAGGTGATAGCAATGTACCTGATTATGGAAACGGAAAACGAAAAACCCTAGCTCATTGGGAGAGTCGAGAGTGGAGAGTGCTCCTGCTTTGCGTTTTTGAAAATGGAAAGCAAAAATAGAAGATGGATATTCGTGATATATTGGCAAACATCATAAGCATCCTCAATCTTTAATATTAATCTCGATTAAGTTCAGGGCCTGTTTGTTATTCCAGCTAAACATTGTTTTAAACCCTGACCCGATCAAGCGGTTTACCCGTAATCCTAATGATCCAACGACTAAATCAGGCCGTATTTCAATAAATAAATAAATAGAATATTAATCCAGTATGATGTATTCAAAAACATGTTTGACGTAGGACGCAGTCAGCCAAAAAAAAAATCTTATTGACTTTTTAAAAAATAATTTTATTTTTTTATCAAAATATAAAAAAATTAAAACTTGTTAATCCTGGACAACCTATATTTAGAGAATGTTTGAAAAACAGTTTTTCCGAGTATTTTTTATTTGTAAGTATATTAAAAAAATATTTAAAAAAATATTTAATATTCTTTATATTAACATATCAAAAACATATAAAAAATAATCTTAACTCCAAACTTGTATTGGATGTACCCTTGATTTCACTTGACAGCTATGCAGAGCTCGTATGAATTTTTTATATATAAATAAAAAAAATCAATGAATTCTTCAAGATTCACAATTTCATATAATTACTAAACTGCTTTGCTAAATTAATTTAAATTAATAGAGGTATAATTGTTAATCTATGTTGGGGATCTAGTTGATGTGAGAGTAAGTTTAAGAACCCAAATGAAATTATTTTTGTAAATTATAATTTTCTAATAATATAAAAATACTATCCAGCAATGTCATATATTAAAATTACTATTCAAATAGACAACACCTACATGTGTTCTTCCCCGGACCAATGGATAATTGTTAGGGTTTTTTTGAGAGTGTATTAATAATTATTATTTTTGCAATCAATTTTTTTACTGAGTTGTCAGCTAAACTTGGATTTTTTATTATGTCAATTATATTTTTATTATTTTGACTCGAACCGGTCCATGGGTTTGTTAGTTGGGTCTCGGGTCGATCTTATAGACCGAGACTAGGTTCAAAACAAGGATAGATAATTTGTACATGTCCAGTGAAGCACTCCAAGGCCCAA
This sequence comes from Salix exigua, assembly GCA_032356905.1. Classification (NCBI taxonomy): domain Eukaryota; kingdom Viridiplantae; phylum Streptophyta; class Magnoliopsida; order Malpighiales; family Salicaceae; genus Salix; species Salix exigua. The sequence goes on along the minus strand of CM063589.1, from coordinate 19,404,450 downwards.
GCTCTGTTTAAATGCATTTTAAAAATATATTTACCATGAAAAAAAATTAAATATTTTCTACTATTTCAGTGCACTGACGTGGAAATAAAAAACAAATCTAAAAAAACTTTATTATATAATTAAAAAACACGTCAATGACAATACGAGACATGCACAAAAAAGTGGCTCAAGCGCTTTTACTGGGCTAGCGTGGAATTGTGCGTGCCAGTATCTATTAACTCCAATGGGAAATGTTTTTGAAAAAAAGTGTTTAAAATATTTTTTAAAATAAAAAAACATTTTATATTTAAAAAATACCGGTATCAATTATTACAGTTATTAATGTACATACACTCAACCCCTGGTTTTATCACTTAAAACAAGACAGTTTGAAAAACTTGTTCATGTCTATCATCGTTGCATAGGTGTCTAGCAGAGAAGGAAAGGTAGTGAGTACAAAAAGAAAGGAAAAGAAAAGAAAACCAAAACCAACCCCATAAAGAAAGGTGCTTCCACCGCAAGTCTAAGGGATGCCTCAGGCTGGCATAGTCAGTCCCCTGTATGCTAAGCTTCTCCCCTGTTGATTTCAGCCTAAACCCTGAAAACCTCTCAATTTTTACAATCCAAAAGGATCAACCTTTCGTGTCTTGAAGGTCTGGACCAAGAAAAGTAAAGAAATTAGCCTGTAATCTCAGATGGGTTTATTCAGAAAACCCTCTTTTCTCTTGTCTTATACCGTGTTGTTTATATCAGTTTATGGATTCCTAGTGACAGTCATAAGTGCTGCAGACTATACAACTCTGGTTTTCAAGGGATGTGCTGACCAGAAATTCCAAGACCCGTCAGGGATCTATGCTCAAAACCTCAAGAACCTCTTGAATTCTCTGGTTTCACAATCTTCACAGAAAAATTATTTCACAGCAACATCTGGTGATGGTCAAAATGCCATTATGGGTCTATACCAATGCAGAGGGGATCTCTCTAACGATCTTTGCCATGCTTGTGTGACTAAAGTCCCAGACTTGATTGACAAACTTTGTGGCAAAGTGGTAGCAGCCAGGGTCCAGCTCAGTGGGTGTTCCCTCAAGTACGAGGTTGCTGGTTTCAAGCAGGTATCAGAAACTGAGTTGCTGTACAAGGTTTGTGGGTCAACTAAGGCGAGTGGAACTGGGTTCGAGGGTAGGAGAGATGCAGCTTTCGAAACCATGGTGGATGGTGTAAAAAATGGTAGCAAGGGGCTGTTTTACACTGGAGAGAACCAGTCAGTGTTTGTTCTGGGCCAGTGTGAAGGTGATTTGTCAAGTGGGGATTGTGGGGACTGTGTGAACACTGCTGTACAGAGTGTGAAGAGCGAGTGTGGTGACTCAATTTCTGGGCAACTATACCTCAACAAGTGCTATCTCAGCTACAGCTATTATCCCAATGGAGTGCCTAGCATTTCCTCAACTTCGGGTAAGCTTAAAAAGACAAAACATCAATCTCTTTGAATCCTGAAGTCTCCTTTCAATTTGTGTTACAATATGTATATATCTCTAACAAGCAACGCTATCTTCTTCGAGGAGCAGCTTTATATATTTTTTTATTTGCTCCCACTAGGAAGCTTGAAAGATGTGTTTTTTGCAGAGAAAGAAGAGTGGGAAAAGTTAGATCCTAGACCCTTAATATAATAATTTTGATCGATGAGGATGATGATGGATAGAAATAAACATATATATATATATATATATATATAATAGAAATAAACAGATATGTGTGTGTGTGTGTGTAGATGCTTTTTGTGTGATTGAGACAGGTGATTTTTTCGACTGATTACTTGGTCAAAGTTGCGTAGTCTTCTTAGCATGGATCCAGGGGGGATGGGGATTTTTTTCTGTTTTATAAAATTTTGAGATGGAAACCAACCAAGGTCAAGGAAGAAGAAAGCTAGTGATCTGTGTGTTGTTTTATAGATGTAGGGACAAGGCAACACACACAGAGGACAGTGGCCATTGCAGTTGGAGGAGTGGCAGCTCTAGGGTTTGGAGTTGTTTGTTTGATGTTTGTAAGGTCTATCTTCAAGAAAAGACTTGGTAAGCATGAAGGTTGGAATTGACCTGTTCATCATCCACACACACACCCTTTCCATCGCCACCTTGTTCACCACGCAACACTTGAGCCCTAGTTGTGTTTGCTTGTAATTGTTTGTATTGATTGCAAGTGCAGATTATTAAGAGGATGCTGAGCTGGGTTTGAACTAAGGCTCTGTTTGTTTTTGCTGCTGATTGACCTGTTCATCATCCCCCCCACCCCCACCTGGTCGGAGACGTTTCTTGGCCGTGGAAAGCCTCGTTAATTCTGGCCTTTTCAAGCGGCAACTGCAAAAACTATTACAGCATCAAATACAATCTAATAAGATTGCAATGATGTTGGTGGGTCTAGTTTTTAGAAGAGAGAAAAAGTAAAAGTTAGGCAAGAATTTGTCCTGGGATCGTGAGGGGAAAAACACATATACATATACATATATATACACATATACATACATATATATATATATTATTACAATTCTAACTTGAGGAGTTCTTTTTCATGTAGACCCGCAGAGAGCAGCTAGTTTCCATGCTGCTAATCAATCATACACTTCCTTGTGAGTTTGCTTCTCTGCTCACCTTATGTATGTTTCCTTGTAGAGGGGGCCTGCATTGCATTCGATGAATCTCAGAAAACTTGCAAGTATCATATTGTTGGCCAAGCCTGCCGGGTTATTGTCTAATCTTTTTGTTTATTTCATTTCTTTATTATATTTCAGAAAGGTGTTAGCGTCAGTATTCCAATCAAAACACTACTTTTATATATAAATATATAAATGGTTTAGAATGCATGCGGTGAAAAGCATCACTTGGTGCGTTTCCTTTTGCCATACATTGCAAACCACTTGCCACTGATGTTGCTTTCGGCTTCAATAAATTTCATAGTTACTTGATCACGACTTAATCGTGGATTAAATAGCCGTAGCAGTTTTAATTTTATTTTAAAAAAGTCAAATTAGATCTTCACTAGGTTAAGTTAGCTCTTAGTCATCATATTAAACACATTCAAAACCATTTAAACCTTGGCAATACTTCGAAAAACAATTTCAAACTATAACTTTCCATCAAAGACTCAGGTCCTGATATACTTTCATGTAGATTTGGGTTCACCCCATTCCCAGAGTAGTAGGGTGAGGTCACCTTTTCTTTACCTTTTTTTTTCTGTCGACTAGCTTTTATCACGCACAAGACATAAAGAACAGCGAGACAAACAGTGTTCAGGAAAAGGAAAAACTATACCGCAAGATAGAGAGAACCCCCTGTCTTCATGCTCAATACAGGCTATTTTCAAATTAATCAATACGCCTAACCTACTTTCAAATCATGCATAAATTTGTCAATCTTCACCATTACTGCTAGTGTGTTACCTAACCACTCTATCGTCATCGCAGCATTATTTTTCTGAGCAAAATCACCCCATGATCATTACTCTTACTGGTTAAGAAAGATGGGCCATGCACTTTGATTTTGCTCTTCATGAAACACAAGTAAAGGCACATATTATGGGGGCTTTCACAGGGGTCCCTCCCTCAAAGTGAGAAGATATCCCCTTTTTTTAAATAAAAAGAAAGGGAGTGGAGTTGCAGGTTTCACCACATGCTGAATTAAGATATAATCATATTTTTTATATATATAAAAAAAAAAAGAAATGGACACGCATAATTATCAACTAACAGTAATTAAAATTAAAAACAAGTTTCTCTTGCAACAGTAAACAGAAATAGCAGCAATAAGGTTCTATTTTATTGTCCAGCTCAGCAAAACACTGATCAGCAAGAGGACAAGCAAGCGAAATACATGTGGAAATGTCTTTTTATGAAATAAAGTTAAAGAGATTTCTCTGAAGACAGGGACACGACTATCAAAATCAAAAGCTTTCAATGCACAGTTACGGGTCTTGGAGCCTCCTAAACCCACTACTAAGTCCCAAACTATCAAAGCCTTGGGCCTCCCTATTGCTTTCAACTACTGCAAAAGATACTGTTTCTAATCTCTTGCGTTAAAAATATAAAAGAGATGCACATTTTACATCGAATACTTTTCTCCGAATTCACTATTCAATAGATAAATAAATATTTAGTTAGATAACTTAGAATATAATGTGAAAAGACAAATCTTGAAAATCGTCATGTTCGGTCTGGGGATATGGTTTGTCTGTGAAATTAATCTAGAACAAATCGACTGAGCCGGCTAAAAATTGGCTTGAACCACAAACAAGAACCGGTTCATATGCAAAGTGCAACAGACTATTAATTATTTAAATCACCATCTATTCCCATGAGCAATCTCGACAACATGTGGCATGGTCACGAGACCTTTCATTGGGTATTTAGAAGAAATCAAACGGGTTTTTTTGAAAAAGAGATATGAAGGTGCAAAGAGAAGTAGAGAGAAATCGCATACTATTTTTATTAGGGCATACTTAAAACTTGTAAGCCAACCCGGCCGGCTTCACGAATAAAACAAATAAAGAAGAACGATTTCACAAAACCCTAAAACAAGGATTCATAGAACCCTTAAAAAATCTGAGTTAGATTGATTCATCAAGTCTGTATGAAAACCATTTGATAAAAACAACATTTTGATGAGACCTCCTTTTAAAATATAAAAACCAGGGCAAACATAGAGAGAAAAGATGGAAATATGTGCAAATACTAGCATATACTGGTGAACAGGGGGAGGGCTTAAAGTAGTTAGATGCTCATAAATACAATTTTATGATCTGTGTGAAATAAAAGCCATAACCATAACTTGAAAAATATCATGCATCTAACATAATCAACCTTGAAGGCAAGAGCAAAAAATATGTGATTAGTTGGGAAGGGGTAAATGTCTCTCACAACGATCATTTTCCTTATACATTAGCATATGACGGGAAAATAACATCAAAGATGACCTATGGATAAACTGCCAGATATTCAAGCACAGTCTGCGGACAGCTCTATCAACTACTACAAGCAGTGAAGCAGAATTACAAAATAAAAAGGGAAGCATATTCGAACAGAATATAGACCAACTACAATGGCTTTTGTATTTTCACAATTAAATCTATAAGGCATGGGTGATTCAAATCAGCGCATCATTTTAATATGGCAGCATTAGTAAGAGAAATTACTTGTACTCCATTCATTTAGGAGAATCAGAGTATAGCCATACTAGCAATTCTACATATGAACAACCGAACCCTATGTATTAATGTTTTACCTGCTGCTTCATAACAGTTTCAGGTTGAACGTTCCAGAACTGCACAACAAAAGCTAAACTCAGCAATTACACCAAAAGAAAACGACCAACAGCTTGTCATCTCTACATGTATAATTACAAAGCATCACCAGTCACCAGGCACTAGCAAATATCCCTTACAGCCCTAACCTTCCCTAATTCTATATTCCAATAAACTATAGCCTCACCAGGCAAGCCTGGGCTCACACTTAGCCGCCTCCAAAATTTTCAAATCTCAAATTCTTAAATATAGTAAAAACCAGCCCCAGGAGACACATAAATAACTTATAGGTAACGTTTGATTACTATCTTGGAACTGAAAAGACAGAAACAATTGAGACAAAAGAGACATGTGTCCTTATTTTGGTAGTGCATAATTCACTCCAAAACTATACTAGGGACAGATTTTTTTTTGTCTCCATCTCCATCCTTGCAACCAAACATATTTCTATCTCTTATGTATAATCTCGTAAAAGTAGGAACTAAAGCCACCTTCAAGGAATTATGTGAAAAAATAAACACTAGAAAAGCTACTTAACTGACACATCCTGCTTATGGTTGGCATCTTCAGTTGGCTAAATGACCCAAAACTACTTTGAAGGCTTGTTTACTTATGTTTTCTCGTATGAACCTCTTGCCTCCAGCTATTGAAAATCCCATCTCCATACCAGCTTGAATTTTGGGTCAAATTGAACCTAGCCCCTAAAATTTATGAGTACCTCAAACTAGTTTTGATGGCAAAAAAAAAAGACCCTTCTGTTAATTTTGCTTGAAGCTAATAGTCTAGAAATACAACAAATATTAGGTTAAAAAAAAGACCTTTATGTTAATTTCGACAATAAATAACAGTCCAAAAAAACAACAGGTGTAGTGAAAACAATCTATTTGAAAATACAAATCTAGCATAGAGACAAAAACCTGGACGGAGGTGCGTATGTTTACCAAACAATAATCGAAAGTACTCAAATAAATGCTAAAGTTTATACCCAATGTTGAAGATAGTTTTGCATTATTTAGCCTATTGAATTTCAGTTTGGTTTTGCTTTCACTCGTAAATTAATAAGTTTCTAAATTAATTAATTGTCAGCTTATTATCCATTCAAATTAGTTTCATATCATCAACAAATGACAATAACCATCAAAAGTATCAAACAGACATTCAGAAATCACAAAGATAAACCCTAACAATCACGAGATCCTATCGATAATCACCAAGATCCACTTTAATCATCAACAGATGACAATAAATATCAAAAGTATAAAATAGACATTCAAGTTCCACTGGGATAAACCCTAACAAATCACAAAATCTAATCACTATCACCAAATTCCGCTCTAATCATCACTGTAATTGCAAAATCAAGACATTCAATTTGTTTTCCGAGGAAGAGAGAACATCGCTTACATCAATTATTATAACAGCTCAAACTCCAGATCGCACAAAAACTCTTGCACGGGATAATGTAGCAATCTCTACATGGGTGGAGGAAGGCCGACGGGTGGGGCCCCGAGAAGGCTTTGCTGTTGGAGCTCGAGTTCGGTGAGTTGCTGCTCACGGTCCATCTCGATAATCAAAGGTACAGCGAGGATTAAGAAACTGGTGCCAGCAATCCAGGCGGCCTTGCCTGTGCTTTTAAGGAGCTTTTTGGCGACGAAAACGGCGTCGCAGGCTGCTTGCTTTCCTTTGGATACGATTTGAGAGTTGTTGATTTTGGCGAGGATGTTTGGCTCCTGCTTTGACGAGCCTCGTCCTCGCCTGTCGGGGAGCGAGATTCCGCCTCTTCGTGACTGCGATGCCATGGTGAATGACTGGTGGTGTAGGGGTTTTGGCTTCCTTTCAAGGGTTTTATTGAGGCGCTCGAGGCCCCCTTTCTTTTCGATCTAGCCTAGTTTGCCTAACAGGTACCTGAATTATTACGTCATCGGATTAATACATGTATTGTGATATTGAAAGTTTTTAAAAATAAATTATTTATATTTTTTTATTTTGATTTGAATAAGATAATACTCTTTTAAAATAAAACTAAGAATAAACACCAACACACTCCTGGTGAGTTTTTTTTCAAAATTAAATCAGCCTAATAAGTTTTTGTCATGTGTGAATAAGCCCTTGAAAAAATACAATTGATGATTTTTTCTATAATTATTTTAACATGTTGATGTCATATATATTAAAACTAAAAAATTATAAAAATTCAAAGCAAACTTAATATATTAAATTATAAAAAATTATAATTATTTTGTCATGCAAGACTTTATATATGATTTATGTTATTTTAAGTAAAAACACTTTGATTTTGAATTTTATACATGCTCGTACTCTATCATGTTTATATTTTATCAAATAAAATAACTATAATATAATGTGAACTAAGCAATTAATTAAGACTCAAGATATTAATTTTAAAATGATCACCAACATAAATTAAAATTTCAGGACTAGACCAAATAAAAATAAATCCTTAATGGAAAAAAATGACAAAAATTAAAAACAAAAACTAAAAGCATAGATGTATTAATACGAATAAAAAATTTAAACATTGTCTAAGAATGACTGAAAAACCAGAAAAAATAATAGCATACAAAAAAATCAAACAATAAGGACTGAAATGAAAACTAAAATATATAATTAATTTCAGTTGAAGGACAAAATTGAAACAAATAAAAACATTGGGACCAAAACAAATATATATATATATATATATATATATATATATTAAAATGAAGTGTAATTTTGATAAAAAATTAAAAGAATAAAGATTAAAATGAAAAGTAGTATACAAGACTAATTTCAATTGGAGGACATAGTCAAAACAAATTAAAATAAACTATATAATTAATTCAAATTGAAGGACAAGATTGAAATAAATAGAGACATTTAAAAAATTTGATGTGTAATGTTTTTTTTTTAAATATAAGAATAAGTAACGAGATGAAAGATAGAATATATATGATAAATTTTAATTGGAGGACCTGATTAGAAGCAATTAGAACTTTCATACCGAAATAAATAAAATAACCAAAAACAAACCAAAAAACAAAAGAATAGGGACTAGATTGAAACTCCACATATATAACCGATATCATTTGAAAGGCACAGATGCAACAAATCAAAAACTATATTGAAAAAAATAGTAATAAAAGTGAAATCAAAATATGAGAGAGAAAAAACAAAACTTTCACAAACCGTAAAGACCGAAATGTATTTCCACAACCCACCATAACCGAGATACGCACAAGATCTGGAAGGAAGAGGACACGGTGGCGCACCATGTGACAGGACAGAAGTCTGATTATGACCACCATAATGAGGTGCGCGTGTAGCCTGATTGACGTGTGTTTGTGAATAACAGCAGACATATCCGTATAAAGCGTTTGCAGTGTTTTCAAAAAGAAATAACAGAATAATAAATAGTTTCCTATACACTATTGTACCCATCGATAACTATGAAAAAACTGCCGTGGAAAATACAACAATACTCCCAGATCCAAGGCCTATTTTTTGTTGTGTCCAAAGGCTAATTTTTGTAGTTTTACTGTGCAAAGAAATCAGAAATATCATCCATGCCCCCTGCAAAATGCTAAAATACTCCCTGTTTGGGTGCCTTCTTTTGTCATTTCCAAGGGGTGTTTTCGTAGTTTTATTGTGCAACAAATCCGGGAACACCACTCATGCCCCGTTGGAAAGTGAAAAATATCCCCAGTCCCCGAGGCATTTTTTTTTGTCTTGAAGACAAAACAATAATTTAACTACAGAAATCCATAATAAACTATGTCCAGGTGAATAGTGAAGAAATGCACAATAAGATGGAAGCGCCATTTATATTTTACTTAACGCCTGTTTCACTTTTCACAAGCTCAAAACACTAATGTTTTTTATCATGCCGCATGGATACGACGCACTAAGTTGTCTTGCTATGAAAAAACATATTAGGTAATGAATGTGTGTGTGTGGTTCATTAACCCTTGAACTAAGTTTTTGGTAGAAAATACAACAATATTAAATAAATTGATAAGAACATAAAAAAAAAACCCAACAAATCAAGCTGAATTATAAGGCTTATTCATAAAATAATTTAGTGCTGAAGAGCATAATAAAATATATTAATTAAAAATACAATGAAAACAACCTTGGTTAACTTGCTAACCTTGCAATTATATGCACGAGATTTAAAAGATCATATATAAAATAAAAAAAAACATGAAGATCAATTCTTAATAGATTAAATGATGATTAATGAAAGTCGGCTTATAAGCCAAAGATTACCCCCCATAAAAGGTAAAACTTGAAAAAATAACAAACAAAATCATAAATCATTAAAGTGTTAAAGGGATAAAAATAAAGAAAAAAATATTCAAAATAAAAGAAAAGACAATAAAAAAACTAAAAAATAAATTTAATATAAAAATAATTTAAAATTAAATATAATGATGAAATTAAAAAAAAAACTCATTTAAAAATAAAAAAATATGATGAAATTTGTTATGATAATCTAATGAAACCAACCAACAAAGGACGAAATTCAAGAGATAAAAAAACTAAAAAAATAATCGCCCCTTCTACTCTTCGATATAAAAGACTCCCTGTACTTCTATCTGCTTCTTGATTCATTTCTCACTTTTTGGGCCCAAATGGATGGGCTAACATTTTAGCCCTTTAAACTTGGCTATGTGTTCATCTTGCTCCCATAGGCTAAAACTTTATAGCTTCTCGACCCTTTGATTTTACTATTGTTTCGACCCTTTTATTTTACTATTGTTTCGAAGTGTGATTGCAGTAGTTTTTAAAGTATTTATTATATCGAAATATATTAAAAATAATATTTTTTAAATCATTTTGAAATCAGAATCAAAATAATTTAACATACAAAACATATTCATTTAAAATAAAAAATTATTTTTTTAAATTTCGATCAAAAACCGATAGGATAAGTTAAAGATGGTGTGGCCATGACAATTAAAAGCAAAGCTACTAAACTCAACTCATTGAGGTTTAGCTTGGGCTTGCCAATCTAATTTAAAATATTTTACAAATTAAGATTAAAAAAAAATATTATTTTAAAAGTTAAAAGAATATTTAACATTTTTATTATATTACGATTGATTTATCATATCAGTAATCGAAACTTTATCTTAAACAGGTAACAATTGACTCAATTTGTACCGAATGTTATAATATTCATGCAGTAAGAATCATGTATCATGATCCTCTCTTTTAAAACCATTACTTGATTATATATATATAATTAAAGAATTATTTCATATTATATTGAAGCTACATTAATTTGAACCGTTATTCTATATATTAAATCACAGCTAAAGTCATTATTTTATATTCTTTTTACCCATTATTCTATATAAACATCACAGCTTCAGCCGTGTGTTTATTATCACGGTGGATGCTACTTTTTAGATATATTTTTTAATTAAAAAATTACTAAAATAATATTATTTTTACTCTTCGCATTAATATATCAACATAAAAAAAACGTATTTTAAAAGCGAAAAACAAATAGTTACTTCATCGAAGCTGATTGATAGTTTTCTCGGCCTATAAACCAGGCCCACTTGGTAACTCGGGACTTCCCTTCCTAACCACGGTAAACAGGGAACAAGGAACCCTAAATTGCGATGATGTGGCAATTACATCACAAAAAAGACCATGAAATCTCACGGTCATGATTACACTGATCCTCACTCAGCAATCTAGACGGATCAAATTTACAGCATCACGGAAACTAGAATCGGTAGCAACACACGTCACCCTACTTTCTCAACTGTATAAAACACTGACCTCCACACAATCAGCTCTCCATGCACCCTCGGCGTCCCTGGAGTTTAGGTACCCACCAAAACCCAAAACTCAAAAACACAACACAAAACCCAAAGCTCTCTCAACAGAAGCCAGAACGCGACGTCGTTTCTGCAACACCAGGCTCCTCCATTCGCTCTCTCGCCTCTTCCTCCCCCTTTCCGCTTCCTCTTAAGGTTTCTCCTTACAAGTTCGTCAAATTAGGGTTTATCCACTGTTCATATTGCTTATTAACTGCGAAGCTATTAGCGATCTAATTTTAGGTCTGTAACCGAATCGAACGGTGTTGTTGTATTTGCGTGTAGTATTCGCAGTCTTTTCCTCGAATTAACTGTTTGTTTAGCAATTATTTATCTGTAGTTTATGCTATCGTAATTATGACTATGGACTTGAATACTGTGATTAAATCCTTGTGATTTCAAGGCTGAGACAAATTGATAATAGAATTTGTTTTGTCTGTATCATTGCAGACTGTTTAAGTTGCAGAGTATGGGAGACAGTGAGACAGTAGTAACTGAACCGTCGGCAGTCATGGATTATGCGGCAGCTGGGTATGCGTCTACTGGCTATGCTAATTCTGGTTCAGATGTTGTCCCTGGACCTGGTGATTTTACTGTGGACGGAACTGGAAGTTTTGCTGCTTCTACTGTTGCAGCACAGGGAGGACATACGGGAAATACATATGCGGACTCTAGTTCTGTTGAACCAGAGGCTCGTGCTGGAATGAACATTAGCACTGAAAATGCAGCTGGTGGTGGTTATGATTCGGCTGTGAATGGAAATGTTGGAGCTGAAGTTGGAGTTGCTGTATCAGTTGAGAATGGAAATGCTGGAGAGGTTTTGGGCGTAGCTGCTGTTGAGCAGCAGCTTGTTGATGGTTCTGGTATGGTTTCTCAGGCACCTGTGTTACATGTATATGTTGTGGTTGAGGTTCTAATATAGGCTTTTAAAGAATTTAGGTTGCACAACATGGTATGCGTGGTATGTAAGATCTTGTTGTGTTGATCTTGATACATGAAAATAGGAGGGGTTTATTGTCTCTCAAAATTTATTGATGGAAATTTACATGATTCTGAAGAAAATTAATTAGGTAGAATCTCCTTTGTTTTTCATTTCTTGAATAAGCTCACAAATGACTGGTAAATCTCCTCAGAAGGTCATCCAACATAAAGTAATTGCGAGGTTTTTACAATTTCATGTGGCACATTATCGGTCCATGCATCTTTTTACTTGCACTGAGATGCTTAAGTATTATCTTTTCTTTTTCAAGTGCTCGTAGGCATTTCAACTTTCTTTTCTTTTCAAGTCATCTTGGTGGTTTACGTTTTGGGTTTGTTCTCATGCACGAAACATAGTGGAACTTGGTGGTTCACAAATGCTCCAATCTAAAATTAAACGGGAACAATAAAATTGTTGTTTGGCACAGTTTGCTGCTAACTTATATCTGGTTGAAAGATAGATGTAAAATAGAATCCTTGTAAAGTTTGTATAATTTTATTTAGGGTTTATGACAAATTTAGGACTCCTTACATCCTTACTCCAATAATAACTGCCGAATGATGTTCTTGAATTCATATTCTTGACTGTTCTGTATAGCAGTTCTTAGGTGTTACCTAATCAATTTCCCCACTCTCTTAAGTCCCAGAAATGTCAGCTGAAGAAGACCAGCTGTGGAGCATTGTGAAGGCTAATTCTTTGGATTTTGATGCATGGACTGCCTTAATAGATGAGACGGAGAAGGTGGCCGGGGTAAGAACTTTCAGACATGTGATGAACTGTGCACATGTTCTTACCACAATCATGTTTTCTCATGAGAAATAAATATATATTTGAACTTTCTGGAATAAAATTGTGTTTACGTGATCTTCTTTAAGTTGGATGAAAAGCAGTTTACCTTTAAGGCATCTTTTTAGCTAGATCCCAGCTGTCCTCAAATGACTGAGCTATCAATAACATTGTAGGATTTTAGTATTGGACATTTAAATGATGGAGGAAAATGAATTAATATGCTATATCATTTATCAGTGGAAGCTAATTTCTATTCTTTCTGAACTTACTTATTCTTTGACATGTATATATCTGTGATTTGATTTCTTGCTCTAGTGGAGCTTAACACGTTCACTTATAAATTATGCAGGACAGGATATTGAAAATTCGAAAAGTGTATGATGCTTTTTTGGTGGAATTTCCTCTGTGTTATGGTTATTGGAAGAAGTATGCTGATCATGAAGCACGCCTTGGTTTTATGGACAAAGTTGTTGAGGTATATGAACGGGCTGTTCTGGGGGTAACATATTCGGTGGACATTTGGTTGCATTATTGCATGTTTGCCATATCCACATATGGAGATCCAGAGACTGTTAGAAGGTAATAGCTGTTCACATGTTTGTTCTTTTATCTCCCCACACTAGAATCATGGGCATGTGGTTTCTCGTGTCACAAGTATTTGGGGCTTTTCTTTGCTCTCTAACACTATTTCAGTATGCCTGCAACAGTGGTTTCTCACATAATGGCGAAAGGTTTGATGGGGATGCTTTAGAAATACAATTATTTTTTGTGCAAACCTTCTGATTTTAAGCTGCTCTATGGGGTTGCTGATTGTTTTTTAAGAATGTCAACTCTATTTTTTTGAGTCTCATCATACCCCATCTCTCCTTTCTCCTTTCAAGGGCTCTGTCATAGTAATGTAGTTAGTTATGAATTATGGCCGTCTTAAATTAAGACTCTGTGGTGCATCAATATGCAAAATGCTGCTGGGAAGATCTCATCCAGTAAGGGCTAAGATGGCCTCGTTCAGTGCTCCGTTCTCAGACATTGTGTGGTGTTTTATCAGGAAGGTAAATGCAGCATTTGGAAGTGTCATGCTGTTAAGAGTGAATTGTTCCTTCTCCTTCAGCATGTTCCCGGGTCTCTGATTCATGAATATGTCTGCTTTGGCTGTATTTCTGTCCATATTTATATCTTAACCATATGTTCACTTTTCTTGGGCTTCAGGCTTTTTGAGCGAGGATTAGCTTATTGTGGAACAGATTATATGTCTTATCCCCTCTGGGATAAGTACATTGAATATGAAGAGGTGCATGCAGAGTGGGGCCGTGTTGCCACGATATACACACGGATATTGGAGATTCCTAACAGAAAGCTGGATGATTATTTCAATAGGTAATTTTCTGTTCCAGCATCTGCATATTAATTGCTGACCTCATTTATTGGGTTGTTGATTTGCATTATATAATTATCAGATCATTATATTTAACCACTTGTGCCAATAACATTTTTTTCATGGTGAAGTATGTCTGTAGCTGGCTTAGTCGTTTTGTATTTGTTTGAGCAGACAACTCTGTGTTATTATGCATAATATTTAGTCCAAGTGTTGTTTCTACTCTGTCTTGAGGTAATGATCGTGCAAGACAAGGAATGGTCTTCTGATCAAGTTCAACTTGTCAGGGTGCTTAGTTCCGTTCTTTTCAGCTGCACACCATGAAAGTTTTTGTGCATTAGATTCAATGTTTTCCCATATTTTGAACATGTCAATTAGGGGTTGTGGTTGCAAACTAAGTTTTGCAAGATATAACAGGTTCTTGTTTCTTTCTCTTTGTGAACAACTTCTTGAATTGAGTATCTCTACACCTATATTGCTATCAGTTTCTTGTGTGCATGAACATTTTTTTTTTTTGCGTTTCAAACAAAAAGGTCTTTCTCAAGAACGCAAATTCATGCAGGTTTTTTTCTTAAAATTATTGCTGCATTGTGGATGTCAACTCTTGTGCCATGGCTTAACTTAACTGGATGTCTCATGTCAGAAATATATGGATGCCTCAGGTTGACTTGGATGTTTGGTTTGTTCTTTCAAATATAAGAAACTCAACAAAAAAAAAAAAGAAGTTGTATATGGTTTGAATGTTACCCTCCTATATTTGAGTTCGAGTAACTTGCCTTATTGCTCTGTTTCCAAATTTGTGCTTCCTTTGGTGTCGGTTCTAGAAAAAAATGTTTGCCTGTATGCTTCTAGTAAAGTCCAGCTTTCATGTGTAGCATGTAGCATTTACAGCACATTCATTACATCATCTTTGGACTATTTTTAGGGGTTTGCACTGTAAGGTCCCTGTGAGTGGCAAGCTGCAATTCCTCTGGCATTAAACATCTGATTTTTGCCAATTCTGATATTATTGGATATACTGTCTGTGGCTTACCAAAAGTCTACTGATTGATTAGCTTTGATATAGAAGTGCTCTTTGTTAATATCTCCAGTTGCTCTACAAGGTTCTTGTCCTTTGCTGTGGCTGTTATGTGTTGCTAGATGCCGTTAAATTTCAAATCCTTTGTTTTATATTTGCTGGTGATCTTCTACCATGGATTGTAATTCTGCACTGCAAACAATCTGCTTTGTTTCTTACATGGATTTCACCTTGGTGCTCTTTGACAAGGTTTTTTTGGCTTGTAAAATAAAAGTAAATGAGAAGCGGTGCTTGAATAAGAATGTTGAATGCAGATACAAAACTCAAACATTGCATCTTTTTTTTTTGCAGCATGATATTTTTGTTGTTTTCTATATGTTTTTTTTTTTGGTTTTCAGATTTAAGGCTTTTGCTGCAAGCCGGCCTTTGTCAGAATTAAAGACTGCCGAGGAAGCTGTTGCTGCAGCGCCTGCACTTTCAGAGGATAGAAGCCAAGCAGATGAAGGGCAGATTCATCCTGATGCAGCCGAACAGCCTGCTAAACCTGAAAGTGCTGGCTTAACAGAAGCAGAAGAGTTGGAGAAGTATATCGCCATTAGAGAGGAAATATACAAGAAAGCTAAAGAGTTCGATGCTAAGATCTTTGAATTTGAAAATGCTATCAAGAGGCCCTACTTTCATGTGCGGCCCCTTAATGTTGCTGAGCTCGAAAATTGGCATAACTATCTGGATGATATAGAAAGAGAGGGTGACTTTAATAAGGTATTTGGGTTTGTTTACTGTTGTTTATTGATCTTTTTGGTTTTTAGTTTTTAGCTGTACCTTGTTATACGTTGGCTTACAGTTAAATAATATCTGCTGCATCATATGCTTCATTGGCTAAACCATTGGATGAAGCAACATATTTAACGGGAAATTGAACTGAGACTAAAGCATGGGCCTTCGATTTGGTTTCTATGAGGCTAAGTACTTCAAACCCTCGTTTGTCAGTGGACTAGGTTCCTGTACGTGTTAAAATTTTATTATTCTTAAAATTCATATGTTATGCATGCAGGTGTCTTCTTGCCTTCCTAACCATCTTCTGTCAGGCAAGGAGGGTCCCTCTTATCGTATTTGAGGGGCCTTTCTGTTCCCCAATGGAGTATTTCTTATGCATATCTCCTTTGTGCTTTGTGCATTTCCTTTAGTTACTATGTCAATGAATTCAGTTGTTCCTTCTAGGCCGTGATGACATGTTTTCTTGAGTCAGGTGGTCAAGCTATATGAAAGATGTGTAATTGCATGTGCCAATTATACCGAGTATTGGATACGGTATGTCTTGTGTATGGAAGCCACTGGGAATATGGATCTTGCAAATAATGCTCTCGCTCGTGCAACTCAAGTATTTGTCAAGGTATGAAGTTTTTGAGACTTGTTCTATCACTTTGTATCATATTTTGTTTTTATTTCAATTGAATGCCACGGTAGACTTTTGCAAATAAGTGATTCTGCTTTTATGTTTCTTGTTCAAACCTGAATGTTGAACCATGCTATTTGTCTAGTACACTTATCAAAACGAGCCTGCATGTTAGCGGTGCTGTTTACAGCCTTGCATTGTTTTGCTTACTTTCATAGTTATGATTTTAACTTTATCAACTGAATATCTAACAGAAACAACCAGAGATTCACATTTTTGCTGCCCGTCTCAAAGAGCAAAATGGGGATGTATCTGGTGCTCGAGCTGCCTACCAAGTTTTACATGCTGAAATTGCACCTGGTCTTCTTGAAGCAATTATTAAGCATGCAAACATGGAGCATCGATTGGTAAGATAGTTTTAACAAGTCTTAGGTCTCGTCAATTTTGATTGAGATGCCACGTTCTGACATGGCCGTTTCTTCTATTACCAGGGGAATCTTGAAGATGCCTTCTCCCTGTATGAACAGGCCATAGCCATTGAAAAGGGAAAAGAGCATTCACAAGTGTTACCAGCATTGTATGCACAATATGCTCGATTCGTATATTTGGTAGGTCCATATTTGCTGCACAAATATTTCTTCTTTTGCTTCTAATGATTGTGTTAACATCATAAATGATTACCTTATGCCAGTTTTTCTCTTGTTACTTGTTATTCTAAATGCCTGATGTCTCAGGCCAGTATTTTGAGATTTTCATTTTCTACAATGCTTTCTATCTAATGCAGGCATCAAACAATGTAGAGAAAGCCAGGGAGATTCTATTTGAAGGATTTGAGAATGCCCAATTTTCAAAACCACTTCTTGAGGTTTGCTCTCTCTCTCTCTCTCTCTCTCTCTTTCTTCACACACACACACACACAAGCGTACTAACATGCTGTCTGCTGTTCCATGTATATGCAGGCTCTAATACATTTTGAGACATTTCTGCCAATTCCAAAGCGAATTGATTATCTTGATTCATTGGTAGATAAGTTCATCATGCCCAGCTCAGACAGCATCAATGCTGCTAGTGCGTCTGAGAGGGAAGAACTATCTTGCATTTTCTTGGAGGTAATCTATATTTTTCTTTTCTTTTTTTATACCTCTTCTTATATAAGGATTTAATCAGATGTTTGGCTTGCAGTTAGCCTTATTGTTAACAGTATATGACTTTATGCTGCCATGTAGAGTCTTACTCCATCGATATGAGTCCTACCGGGTTAGAAGTTAGTGTTCCACTATTCTGTTGAAGAGGATGTCATGTGGTTCTTTGTAGTATTGTGGTGTATGTTAAGGAGATATAAATAGACTCTGTAATCTAATCTGGTTTACATTTTGTCAAACTACAGACTTCCTTCTGCTATACAATCTCGAATACTGCTCTATATTTATTATTGTATTGAGAGCATACTCTAGTTCAGTTGCTGCACAATGAGTATATGCTGTCTTGGTTTCAAATTTGCACATGTTTTGGCGAATGACTGTCCTTATAAGATGATGAGTGTCAGAGCTAAGAATTCTGGTTTTGGAATGGGCAGAAAACCTAATTAGATTTCTCATCACATTTCTTTATGTTTTTGTTGGTTTTTTGCCCCTTCAGTTTTTAGGTACATTTGGAGATGCTAAATCTATAAAGAAGGCTGCTGATCGGCATGCCAAGTTCTTCTTACCGCACAGGAGCAAGTCAGAGTTGAAAAAGCGCCATGCAGAGGATTACCTAGCTTCGGACAGGGCAAAAATGGCCAAACCTTACCCTGATGCAACTTCACCTGCACAGTCTCTGATGGGTGCATATGCAAGTGCACAGAACCAGTGGACAGCTGGTTATGGTTCACAGCCTCAAGCTTGGCCACCTGCTACCCAAGTACAGACTCAACAGTGGGCTCAAGGCTATAACCAACAAGTAAGTTGCAACCTTTTAAAAAAGTGTTTTGCAAGCAATATTATAGTTTACATCAAGAAAGTGATCTTTCAAATAATTTTCATGCAATAGGCTGCCTATGGTGCATATAGTGGATATGGAGGCAGCTACGCTAATCCTCAAGCTCCTACAGCAGTTGCACAAGGTGCAGCTTATGGTGGTTATCCTCCTACCTATCCTGCCCAGGTGTACATTTAACTATGTTTCGAAGGCATATGTGATATATTGTTGCATGTTCTTTTTCCCTACATTTTTTCTTACTGTTGTTTCTTCATAATTCATATATTGTTTCAGTCAGTAACTACTAGTGCTAGTTTGAACTTGTTGTATTGTTTGGACATTGAAGGGATTAAAGTCCTGTCCTTCCCGTGTCCCATCAATATCCGATTAAGCTCCCTAAACAGTGGGTTGTTAGGAGACACACTTCATTAGCATTGGTATTGACCTCGCCTTGTGTTATTCGGTCGGTTACATGACTATAGGCATGATCGAGGGTTCAATCCTTCTTGTCTATGCTGCTTGACTATAGTAACATCGATCTGGATGGTCATTTGCATCATGTTGCTGCCTTATTGGCATGGATTCACATTCTGCATTAATAGTCCAGACAAATTGTCTACCTTCAAGTTTCTTTGCAAGTGTTGTGTCCTGTCTCATTGAACTTTGTTTACAAGGTCTACTTGTCTATTGTTATCGGTGATGAAAAGCTGGTATCCCGTTTCTGGAAAAGCTGCCCGTTTCCAATGCTGACAGTGTTTTTATGATTTCAGCAGGCCTTCCCTCAGCAAAGTTATGCACAACCACCAGCTGCGGCACCATTGACTCAACCTCAGCAGCCCGCTTCTGCGCCACAACCTTACTATGGGACTTACTACTGATCGGGCAGGAATTTCCTGCGTGTAATTTATCTTTTCCTTTTTGTCCATCGGAACTTGTGGTTTTTTTGGGAACAACACACAAGGGAGAGGAAGGTGAGAAAGTAAACCTGTAGGTGCAATGGTAGCAGTTGTACTTCTGTGAATGATTCAATCTTTTGCCATTCTTTAGTAGATTCTGCTTCTTACGATCTCGGTTCACTCCCAGATGATCCCAGTTTTTAAAATTTCGAAACCTTCTCTTGCAAGGCTATAAAGTACCTGAAATTACAACAAGTATTTTGAATAAACTTGTCGTTTTAGGAGTGTTTGAGAATGGGTTTTAAATGAATTTTTGAAAGATTTTTAATATTTTATTCTTAAAAAAATGTTTTTAGATTATTTTTATATGTTTATATTAAAAAAATAAAATAATTATTTTGATATATTTCTAAATAAAAAGTATTTTTAAAAACAATTTTATTTAGGTTTTGATTTCAATTATATAATGTCATAATGTCGAGCCGTAGAAAAAAACAAATAAAATCGTCACCAATTTACAAGTATACACAATGTAAATCAATAAAATTAACCTTTTATGATAAATAAATTTACTTAAAAATATAACAGTCGTATGTTTTGTGTTTCATTTTGTATTTCCCAAAATCATAGAAAAAAACCAAATAAAATAAAAGCAGTAACAGCAACAATCAATACATACGGATTGAGTGTTTTTCGATTGAAATTATATTTTCAACATGTTTTGTGTATTTGCAAAAAAGTATTAAAATTATAAAAAATTCATTTAAAAATACTAATTGAAAATAATAA
The DNA here is from genome assembly GCA_032356905.1 of Salix exigua. Classification (NCBI taxonomy): domain Eukaryota; kingdom Viridiplantae; phylum Streptophyta; class Magnoliopsida; order Malpighiales; family Salicaceae; genus Salix; species Salix exigua. The sequence goes on along the minus strand of CM063589.1, from coordinate 19,384,153 downwards.
TAAAAATATTTTAAAAATTACTTTCGCACATAAATCCAAACAAAACCACTGAGTTGTTTAGAACAACGATGAATCTTATTTTTTTTTTTTTAAATATTTGTTTTTTTATTGTAATATAAATATATAAAACTGTTTTAAGAAATAATATATTTTACTCCCGTTAAAACATTGTCTCAAAAGACACATAATTTTAATCTTCAAACATAGGGACGGCTCGGGACGGCTTTTCCCGCGGCCATCCTATGTCTCTCTCTCCCTCCACAGATCTGTATTTTCAATATCCTTGTTTGTTAATTCTTTATTTTCAGTATACAAAACTGGTCTTAATCTTCTTGAATCAAAATCAGAAACATTTTTTTTTATCTCAAACCCTAATTAAAATCCTCTCTCTCTCACTCACTTATTCTTCCAACCACCATCAATCATAAACCCTATTCCTCCAAATCTCACTCAGTATATAAATGTCGAGTCCATATCCACCGCCGGTAACCGTAAAAGCAGCTCAGGTACGTACAACTCCATAAATCTTCATGTAAGAATCTAATCCTTTAAACCCTATCTTCTCTTCATTTTGATGGATAGTTTCTTCTGTGTGGTTCTTTAGGTTGGTTCGTACTTTGTTGGGCAGTATTATCAGGTACTTCAACAGCATCCAGATCTCGTGCATCGTTTCTATACGGATGGCAGCACCATCATTTTTATCGATGCCCATTGTACCGATTCTGCTAACACAATGCCGGTACCGCTTTTCTTTTTTTGATGATTTGAATTCTCATGGTCTGTTATTTTTTTCGAAGGACATGAGCTGTCACTAAAAAGCTCACTCTTTTCTTATTTGTAGAACCCGGTTTGATTTGGGTAGACGTGCATTTAGCTTTCCATGGGGTGTATTCCTTTTTATATTTAATAGTTGTTGCCTTGGTGGGTTCTCAGTAACTCACTTGTATCAGTCTACTGGGTGGCTATTTTTTTATTTTCTTAGATTTTTCATCGTTTTTTGCTTTCAATGATTGCATTCGTTGGCTTTTTGTCTATTTCTTAAGTTGTTATTCAGGTTGTCGGGCAAATTGTTTTTTTAACTATTTAATGTTGAATTAAATGGAAATAAACATATATATTATCGTGAATTTGTTATCGAGGGAGATGTTATTTGTAGGATGACCAGTGTTGAAAATAAACAATTGTTTTTTCTTTGTTTCTCTCCAGAAAATTCATGCGCTTGTCATGTCTTTAAATTTTTCTGCTATTGAAATCAAGACTATCAATTCGCTCGAGTCGTGGAATGGAGGTGTTCTGGTGATGGTTACCGGTTCTGTTAAGACCAAGGATTTTGTTAATAGAAGGAAATTTGTTCAGACCTTTTTCCTGGCCCCACAGGAGAAAGGCTACTTTGTTCTCAATGATATCTTTCATTTTGTTGATGATGGAGTTGTTCACCAACAAAATCTAGCACCCAGGCCATCTGAAAATATGTACATGCAGCATCCAGCGGCTGTATCATCTGATGAGACTTTTGATGCACAATTAGATTCTTCTCTCTCCCCTCCGGAGCCTCCAGGTAATAGGTTGATGATGTGTACAGTGAAGTATTAATTTAATTGTGAATCAAGTAGTGTGGTTATATAATAGTATGATGAAGTAAAAGTTTCTTTTTTTTCTTTTCTTTGTCTGCTTGGCCTTGGGCTTTGGTTTGAGCTTTGAAAGGGTATAAGTTTGGATCTAACGGTTTAACTGAAAAAAAATAAAGTCAAGATTGTATGTGTGCACACTTGTTTGTTAATTTAAAAAACAATAAACTTTTAACCTCTCGGTTTCTAATTTCTGAGGGTCATTTGATATTACAACATACCTCCTCATGCTATTGGGTCTAATCTGTGAGTTTTGCCAGTTTCTAACCATGTTTTGGAGGAAGAAGCTAGGGAATATGTGAACTCAGTTTGCATAGATGATGATCCAGTTGACGAGTACAGTCTCCCAGAGCAACAAGAGCAACAAGACTTTGAGACTGAAATTGTAGGAAATGAAACTCCTGTAGTGGAAAGAGCTGCTGCTCCATTTCAAAGTGCTGTAAATGTTGGACAAGATTTTCCAACTGCTGCTCCAGAGGAACCCATTGAAGAGCCTCAAAAGAAAACTTATGCTTCGATAGTAGGCATCTATTCTTTGCTTGTGTTTGTTTCTTGTTTTGTTTTGCATGCACCTCTGCATCTTTGAGCTTTTTTAGCCATACAAAGCGTATCTAAAATGATTTAGAAGTGGTTATTTTAATTTCAGTACAATCAATTCTGATGAAGGCCACCTTGTTGATGCCTTAATATACAAAGCTAGGCATAAATGTTGTGAAGGACCAAGCTGATAAATTTTTCACATATACAGTCAATTTAAACCAAAAAAAAAATAATGTACTTACAAAAGAGAAGGGGGTGAGGGAAAGAATTTGCATAAAATATTACAGGAACAGAGTTGTTTTATTTTCATGTTCTCTTGCTGTGAACTAATTTTCGCCGGAACATTGATGATAGCTTTTAATCTATATTTTTTCTGATGGTTGACATGTGATAGCTACGAGTTTCCAAGGGGCTGTCTTCTTCATCATTTTCCACGCAGTTGCCTGTTAACAAAAGTGCCCCTACAGCTTCTGATTGGAATCATATGCCAACACCCACTGCACAGAAGCCAGAATCTGCATCATATGCAACAGAAACTGGAGTTGAGGCTACAGAGGAAAGCTTTGGAGTAGACAAAGGTCAAACATGTGATTCTACCTTGAAAGCTCATCCTTATAACATGACTTACTGTGCTCTGGTGATATTGTTCTCCATGTTTGGATTTTGTAGTGATCTTTCTTCATTTATGCACTACCATTTTTTCTCTTGTTTTTTTTTTGTTGTAATTGTTAAGCGGAGAAGTCTTTTCTGTATTGAGATGAAATCCATACAATAATAGGACAAAGGTAGTGCTATGATATCTGATTGACGATTGTTTTTTTTAAGCATTGTTGATACCACAAATGAATGTTTATTTGTGGTTATTGTGAAAGTTTTCTGTAATAAGTGCGCTATGACCTCAATGGCCGAGGTGGCAGCAGCTGTGTTTGTTCTTGTGCCTGTTATAGGACTTAGATTATTCCATGTTGCTTTTCGAAAGTAATATTACTGCGATCATATGCCAAATCCTTGTGTTTTGGTAGTATGCTTAGGGCAGCCAATGCTTTTGACCTTTGCATTATTGTAGCCCTGTAAAAAATTGCTTGATTTGTGCTCTGTGCAGGAGGGAGAGGGAGAGGTTACCAAAGAGATGCTCCAAGGGGGGTTTTTGGTGCCCGTGGTTTGAGCAGGGGAGGCAATCAAGATGGTGGTGACTACAACAGAGCAAGAGGCAATGGTTTCTATCAGGGTGCTTTCCGATAGGATGAAGGTTGTCAAGGAATGAAGCTTGAAAGGATGAATCACTCTGCCTGGACCTGGGTTTTTTGATCTGAAGGTTATACAGGTTTTTTGAGTTGTTGATTCCTTGTTGAATATTTTCCTTTGACTGATTTTTAAGGTTTAGAAGAACAATTTTTTCTTTAAAAGAACGCTTTTCTTTGTGGGATTGTTTGTCCTTGCTTTATATTATCTTCTCCTGCAGAGCCCAAAGAAATCATTATTTTTATTAATTTGAATGTTTTAAAAAAATATTACATTGAATCAACTCCTTCAAGCTTACCGATTAAATAAAAAAGGGCTATTATAATTTTGAGCAAGCCGCCATGTTGAAATCGATAGACAAGCAGTGCTAGAGCATCTTGGTTCGAGTCTGAGGAGGCGGCATGACATAATTAAATTATCTAATTATTAAAAGGATAATTAAAGAATTCCCCTTTTTTTATGATATTTTTGTCTTTAAAACATATATTAACTCACATATCTTTTTCGGTTGATTATTAAGTATTCAAGCTATTATTTGTTTTTTTTATTTAATGTTTTTTCGCTCCTTAATTTAGAAAGAAAAACAATTTAATTTTACTTTTTATTATTTTAATCTTTGTTATTTCGATCCCCCATGTCTATCACAGTTTTTTTTCTTTTTAAGAATATTTTTTTATATAAAAAATGATTTATTGTGGTATAATTAAGATATGAAAAATATGTTAAACTAAATAAAAAATTATATTTTCAGAAACATAGTACCCAACACAACCAATTAAATAATCAATATTACAAGTTTAAATATCTTAATTAAAGTTATTTTCTAATCAAATATCAATTTAATTAAATAAAAATATGTTTAAATATTTTGATCTGTAATTGGAAATATTTTTATATTAAAAAATACACAGGAAGAGGATGCATATTAATTTATTCTATTAAAAAAAATAATCTCCCTGCCCTGACTAGTGTCTACTAACTGCTGTCATTTACCACGGTTGAGAGCTTTTTAATGGTAAGCAATTCTAGTATTGCAATCGAAGGCATTTGTTGATAGACAGGATGATATTGATTACGATACAGTTTACATAGCTGCTGCTTTTCGCCATGGATTCTAGTCTTTTGTAGCTTCCTTTTCTCTTCTCCATGACCGCAATGCCGTCAGTTAACAGCTTAACCACTGGCAAACGCCACTGCTCCTTCAAGGAAATGTGGTGGCTTGGCATCGAAATCTTTCGGCGGAACGTCACCGTCGACACCATCACCATCCTGATCTGTTTCCCACAGGAAACTAGCATATGCTGCATGAACATGGCTGTAAACAGAGATTGAGATTTTGTTAAGCTGAAGCGCCTTGAAGATCATAATTAATAATCTGATTCTAAGACATGATGCTATGCTTTTCTTACCAATCTTCTGGAGAAGCCTGAACTCCACGCTCAAAGTAGCTCGAAGCTCTATCATGGTCTTGATGCGATTCCCATACTAACCTCCCGTATTGTGACAGTATTTCACCATCCTTAGGATCTGCTAAGATAGCTCTGGAGTAAAACTCCTCGGCTCCCTGAAGGTCTCTCTTTGTCTGCGAAATATTTGTGCAATGTTTTAGCACCAGTTTTGAGCAGGTAACAATTAACAAATTTCATGCGAGGGATGTGTTCTTAGGAACATTAATTCGAGAAAGAGAGAGACTGATTGATTGAAGTAAAGGAACAGGACTCACCTGATACAGAAATTGAGCATAGTTTCTCAAAACCAAAGGGTTGCCAGGATTTTCATGCACCATCCTCTTATAATACTCCTCCGTGCCATGCATGTCTCCACCATCTCCACCTCCTGAATCGAACTCACCACCACTACCACCTCCACTCCTGCCACCAAAACCTCCCCAACCACCATTTCCATCACCACCACAATCAATGCCAGGCCCTCTTGCAAGGTGCATCTCTTCGCTAATCCGCTCTCTTTTCTCTTCGAAATTCACGTTCCAAATCCTATCCATGACTCTCACCTCCTCAGCTAAAACCATGTTCTCCATCTTATCACTTAAACCAAAGTGGCCTTTTCCCGTTTCCACCTCGTCTTCTAATCCTGCTCTCTCTTCCTCATCTTGGGCGTAACTCTGATCTTCATATTCCTCATCGTCATCTTCGTAGCAACCTCGCAAATTATTAAAAGAAAATGACGGTATGGTTTCTAACATCAAGCACTTTGATCTCCCGGAAACTTTCCTGGTTTGGTTCGAATTGTAGCATTGTTCATCGTTGCTGCTAGAAGAATAGTCTAGTAGCCCCTGAAGGTTCCCATCAGACTGAGCACGACGAAAACCTTCAGAAATGGAAGGAGAGATGGGAGAGGAGTTGCAAGAGATGGTGCTGATATTGAAGCAGCCAGTTTGGTGATATGGAAGTTTGTTTATGCTTTGGTGGTTCACTGGGCTGTGCTTGAATGTGGTGGTAATATCATGGTGGTGATTGCTGGTGCTGTTGTTAGGGCTGTCAGAGAAAGATGGGAGCAAGGATCCAAGAACCGGTGTCGAAGAGCTCCTCAGCAACATGGTTAGTTACTTGTGACTCGATCGTAGCCCTTCAATGAGCTGTGAAAAACCAGGGTGTAAAATTAACTCTCTGAATAAATCAAGAAAAAAACAAAACTCATATGGAAGATAAGATTTCAAAGGCTCAGAACCAAAGCCAGAGGCCTGAGTAAGCTAGTAAGCTAGCCATGCTAAAAACATAAACTGCTATATCAAGCCAGACTACATCTTTAAGCAAATCAAAACCGGAAAACAGCGTACCCTTTTGAGATGCAATCACGCAACAGTCCCTTGAACCAGAACAGCACCTCCAATGAGATCAGTCAGAGAGAGAGAAGTTAGCTAGCCAGCCCAGATGAACGGCACCGTTTAGAGCTTCGACAACAACCTGCATTCAAAGCACAGTAAGAAGAAAGAGGGAGAAGGTGTTCGAGATGATAAATTATCTGTGGTGGAGAAATCTTCGATGCAGTGAGATGGGGTTGGGCATGGAAAGGTACCAACTTGTTTTCCGTGTACAAGTTGAAAAGGCACGTTCATTAATTATAGAGGAGGAGGAGGTGGGCAGGGGGGCACATGGAAAGTTCTCATCCTTCAACTTGAAAATTAGGAGGCATGCCCGTGGATGCTTCCACCACATGTCTTGTTTTTGTTTTTCTCTCTTACCCACACATCGTTCTTTCCAATTTGACCAATCAATCTCAGGTCTAGGTCATGTTTTGATCAGAAAGCTATGAAAGCCCTTTTGATTGGAACAAATAAATTATTCGTCCTTCAATTATTAAATTGTTTTTTCTCCATGGCTTTCTATCACGAAATCAGTAGTCTTAATTTATTATAATAAATTATTCAATGATTAACTATCATTTCCATTTTTTTATTTTTTATGAAAATAATAAAGAAATCAGTAGTTTAAATCCAATAAAAATGATAAAAACGTGACATGAATGCAATCGATATAATCATAATCCCACCCCCAATGTAACAGTACAAAGCCTATTTGTTTTTTTTTTTTGTTTTTTTTAATTATTTATAAAAATCACTTTTTTAAAATAAAAGTCTATGACACGACTTGAATAAATATCCCCTCGGTGCCTCGAGTTTAATTCGACACATGTTTCTGTAATGGTTATTGCAGTCTAATTTGGCCTGTTCTTCTGCCTCTAACCGTACACGTGGCGCATAGACAGTGCATGTCGTTTTGTACGGATGTAGGAGACCACCAAGCTATCTGTTGCCCAGTTACAGATTTTCTTTTGCCGTGTCCCCACTCAAATTTATTGATGGGTATAAGTATAATGACTGTATTTGTTTTATGTTTTAAAATGAGAATAAAAAAAAATTTGATTGAAAAAATAAAATTTGAAATAGTTTTTTTTTCTTTTTTAAAATAATAATTACAAGGAAACATATCTCTATTTTCTCTTTTGTCTCTCTCGAAATAATAATTAAATAGATTATATCTTTATTTTAAAACAATAAAAATATATTCCAAGACTATACTTTTAATAAAGAAAGACAAATATTTCATATTTTTGATAATATTTGACTGCTGTTATAAAATAAAAATAACTCGAAACTATAGAAATTTACTTTAAAATTTGTCTTAAAACATCTTATAGGCATCTCTTTGATCAAGCCCGAGCTTGATTGATGATGATTCATTTCTCATTTGGATTGGATTTAACAAAAAAAGAAGGAATTTCGAGAGTGGCTCCTCATGGGTTTTGTTCTTGTGGCTCAGTTTGGAGTTCAGATGATGGAAGGGAGGAGAAGAGCGGAGGATTTGGTTTCTTCCGGCTTCCTCAGCCTCCTGAGGAACATAAGCCCATGAGGTTTCTAGTCACCACAGAAAAACCAGGTTTGGATGAAGTGTGATGTGTTCGTGCTGACCTGACAGGTGAATGCGAAACTTATCGTCCAGTACTTGAATCGTATTCTGAGATTTTAGATAATACAAGTTCGAGCTTGGGAGAGGTGTTTCAGCTGGCACAATTTTCTGCGGCTACTGGGCCTCTCGAGAGGAGTTGAATATTGCTTGCTCGAAGAATTTAGATCATCAACTACATGCCACGCCAAGCCTGCAGTTTTCTTTCATCCTGGCGAGGTCTGTCTGCCATCTTCTGTGTCAAGGTTTTTCAAAAATGGAGCGCTCTTGTGCAAAGCTGGGGGTTTGTCCGGCGAAACATAGATGCCGGGGCCCCAACTTTCCAGGCGGAGGGACAAATGATGGGGCATATTTGGAGATACTTCCCTTCCAATGGCAGAAGACATAATAGTGTCAAACAGGGGCAACTTGGGAAAGTGCGAAACTTTACGTTCATGTGAAGCCTTGCTCTAGTTGGGACATCCTCTGATCTTGCGATGTGGGTTTTCTGATCAAAAAGTTGACATCCTAGCTTCCCTCATCCCGGCCGTTACATTCATGGCTCCCCTGAACAAGGAATGATGCAGCGCGTGGTCATTTATATGTGGATTCAAGCACCCATCAGGAAATTATCGCAGCAGAGCATCTTCAAGAACTGAGATAATCAATCATTTGCCCGAGAGGATTAGATATTCAGAGAACATATTCGATACATTAGCAGTGGAGCTCTGTGGGAGAAGAAGGTCCTACTGGACCGAAGGAGAAGAACAATTGGGCGGGAGATCTCCTCATTGCAGACTCTACCTCAGTGGCTCTCATCCCTTTCTGTCCATGTCACACTGCTACAGAACTTCATCGAGCTCGAGCATGGCTCCTCATCAAGCAAAGGCTTTCATGGAGGCGAGTGATAGGTGGGAGGGTGGGGAAAGATATTTGGTGCTACAGAGCATGTATAGGATTGGTGGGCACAGAAATCTGCCTGACATATATCCTGCGCAGGTGCAGCAGAGCTCTTCCACATGTATATATGTTGCTGTTTTGTCTGTAATTGGCCAGTTATAGGATCATCAAGGCTTGTGATTTGCAAGTGTAATAGATGTAAAGTGTTGTTTATGTAGAAATATATTAAAATAATATTTTTTTTAAAAAAATTATTTTTAACATTAATATAATTAAAGTAATTTAAAAGCATCAAAATATATTTATTTAATTTTTTTTTTCAAATTTTGGCTAACCATCAGTCCAGTCTACATCTTCACCTCCTTTTTTTCATTTTCATTCTACAGGGTTTTTTCTTATGGTATTTAGGTTATTTTTTATTCTGTCAAAATGATTGGATTATATTGTAAGAACTTTTAATATAATTTTATTTTAAATACCAAATAGTTAAAAAGTTGATTCGAATTTATCATTTTTTTTCTTGTATATTTTATTTTGTACAAGATAGCCGAGTTGACTTTACATTGATTAAGTTGATTAGATCAATTTAAAGCATCTTCTATACAATTTAATTTTAAACACATATTAATATTTTAAAGTTCACCTGTTAAATTAAATTTAATAATGGTATCAAATATACTTTTTTATGGATAACAATATCATCATTTTTAATTTATTTTTTGGTTCATAAAATTTTAATTAAAAGATTTTTAATTTCTTTATATATTTTGTTCGGATTCTACTTTTCTTTTATGAAAGATGACATCTTTATGATGCTATGATATAGAGAATTTAACCGTTTATGTCTCTAAGAGAAATTAAATTAAAAAAAAAAAACAAAGTTTGGGTGCAAACTTGACACTACCCTGGAAGCTTGAGGGTCTATTTAATTCTTGCCCTTCTCTCTTTCAATATGCGATCGCGTTCTAATCCAGTCCATTAAAATCAATAGCTCCGAGTTTGCTGGCAGTCTCTCAGTAAAACGGTGTGAATGGCGGCTTTGACAAATCGGTGCAGTTAATCCACTAGCTCTAACCCCCAAACAACACTTGCGCAAACCCTAACAGTGACAGACAGAGAGATGTTGGCAAGAAGATTTATTTCTTTGTTCAAGAGCTCCCCAAGTCCCCAAACTTCAAGGTAACCATCGTTTCTCTTCTACCAAACCAGTCTGTCTTTTAAATTTTAATTTAATCCAATTTAATTTTGTATAATTAGTGGAGGGAAGCGCTTGGATGAAGGAAAGAGCAAGTCGTTTGGTCGAAAGGCAGCTACTTTTGTGTTGGTCACGGTTACAGGTGGTGTGGCCTTGAGTGCTCTTGATGATCTTGCTATTTATCATGGCTGTAGCAGGTACTTAACATTTTTTACTGAGCTGATCAGAAAAAAAGTTGATTTCTTTTTTCTTTTTATGCTGTGGGATTGATGCCTTGATGGGGTTGCTTTGTTAGATGAAGATAATGAATGTTTGCTTGGACTAAGAAATTACAATGGTCCTTAAAAAATTGGTTCAAATGGAGATGCAAGATGTTTGGAGCCCCTCTATTGGCAGTTTTTTACTTGAATATGATTGTCCAAGAGGATTTTGTTGATTTAATGTTTATTTAGGCATGATATCCATTTAGAGATCGCCCACGAATGCAAGCAAATTGGTTTTTCTCTTCTCAGTTTCCTGGGCAGAATTAATAGATATGTAAAGGTTGCAACTTTAGGGACTGGTGAATCATGTGATTTTCAAGCTATTGTGCTTCAATTGTTAAAGATTGAATAGAAACTTAAAGAATGCACCTTGCTTAGGCATAATATCCATTTAGAGATTGCCTGTGAAAACAGACATTGATTTGTCTCTTCTTAGTATCATGGATGGAGTGTGCGTGCATGTGTGTAAGGTTGTGATTTTGAGGACCGGTGCATCAAGCGTTTCTTTGCTTCGATTGTCAAGCGGATAGCCTGCAACATTTATTGCTGGTTTTATGTATTCCTAGAGCTTAAGAAAGAAACCTTTTATATCATGACTGAAACCCAAAGTTGCTTTAATGTATTAAGTCAACACCACACCCATGCTGAGATCACCAATGTCACCACAAACACACCACTGCTGGTCTTACTGCCCCCTCAACTAGCACAAAAGTACTGTTAATGATGCATTAACACTGGACCGCTTTGATTATTTAAACTCAACAAACAGTCAGCAATCTAATTGCTAGAGAATTGCATGAATCATATTTAGTGTGATTGAAGGAAAAGGGCAGTTAGAGGAGGTTTTTTATGTGGATGGTGAGGGTTGGGTTGGAAGGAGGATGATTGGGGAGGAGGTAAGGGAATTGCCTAACCATCTTCCGAAATTCAAGTTTTTCCTGCAATATTTGGCTGCTGCTTGGTCAATCGTTGCCTTGTATGATTTCTCATTTTGGCAACATATTTTTAACCCACTTTTAAATTTTCAGCAAGGCCATGGAGAAAGCCAGTAATAGTCAAGCAGTCAAAGATGCTATTGGGGAGCCGATTGTCAAAGGTCCATGGTACAATGCATCTCTTGCTGTAGCTCACAAGAGGCAGTCTGTGTCTTGCACATTTCCTGTGTCTGGACCACGTGGCAATGGAGTATTCCAATTGAAGGCAGTTCGTAATGGAGGTTTGTGCATTAGTGATCTACTATTTTTTCCTGTTACAGTCTTCATGTTTGACTTGTAATTTGAGCTTTTCACACCTGTCAAGCTTATCCTCCCACACTCACTCTTGACCTGCATAAGAACCCTTCTAAGATAGGTAAATCATTGCTGGTTTCTCGCTGTTAATCGTGTAGAACTCTCTGCACTGGTCCCAAATGCAAATCCTGTCGACGGGTTCTTCTGCTTCCACTGTTTGCGAGTGCATACCTTAGGATGGACTGTCCATCACCTCCTCCCATGCTCATACTGGGATCAGCTGGGATTGGTGTTTAATAATTTTGTGCCCTCTACAATTCCTAAAAGCCTCAATTTCTCAAGACTGGTCAAACTCTCCGGTATTTCACCAATCAAATTCGCGAGTCTCATCCAGCTATCTTGAGAAATTGAGGCTTTTAGGAATTGAAGAGGGCACAAAATTATTAAACGCCAACCCCAGCTGCCAAGACTGCAGGCTGTCAGCTGTTAATATTTCATTAGAATAAGAAAAAAAGTTACAGACCCCTTTCTTGTTGGAGTCTCCACACACACATCCGAGGCTGCCTGTGTATTTTGTATTTGTAGCTTGTACCTTCTATTTCTAAGCCAACAGGCAAATAACATTTTTCTCTACCAGATGACAATTGGTTTTCATTTTTCCTTTCCCGGGACTGGGAGATCCTGATAATGGAAGCTCTCCTTCATATCCCTTCTAACGAAGAAAGGCAGCAAACCATGCGGATTAGTCTCGCAGAGAGCTTCTCGTCTCCAGCTTGTGAGACATGCACCGAATGCCCGCAGCAGGAATCCCAAAATCCAGAGAAGAAATGAGAAGTTGCATCCTCTATGTGGGGCATGCTGAGTGCAGTGATTTTCAAATTTATGTTTCATACAAGTCCCTGTTCTTTCTTAAATCGCATCAAATGAATAAAGCTAGATCTCATGTGCTCATAAGAATTTATGCTGACTGTCCTAAAATTTTGTAATTTTTTGGGGCAAAACGTGGTTAAAGACCTGGTTAGTAAATTGTAGTTTAGTTTTTGAATTTAATTCATTCTAGTTTGTAGTTGGTGGCGTATCCACATCTCACGTGTACTCTCAAGTCTCAACTATCCTTGAAAAGACCTTCCGTTTTGGGTTTTGGGACGGTGATGACTTGTTCTTTTCGCATGAAATAAAATCAAATTTATGTTTTTTTTTTTATGGTTTTGATGTATATTAAAAAATAATTACAGGATGGTGAAGGTGATGCATCTTTCTCCTGCACAATCAGTCTCTGTCTAAACTCTAGCAAGCCATATAATTCTTAATGAAAAAAAAAAATCTAAATGACAAACTCTAATCCCTCTTTCGAAACAAATCAAGAATTTCTTCTTTATGTCCGTCATCGTAAAGATCCTAATCTAGGAGGATGATCACATGTAACAACTAGTGCAATGTTCATCCCATTCTTTGAGAAAGGTGCGATCACACTAGGAAGAACATTTTAATTTTTACCAAGGTAAATAGTCTTGTAATCCCTTTCTGAGTTATTCCTTAAATTCACTAAAAATAAAACCAAAACAATAAAAAAAAAATGGACTAATGCGGTGGTGAAATTACACTGGACATTTTAGACGAAGTCGAGAGCTAAATCATCCTAAGACTCAATAAACAATGCAAATACAAGGTCAAAATAAGATCATTATTCGGCATATTTGTATAAAAAATAAGTCTAATGACACGGTTAGATTTTTAATAAATCCATTTGATTTAATCATTCACCAAATTAAGAGTTTAGTTATATTTAAGAATTGATTTGGGTCTAATTAAAGGATTTGATTGGGTACAAAAACTTAATTATATTTTTAACAAGTCAATTGTTTTTTATCATGAACTTAATTGGTAAAAAAATAAGTTTGAAAATCTATTTTAATCTTAACCAAGAAAATTAAAATTTTAGAAGATAAAATTTATTTTTTAACGAGTCAATTAAATTGAAAATCAGAGGACAAATGAGAAGAGAACTAAAAGTTCAGGTCTATTAGGGGACAGATTAAAAACAATTGAATTCAATGACTATTTTCTAACAGTTGTTGAACCCGAGGACCTAATGCTTTATTGATGTCAGAGATGATGAGTCATAACAGTCTTAAGAGTAGTTTCCATCCACCAAACAAACAAAAGGCAATAAATGTTGACATAGCCATTAATATTAATATATTTATCAATGTTAAGTTTAAAATTTAAATATGGTTTAATATTAATAATTTTCAAAAATACACGTAACATAATAGCACTGGTAAGGATCCAATCGCTCTCACACTTGCAACCAAGGTCATAGAAAAGATTAATTATTGAAACGGAATCGTTTCATATTTGAAAAAAAGTAAATAAATAAATAAATAAATATTGGCTGATGAATTGATATGCTGAGGTGACTAGGTGTAATAAAATAATTTTTTATTCATTTTATTTTAAAACGTAACCCATGATTAAATCGAGATTGATGATTATTAAATCGACCTGTCCTTAAGAAAATGCTTTGTATACAATTGAACTGCGTCAGGGAAAAGGACATATAAGACTTTTGTCTGCCAGGTGGACGGCAGACTTTATGGGGTCGATGTCCTTGAGAGGAAAACATTGTAATGGAAGGGTCCACGTGGCACACGGGAAAGGTTGTGAGCGCTCCCTGCCAAACTCCACCACTCTTTTCGGACTCCAAACCCTTTTATTAACCACGGACCCCAGAGCTTGTTTATTTCTATTTACTATTTTCTTTTCTTAGAAGGAAGCATTGATCTTTGTTTATTTCACGTGGTGATGGGTCGCCAATGTGACGGTCTTATGTTTATGTGGTCACAGATTGATCGTGTGATTTGATTTGATCATGAATGGGCGGCGGGTCCTGCGTGGTCCTACCTCTGACTTGCTGTTGAGCGGTGGGATGTTGGTCCCACCCTTGTCGGCTTGTTGTTTGGAGGGGCATCCCTACTGGGTCCCGCTTCTCATCCTCTGATATTAAAGCTTTTGTACGATAGAATGTTATTATTGTGTAGATGTTTTTTTTTTGAAAAAAATATTTCAAATTTTTATTTTAATATTATCAGATTAAAATTATTTTAAAAAGGAAGAGCATGAAAATTATTTGTTTGGAACTACAAAGGAACTACAAAAAGGGAAAAAGGGATGGCAACATTTTTTTTGTTTGGCCGAGGTTTGTTTTTTTTTAAAAAAATATTTGCTTAAAAAATATATTTTTGACATGAAAATAATATAAAAATACAAAAAACTTAATTTAAAAACAAAATTAAACATATTTTTTTTCAAAATCAATTTTAAAACGTAATTCCAGGCCAAAAACCAGGTGTTGTTGGTATAGGATATGGAAAGGACTAGTGTTTGAGATGGGATGTCGAACAAGCTATTAACTTTCCTTTTTTTTTTTTTTTGTGGTACCGTGGTGTTTTGTTTTTACCGGGACAGGCCGCGGAAATGACTAGGTTTGTTTTTCTAGACGGTCCCTTGTCCACCTGAATTTTCAAATATATCATTGTGGTTGTTTATATTTATGGATGGCCCCGAGCAAATCGTCGACTCCCTAATTCAATGATCTAGAATAGTGTTTTTTTGAAAAATAAAATAAATCAAGGTGGATATTAGTTTTGTTAAGTTTAGAAAATATATGATTCAATTAATCCAATTAAATTTAAGTATGATATAGAAAAAAGGTAGAGGGAGGCCTAGAAGCAGACAGGGAGGACCCACAATCATCATCAAGCTCTCCTTCCTCGTCCCACCCCACCAAACTAAACCAAAAAAATGTTACCTTTCCCCTTTGCTACTCTTTCCCAACCAAGCCAAACCATATATCAATATCAAGCAATCAATTTTGTTGTTTCTCTTCTCATATATTTACAATTTCTTTGCTTCTAAATTAACCCTTTCGCAAACCTCTTTCTTTCTTTCCTTTCCTTTCCTTGATGCAAGGTGGTTTTTTTGGTGGAGGAAGTGGTGGGTCGGTGTGTATGTCGACGGTGTCAATGGAGGATAACGTGGTGATGTCATCTGAGGACTCGTCAAGCCCAGATGAGGGTGAACTTGAACTGGGTCTTGGTCTGAGTCTTGGCGGTGCTGCTGGTTTTAAGGGTTCTGGTCCACGCGGTTGTCAACAATATGCAAGGATTTTGACTGCTAAGGATTTGCCTTCCAAGGTCTCTTCTTCGTCGTCTTCTTCAACGACTTCATCTTCTTCTACCTTGAGTAGAGCTGTTGCCACTGCTGGGACTAAGAGGACTGCTGATTCTGTTGCTGCGTCTAATGGTGTTGCCAGGTAGCAATCAACACCCTTATATATCTATATCCATGTCTGTGTATATATATATATTGTTGTCAAGTATTTACCTTTTTTCTTCTTTGGTCTTGTTATTGTTGATTTGACTGATTTTGATGTTGAATTTTGCTTTGTTATGTTCGTTTCCTTTTCCCTCTTGCTTTATTTGCCATGAAAGTTTGAGGTGTTTATGCATGTGCTGTTGATCCCATGATTCTTGTACCTGGAATATTACTGTTAGTGTTTTGCCTTGATCAGGTTCTGTTTCTATGTTTTCTTTCAGTTGTTTTTTCTTAGCTATCACTTTGGCATGAATGAGAGAGATTGGAATTTACGTTTCATTTTTTTTTGGTTATGTAATTTGTGGAATTAATGAATCAAATAGATTACTCCAAAATCTCAATTGTCAAAAATTTGCCCTGAAAAAAAGAATTATAGATTGTGACATCAAGTTCATTGTTAGTTTAAGGTACTAATACATGGTTTTAAGAAATGAAGGCTGTTTTCACACCTCCAGATCTCTTATCTCTGTGATGTATAATCCTTAAAACATATGTGAATATTCTCATATTTTTTTTTTTTATATATATATATATATTCCAAACCACTTGTAAATTTAATATTAAGTGAAATGTCAAACAGAGGTAATAACTACATTAATTCTAGATTGCTTGCTCTCATGCCTCAGTTCTTAGAGTTTGTAGATATAGATATTCTAAAATTACTTTCAGTTACTGATGGCTTTGTTTCTGTATCATTTCAATTTGAATCTTGAAGCAGTCAAGTTGTTGGGTGGCCTCCAATAAGATCTCATAGAATGCACATCATGGTTAGCCAGGCAAAGTCACAGGTTACTGAAGAGTTTAGCTCAATGAATAAACGCAAGAATGCTGAGGAAGAGAAGGTGGGAAACAAAAACATTAATACTGACAATACCAAGGCTAGGACTTCCCTATTTGTCAAGGTGAATATGGATGGAACCCTGATCGGTAGAAAGGTTGATCTGAATGCTCATGGATGCTATGAGACACTAGCTCAAGCCTTGGAAAATATGTTCCTAAGAACCACCACAACTGTGAACATGACACGTGAGTATTTCTCATCCTTTCACCTGAATCTTGTAAATGATGACTTAACCCTTTAAATGGGACCAAATTCTATTTTTAACCTATGTTAGCTGGAACTAACTACTGCTATTGGTCATTCATGAAATTTGGGATTATGATGCTCATCTTGATTTGAAATATTACCCAACGTTACTTTTATATGAATGCTTTGCTAAGTGCAAACCTGGCTTTGTTGGTCAGATACATTTTTTCTCATTATAGATTCCCAATATAAATTTTGGTGACTGATAATAAACATATGGGAGTGTCTCATCTGTTTTGCTTGCTCTATGTGGAAAAATGTCTATGCACACTTACTAGCTTCTGAGTGTATACAAGCAACAATCAATAGAATTCTTTTTTCTTTCAAACTTTATTTTTGAGGGATCTTCAGCAATATCAAGTTTCTTGGGCAGGGAAATTGAATATTTTTTAACACAGCATATAAAAGATCCAAAATAGCTGAGTCAGCTGTATGTCTAGTCATGGAATTGCATTCTTTTATTCGAGTAAAATCATTAAGGTAGATACTATATAATAATCTAACTGCTGGTGATTATGTGTTCTTAGGATTGAGCACACCTGAACATAAAAATATGATAGATGCAAAAAGACACTCACAATTGCTGGGTGGGTCATCTGAGTTTGTGCTCACTTATGAGGACAAGGATGGGGATTGGATGCTTGTCGGAGATGTTCCTTGGGGGTATGTATCATTCACTCAACATGATTATTTTGTACTTGATTGCTGAAGTTAAGGAACTGTGAGGAGAACAAATTATTCTGTTATAGGATTAGACATTGATTGATACTTACATGGCATATAATAGCTTTATGTATCCATTTACTGAAACTGGAAGCCTAAGCAACGGATGCCTACCAATATGCCAAGAGTGACCAGATGGCCCTGACATTTTATTTGCAGATATGATGAAAAAGCTTTCAACTATTTTATTTTGAAAATTTCTTCTGCCGTTGTCCTGTTCTCCTTCCTCCCCTCTTCATTCCTCATTAACAATTCATTGCCCTGTTCTCCTTCCTCCCCTCTTCATTCCTCATTAACAATTCATTGCCACACTCTTTTGTAGCTTCTAACGAGTTATTTTATATGGCCTGTTGTTGATATGAATAATCTTCTTGCTTTTAACTTGCGTTTTGCATTCATTCAGGATGTTTATTAGTTCTGTGAAGAGGCTCAGAATCATGAGGACGTCCGAGGCAACTGGACTTGGCAAATGAATGTAAAATCAACATTATGATTTGCCTCTAGATGCTGCATTTTTGTTTACACTTTTTTTACTAGACACATACAATAATCTTCACAAGTACTGATTTTGTGTGGTCAATTCTTGATATACAGCTCCAAGCTCGCAAGAAAGGAATGGAAGACAAAGAACCAAGCCTATCTGGACACCTGTCCCTAAGTATAAGTAATGAAGAGAAACCTTGGATTGAAGAGTGATATACAAAGGAAAAAACAGAGATTTTATAGTGAAAACATTTTGATAAAAAGTAATTAATGGTCCTCAACGGCTTTGTGTTGGATTTTGGTTGCTGTATGGTCTTATTATACTATTTGTTCATTCTTGTTATACCTCTGAAAATACCCACCATACTGTTTTGGAAGCAACAAGCACCTTAACTTCTGCTGTAATATATACATGCATAGTCACTGAATGGCACTGATTGACCTGTAAATTCCTGAATGCTTAATCTTTTTCTCATCATTATGGAGGTGAAGAACCTTCTGCTCTTGAACATTTCAAATCTTGTACGTGTCCTGCTCATAGAATTTGGGATGCTTTGCCAGTTACTCAGATTTATAATTTTGTGTTCATGATCATGTGGAATTAAGAGTTGGTTTAGCTTTGCTGTAATATCTAATCTTTGCTATGATCTGGTCCTCGGGATTTCACTCCCGAATTAGTTCTTAGAATCAGTAGCTTATTTCTGAAGTTGCTCTAATGTGAAATACAACTAGTTCAAAAAGATAATGGATTACAGAATGATGAGAATTATGATGAGAATTGCCCCTTTTTTGCATCTGGGTGTGCATTGTTTGCATGCTGCAACTGAAGGTAATGCCAAAAACAAGCTCTTGTTTTTTGGGATTGACGAGAAAAAAAATTCTCCCTCGGAATTTTAAGCCTTTTTTGTTGTCATTTACAAGGGAATGGTATGATGGGTTCGGAGCATTTTGTACTAACCAGAAACTCATGTTCTCGATACACTTCGCTTTATTAACTGAAACTTTGTCGTGCAACACAAAAATGGTCGTGTTCTACTGGTTGTGAGAATCAAACTTCATATACCCGTTAAACTCCTGGGCAAATAATTTGAATTTGGGTACAGACATTAACAAAGACTAGATACAAAATAAGAATAATGAAACAAAATAAACAGCAAGGGAACTCAATTTTTTGTTCCTATACAAGGCCATTTACAGGTGATGTGTTAAAGACTGGCTTATCTTTGTTACTATCATGCCCGCTGCTGTTGCTACTGCTTTTTCTCCTCGGTTTAGCCTCTCCGAGCATTGTTATCACATCTCGCATTGACGGTCTGTCCTTGGGGAGCTTGGCAGTACAAAGAAGTGCTATTCTAAGAACCAATAGCATCTCTTCTTGGACGTACTTGCAATTTCCTACATTCTGGTCTAATGCTTCTTCTAAAGATCTGTTGTCTCTAATCTTTCTCCGTATCCACTCAACGATGTCGACAGATTCCCCAAACTCAGAATCCAAGGGCCGCTTTCCTGTAAGAAGCTCTAATAAAACCACTCCATAGCTGTAAATGTCGATCCTTTCATCAACTTTCAAGGTGTATCCATATTCTGCAAGGGGATGGTGTAAGAACGTTGTTATTTACAGAGAACATCTTCAATCAAAATGCATTGTATATATAAATTCAAGGGAGAGTATAAGAGAACATTTCTCTGCATTTGTATCAGAACAACTTGTAACTTACCAGGGGCAATGTATCCGTACGATCCTGCCACCATGGAAACTGTCTCGTTCTTCCTAATCATCATTCTCGCCAACCCGAAATCAGCGATCCTTGCTTCAAGATCTGTATCGAGAAGTATGTTATTGGACTTGATGTCCCGATGAATAACTGGTGGGCGACAATCATGGTGAAGATAAGCAAGTCCTTGTGCAACTCCAAGCGCGATATTATATCGCGATACCCAGTCTACAAGCAACCTCCCTGCTTGCTTGCCATGCAGGGCTTCTCCGAGGCTGCCATTGTGCATGTATTCATATATAATCATCATGTCGGAATCATTATGAAGAAAGCCTAGTAACCGAACAACATTTCGATGCCTTAGCTTCCCCAAGAGGTTCACCTCTCCGACAAAATCACCACTGCTTCCTGTTTCGATGTCTTTTCCTGATCTCCAAAGCTTCTTTACTGCAACGACCGTGTTTGAATTGGGCATCTCAGCTTTGTAAACAGTCCCAGTTGCTCCCATTCCAATCACGTTTGACTCCTTTATGCAAGCTAGAATGTCAGAACTAGTGAAACC
Organism: Salix exigua; assembly: GCA_032356905.1. NCBI lineage: Eukaryota > Viridiplantae > Streptophyta > Magnoliopsida > Malpighiales > Salicaceae > Salix > Salix exigua. The sequence continues at coordinate 19,363,806 of CM063589.1, read as the reverse complement.
AAGCCTCTGGTAAGCCATCAATCTCCATGGCCACTCTCCACTGCCCATTTCGTAACTTTTTTCGAAGCAGCTTCCGTTTGAATACCACCTTTTATAGAGAAGTCGAGAACCGACTAACGCAATCCCAACTGCTAAAACTGATGAAATCCCAATGAGCCATCCGGCAACTATGCGCTTTGTATGCACATTTCCTTGCTCCGACGCATTTTGCAAACTGTGGCTACATGGAGGAAGGACACCGCCACAGAGACCCACATTCCCGACGAGATCAGATGGATTGATGGTTCTTAGCACGCCATTTGCTGGAACAGGACCTTCTAGCTTGTTATGCGAGACATTCAGCATCTCTAAGGCAGGGGAGGAGCCAAAATTCTCAGGTAATCGACCAGTTAAAGAGTTGTTTGATAGATCAAGAACGGCCAGCGCAGGCATCGTTGCAACTGCTTTTGGGATTTCTCCAGTCAATCGGTTGTTCTTAAGATTCAAATTTACAAGTTTCTCACATGAAGCAATGGTAGCTGGAATGGAACCAGAGAAATGGTTTGATGAGAGATCAAGCGAAGAAAGTGAAGGACGGTCCTGGAATTGGTCAGGGATTTCACCTTCGAAGTTATTGTTTGAGGCCATGAAGGTTTGTAGATTTTGAATAGAAAGAACTGTGGAAGGAAGAGAGGATTGTAGTCGGTTTCGTGAGACATCGATGAAGGAAAGTGATGAAGAAAGGGCTAGATCAATTGGGATTTTACCAGTGAGGCTATTATTTGCTAACTCTAACCTCTGAAGCTTCCCTAATTTGCCAAGTCCAACTGGAATTGCCCCAGAAATAAAATTGTTTTGCATGCGTACACGAACAAGAGAGAAACATGATGATAAAGATTCAGGAATCGGACCTGAGAAGGAATTGTTGAAGAGAATGAGCTTGGTGAGATTACCACCACTACACAAGCTTGCTGGAATCTCTCCAGATAATGAATTGGATGATACGTCCAACCATTGCAATGGTGAATTCTTGCCGAGATCTCTTGGGAGTGGACCAGACAGTGAATTGCTCCACAGCTCAAGCACCGCTAACTGAGTCAACCCTCCAACTCCAGCAGGAACTGAACCTGACAGCTTGTTAGACATCAGATTTAAGAGCTGCAGATTTTTCAAATTCGCAATCTCAGCAGGAATTTCTCCTGATAAATTATTGTCAGAGAGGTCTAACAGTTGCAGTGAAGTGATGTTCCCAATCGCGGCTGGAAGCTCGCCTTCAAGATTATTCTGATACAGGAATACAGTCTCAAGTGCCTTGAGTCTCCCCAATTCAGCTGGAATCTCACCACTAAGATTGCCAACTGCCAAATCAAGATACTTCAGATTAGTGAGATTTCCAAACTCTGCTGGAATTCCACCTTCAAACTCATTGTATCCTATAATTATTTTCTCCAGTGATGAAAGCAGCCCCAGCTCTGCTGGTAATTGGCCAGTGAGACTATTCCCAGAAAGGCCAAGAAACCTCAGCTTTTGCAAGTTCCTGAAAGATTTTGGAATGGAACCTTCAAAGAAACTCCCTCTGAGATCAAGAGTCTCTAGTGAAGTCGCATTGCCAAGATCCTCGGGAATAACTCCAGAGAAATCATTGCTCGAGGCATTTAGCAAAGTCAGACCAGCTGCTCTTCCGAGACCAGCAGGAAAGCTACCAATAAATAAGTTCTGGCTCACATCAATGTCTTTCAGTGAAGTGAGATTGGATATAGCTTTCGTCAACGATGAAGAGAAACCATTGCAGCACAAGTTTAGAGAAGTCAAACTCTCCAGTCTTTGGATGTCATCGGATACATGCCCGCTGAGATTCATGTGGGAGAGATCAAGCTTTTCAACAGCTCCATTCAAGTTGCACCGAACCCCAGCCCAGTTACAATGAGCTGAACTATTGGACAATTTCCAATCTCGAAGACTATTCAACGGATCTAGAAGACCAGCTTTCAGAGATAGCAAAGCTGACACTTGATCACCCAACACCTTTTTCTCAACCACCACAGCAGAACCGATCCCAAAGCAGCAGTAGAACAGCAGAACCAGGACTCCCAACTGCACATTGCTCTTTTCCATTGGCTTTGTAGGCATTCTTTCAGTTCTCCACCACCATTTCAGTGACAACAGTTGGTGAAAGTTGGAGCGCCTCAGAGAGAGGCAGAGAGCTTTTGTGGGAAGAAATGGAGAGGAGATCAATTTGCACAAGAGTAGGTATATAAGTAACAAAGAAATGGTGATTAGTATAATAATCATAGAGGGAGCTCGTGAGGTCTTGGGTTCCGCAACAGCTGTTAATCAGCAAGCAATGACAGGGAAGCTTTTGGACTCATTGGAAGCTTCTCCGACATTAAACATGGCTAGAGAATGTGTTTTTTGATTCTTACTCTTGCTGTATATAAGCTCATTCTTCTACTTCTGCTGTAGTAATAGCCAACAGCTTGAAGCGGCAGGCCATCATTTTTTTCAGGGGTTGAAATCTTCTAGCTCCACAACTAGTTTTTTCACCATTGTTATCAAACCCGACACGTAACGACTCGACGGGTTAACCCGGGATCGGGTCGAGAGACCCGGCTGACCAAAACCTAGCTCACATCAACTATGATTGATACTTAGATTCAGTAGTGTAGTAGGGTAACTTCTAAGTATTGACAAGAATGTAGGAATCATGATATTGGCGTGCATGTGACCCATATTTTGCCAATAAAAACCCACATGGTGTCTACTAAATTATGCTGCTCTCTCTCCAAATAATTCATTAAAAGAAATCGAAACCAACTCTGATGATCACCCTGCCTGGCTCAATTATTATTCTGAAGACTTCAGATCAACATCACAGTTCATGGATTAATCAATCAATTAATTGGCTCTAATCACACCCTTAGTGGGTTTAGTTACTTGCTATGATTGAGTAAGAAAGAATCTTTCCATGTTATTTGGTAAACCCATCACACAAACAAGTCCACTGCCACTAAGGTAGATGCTGATTCAAGTGTAGACTCGATCAGATTTCTTGTTAAATATAGATTACCAATCTATTCTACTGGGTTTAACTCAAAACTTGAATTCAAATTCTATAATCCATGTTATATAGTGTATAATCAGCTTGTATGGAGTGTGTGCTCTGGAATATGGAGGATAAAAATGTCAAGAGAGATAATTAAATAGATAAAATGCAAGGAAGTGATCCACCCTATCCCACCAACAGCCAGTTCTTTTCAAGATTAGTTTTTTCTAATGACAATTGGAGGAGAGAGTGGAGAGTCATGTCAAATATCACATGCACACATGTGGAGGTAATTTTAATTTTAATTTTAATTTTATTTTATAAAGTGGGAGCAGAGGATTGGTGACATTGTAGCAGTAATGCTTTTAGTTTTTTAATCTGTGTTTGTTGAAATGAATTAAGAAAATGGGAGCCATGTGGAGCAGCAGCTTCCCAGGGAGCTTACTCTGTTTCCTGCTTCCTATTATTAGAGAGAGAAGGAAGAGCGTTGCTCATATTTGTTTACATAAATAAATGAAAACATGTATGGATTGATTGAAAAATGGGAGCACAGTGATGATTCGGAGAGTTAATGGGGGTGGAGGTGAAGGGCATGAGGTGTTCCACATGGATTTATGCCATGGCAAAAGGGTAGCCAGCCAGCCCTTTTAAAGGAATACAATACATCATGCACGTAGTGAGAGCGAATATGGTTGTCCATTCTATTCTGTTTTCTGTTTTGTTTGGAATGATCAATATATTTTATTTCATTTAAAAAAAATAGAATACATTCGATTAAATTTTATCTCATTTAAAATTCAATTTATTTCCAAAATTTCGTTTGAATTTGGGTCGGAATGTTCGTGTTTTTTTTAAATAATAAATAATTTTATAATATTAATTATATCTCTTAATCCGACCGTTAGATTGAGATGAAATTTTATAAGGAGTCTCTTGAAATTTTATAACTTATATTTGAAATTTAAATCGAATAATTCTAAATAATTTTATTTTTGTATTTGAATTAGTTTTTTTTTAATATATATATATATATATATATATAAACATAAACAATGCAACCTTAAAATGAAACATCAACATATATCAAAAATAAAACATTTTATTTCAAATGAAAAAAAATACCTTGCTGTTTAAAAATCTAAATAATATTATTTTTGAAAATGTTTTTTGTTTAAAAATATATTAAAATAATAATTTTATAATTTTTAAAAAATTTATTTTTGACATTAATATATAAAAATAATAAAATAACACTAAAAAATTTAATTTAATATAAAAAAATAAAAAAATATTTTTTAAGAAAAATAATTTTAAAACACAATAAAAAACTATTTTATGTAGCACGACAGGGTGCTTGCGGGCAATATTATATGTTGCAAGAGGTTTACACCTCAAGCAAGCCCATGAGTTTAGACTGACTTGCATGGCACGATCCACCGATCCAAAGCAAGTAGGCCCATCAAGTAGCATTAGGCCCATCAAGTAGCATTAGGCCCAGCTTAGAAGCAGAGATTTTTCCAACTCTGCATGGGCAGGCTCGAGCCAGGACTTACGGCAGGAAAATCTTAACATGTGTTGGCGACCAGTCCTTGTGGTTTTGGTGCTAAGAATGTGAATGGCTGTCATCGTTACACACCATCTCTCCTCTCATAACACCATACCCATACAGCAAGCACTGTTCTGAGGTCTCTTTATTATACTCTCTCTCTCTCTCTCTGTAGAGTCTATAACTTCATTACTCACTCTGCAATGGCAGCTCTGCAGTCTCTTGCGTCAGCCTCTCCTGTGGCGCAGCACTTGCAGCACCAACCCCGTTCTTTCTCAGGTACTTGGTTACTTTTCTCTAGCAAAACTGCTTGAATTCACCCATCTTCTTTGTTAGATTCATTGTTAGAATTGTGCAATTTGGTAGAGCTAACTTCGTGGTTTTCCGAATCCAAAACGGTAAGGTAAGGGTATCCTCGAGTCAGCTTGCGCGTTAATTGAGACTATGTCACCGTATTTCAGTTTGCTAGTGTATTTGCGAAACCTCTAATCTCTAAGTCTAGCCTGTTTTTTGCAGGCTCGGGATCTTGGGCTGTGAATAAGAGATCCTTCTCCCTATTCCATGGCCAATCTTTGTACTTGCCTCGCCTGCGGTCGCCCTTGATCAGGCGAAAGTTGCAGGCCTCTGGACTTGTTACTATGATGGTGAAACCATCAATTCAGTTTGTTCAAGGGGCGGATGAACAGACTGTGCCAGATGTGAGGCTTACTAAGTCGAGAGATGGTACGAATGGTATGGCGATATTCACCTTCGATGAACCTTCAGTTTTTGACTCATCTGCTGAAGTCGGTGATATCACTGGTTTTTACATGATTGATGAGGAAGGGGTTATTCAATCAGTTGATGTTAATGCCAAATTCGTCAATGGCAAGCCAGCAAGAATTGAAGCGAAATATATCATGCGGACTCCTAGAGAGTGGGACCGGTTCATGAGATTCATGGAGAGATATGCCAATGCAAATGGCCTAGAATTCGTCAAGAAATGAGGCCATGCGCACCCTTTCCATTCCCTTCTTTCTTTCATCTGTCCTCTTACTGTTTTCTAAATAGCTCAAAAGCAAAACTTGAAGACATTTGTTGATGCTCAGTTGGGTTGTCTGCAGCTTCACATTCTGCCTCTCTTTAACAAATTTTGCAGTTCTGTAGTGGTGCACGCTTCCACTTCCTTGCATTACTTCATGTGTAAGTGAGATGGCTAGGGTTTCGGAACCTGTGCCTCTCATGTGTAAAATCTACTGTTTGAAATTCCAATTTGAGATATAATGGATGGATGTTCATTAAGGTAAAGTTCTTAATTGTGGGGTGCAACGTTGTTTACTTCCTCGCATCTCTTTGCAAATCATTCCCCTTCAAAATAGAAATCTGATGGCACAAATTCGTAGCCTCCAAGCCTGTTTATCATGGATAATCTGCTTCATGTGTGTGTTTTTGCTCAAGAATGAAGGGTAGTAAAACTTTATTAACTGGGAAAAAATGCACTCAGAGTTCAATTGTACATTAAACTTCAACTTAAAAAAGACTAACTTTCTTTATCAATGGCCAATTCTCAGTGATCATGATCCTCTGAGGCAATACTAAAAACAAGTAAAAGCAAACTACTGCAGTTCACAAAACGCTTCCAGGTCACTGCAACTTATAAAGGATAACTTTCTCCATTAATGCAAACTCCACCAACTCTCAATGATCATAATCCTGTGAGGCAATCTACTAGCAAGAAAAGGAAGATATCGTGGTTCACAAAACCGGCACCGCCCATGTCACTTCCAGGTCACTGAGATGGGGCTTCTGACCCTGTAAAGTCCATGTTCAGAGTGCACCCATGTCAAATGCCCTTGTGCGAAGTCTACCTCTCCTCTTCGTGCTGTATTTCTTGATATGAACCATACTTTGTAGCTCAAACTTTGATTTATGTGCTTGAAAACTAGCCTTTGAGGTCTTACTCTCACTTTGACTCCTTCAGGCGCTGAAACTTCCACCGAGTAGATGGAATTAGGACTTCCAACGTTCGTTACTTGCCTCTTTATCATCTTGCTTGTTGTTCCGTGCTTGAAGATAATGGAGATGGAAGGATAATTGAGGCTGAAGCCCCTGTTCATCTGCAATAAATCATTGCAACTAACATTCCTGTGTGTGATAGTAAAAATGTCTGATCTTGTGTATCTAAGTGTGCATAGATGAGTGACATAATCATCTGGCCTGATATCGTATATGAGTCCTGGACCCAGCGCTCTTTCTGGGTTTACATGTCCAGCTCCAATGGCGAAAACTCCAGCCGGTTTATCCCCATCCATAATTGGATGTCCTGAATGGTCAGTTACATCTGCAGTAGTCATTATTGCAGATTTAACAGCTGCAGGAGTCCATTTGGGGTGAGCTGAGCGGATGAGTGCAGCAATTCCACTAACATGGGGACAAGCCATGGATGTCCCTGACATGACAGTGAAATTTGTCCTTCTTGGGTCTTCTGGGAGACTGGAGGGACCCAAATTTTGAGGCCAAGCTGCAATTATGTTGACTCCCGGTGCAATAACATCTGGCTTGAGGATTGAGGGGTTAGAGTAACTTGGTCCTCGAGCTGAAAACTGCGCTACTGCTGGTGCTCTAGATTTCCCGATAACAGTTCCTCCGTATACAATTCGAGCTCCAGCTTTACTCGTAGAGTTTATGTAAGCTTTCAAGCGAACTGCTTCATCAAAACCAATTAATGTTGCAGGCAAGACGTGGACATCGACCGAGTCCTCCTCCAGATTGATCGCGGTATTCGCTAAGATCATTGCAGCCCCACCAGATTCCTTCACAGCAAGCCCTTTTTCTGTCCTCCCATTAACACCTCTGTCACACACCACCATTTTTCCGTGAACTTTTTCCCTTGGGAGAGAACCTCTGAAACAAAATTCGCTCCCATTGTCCCCGCCAGTTACATAAACCAGTTCAAGTTCTTTTGTGGTGCTTGCAAACCGGTTCCCGGGATACATGGATTCTCCATAAAGGAATTGTCCATTGTCCAATTGGACAATAGCTGGAAATTTCCTGTCAAGTGTGCTTGCACCAATTGTAGCAATCCATGGAGCTTCATTAGCAACTGAGTTTTGGATAGGGCCATTGTTTCCTGCTGCACATACAACTGAAATTCCATGCTCCATTGCTCGAAAACTGCCAATTGCAATGGTATCTGCAAAAAGTGGCAATGGAAAGCCACCTAGAGAGAGGGAGAGGACATCAACTCCATCTCTAATCGCAGCGTCCATTGCTGCTAGGATATCAGAGCTGTAGCAACCACTGAACCAGCATACTTTGTACACTGCAATGTGTGCTCCAGGGGCCATGCCTCGAGCTACACCAGAACCTAGACCAAGCACACTCGCCATCGGGACTGAAACTCCTCCAGCTGTGGATGTTGTGTGAGTGCCATGTCCATGCGAATCTCTTGGTGACGCATACTCCTGGACAGTTTCTGGTGAGGCTGAGGTAGAAGCCATACGGTGACCTTTAGTGAAGAACCTTGCACCAATGAGTTTTCTATTACAGTTTGACGAACTAAAGTCTTGCCCTTCCTGGCAAATCCCCCGCCACTTCTTGGGAACCGGAGGCATTCCTTGATCACTAAAACTTGGACTCTCGGGCCAAACTCCAGTGTCAAGCAACCCAATTATCACTCCACGACCAAATCCAGACTTGTACCAAGCATCTTCTCTTGTGGGGCTAAGTCCCAAGAACTTGTAGGAATATGTTGTCTGGAGTTGGAACCTCATGTCTGGTCTGATAGCAACAACATCAGGCAACTTTTGCAACGATTCCATCTCTGATTCAGAGAGCATGGCCGCAAAACCCTCCATGGCAGAACTGTAAGAGTAAAGAAGCCGAGAGGAATGGTGCTCTTCAGGCGAAACAGTTCTTTCAAGAAACGAGAGATGCCATCGAAACTTGGAGGCGAACAAAGGCCTTGTTGTGCCCTGTGGATGGAGCTGAACAATGTAGGTTTGGAGCACTGTGTTTGCATGGAGGAAGGCAAAGAAGTTGAAAAAAAGAATGGAAAAGAAAGGATGTACTTTAGATTCCTTAGACATGTTAAAGACCACAGTTCTGCAAGGATTCTTGTGCATGATTTGACGAAAGAATTGCGGGGTATTTGAAGGGGCTGGGATGAGAAACTTGGGCAGCAGTTCTTGGCTCTGAGTAAGAATACGAAACTCGTGAAATTTAAGAGCTCTTCATCACGAGGATCCTTTGTTTATAGAAAATAAGAGCAAGGCTCTCTTGTTTCTAGAGGAGCTATATTCGTAGTCCATATCCTCTGGTTTCACGAGATGTTTTTGCTAGATTTAATGCATGTTATAGGCGTCAGATTCCATGTCTATGAATCTTGGTCTGATCATGAGTTTATTGGCTTTGTCTCTGTCCGTTTGGTCCGATGATAAAAGGTATTTCGTAAACCAGGTCGCATGTTAATTGAGACCAGGTTTTCTCATCAAATGATCTTAAAAAGTACCCCACATCGACTCGATGCATTCAAATGAAAAATACCTCTTAATCACAAGGTTAATCCTTGAAGTTGGTTTGTTTGTTCTATGTATGAGTTGACCAGTAAGAAGCTGCGAGGACGTATTGGGAAGGCGAGAAATTGACAGGGCGCTCATTAAATGCCCAGTTCTAAGTGCATTTATGCACACGCTCTACGCTTGCTTTCTCTGGCTCCCCTCTCCCCGTGCAGCTTGTGCATATCTGCGTGTATTCTTCTCCCCATGCCATTCATTGCCACTGGCCATGAAAAGATCAGACAGAATCAGGGTTGTGCCAGTGGTATTATTTCCTTTTATTTTGCACATTATTAGTTGTGCTAGGGAGCTCTGTGTTCGGAGAGATGCTGGGATTCTACGTCCTGACAAACAACACCTCCAACCCAGAAGTCTAAGCTAACGATGTTAGGATACCAAGTCTGTGTTGGCATTGATTAAGCGGGTGGCTGTTTAAGCTAAGTAATTTTCATCTGCAAAATATGTTGCTCTTATTAAATTTCTTACACCATCTTCTTAGTAAAATTACAATGCAGAGGGTAGCCTATGAACAGGACCAGACATGCTGATTTGATCAGAGAATCCATGAAACGAACCTAGAACGGTATAGTCCGAGGGGGCAAACCGTATTGCAATCGACCTGGTAACAATTGCCCCAGACCTACTGACTAAATCAAGTTGGACCGGAGAGATAAAATGGTGGCTCATTCGTGCTTGAAAATAAAATAAAAATGCAGTGCTAACACTTGGTGCCAAACCAAGCAGCTCCAGGCTAAGAAATACCATCATTTTTATTTGTCATTGTTCGAGCGAAGAAAGGCTAACGGATGCCCCTTGCAGGTCTCATTAATCCAACAGCTTGTTTGCTGGCACAAAACAGGAGCAAAATCATGATAGGACTGCGTCTCTTTTCTTTTTTGAATGACTGGTAGGACTACGTCCGCTGCCCACTTCCCCCAATACGGCTCAAGATGTTTTTCAACACTCATTTATTATTTCTTGCATTAAAAATCAGAAACAAAAAATATTGATATTTCACTACAATACAGTAAAAAAAATTGCTGCTTAGCAAAACAAATGATGCAGGTGGAGAAGAAAACCTATGATATAAGTATATTAGAAGCAGTGATTGTATATTTTGGATTAAAACAAGGATCTGTGCCTGATAAACTTCATTATAGTTTCTACAGTCTTCATCTCTTGACAATGGTCCATACCTTATCTGCCCCAGCCAGGATGGGCCTGCTTTGCTCTATGCTCTGTGGCTTCCATAGGAAATTACTCAAACTTCTATTGCTATATCATCAGCTCTACATCATGACTGGCCTCTTCTCTCATTCTTCCATGAGTTTTTTGCAGCTTCCGCAGATGAACCACCAGAATCAGCATTGCCATCCTTTGGTTTTGAGAAGAAAGGATCCCACTCGTGACCTCCCACCTCACGCTGCCCTTCTTCTAGCAATGCATATTTCCAACTGTTCTCCTCCACAAAATTATCATATTCTGTACGGCCTTCAATTATATTCTTCCTCAGTCTTGTAACTTTGTCTATGACTGCCTGTACGGCGACATCAAAAGCATCTTTGAGAGTTTCCAATTTTGAGCGAGGATCTGCATATATAAGGGATGGAATGAGGTTTATAACATTCTCCCTCAAGATCTTGACCTGCTCAGGAGAGATTTGACTAAGCCGTTCTTCAATGCTAACATTTCTCTTACGGATATCATCCTCTGGAATGAACACTGAATATGTAGTATAATTCTTTGGAAGATGCCAAGTATACTGTGTGTAAGCAGAACCAGGATGGAAGAAGACAGGAATGCAACCTGCCAGCATTGAGTCGAAGGCTGATCTCCGCGTGTAAGAATCACCTTGAGGCTGGAGACAGAAAAGAGAACTCTGAAACATCTGCATTATGCTGCTTGGTGAATGACACTTGCTCTCCCCAAAATCACATTCCAACAGCTTGCCCATCTCTGACTTCTTGCACTGATCTATGATCTGCCCTCTGATTGATTTGGGGTTATCAGGGCGTGGTGCCCCGGCAAAAGAAAAGAGCCATTTCCTCTCTAATTTCCTCATTCGATCTTGCCAAATAAACACATCAGCATCCTTTGCAGGGTGGAAATAGGTCGGATAAGGAATGCCAAAATCATTAGCATTCCATGGACTTGATTCGACCACAAGCATTGACATATTTTTTGCAGCTGGCAAAAATAGAAGCTTATTACCCCAATCCGATTCTTCATCCGTTAGTCTCCTGAAATCCCATGTTATCCTCCCAGCAACCAGAAAATGATCCCTGCCTTGCATGATCCCCCACTCTGGCCTCTTCATGAGCCATTCAACCAAATCAAGTGAAGCAGCATCCCTCCTCGAAACATTGTGCCCCCAAAGATACCTGGCAATATCAAACCCCGCATAAAATGGCACAAAAATTGCAGCAGCAACAGAAGAATCATTTGTCAAGCACTCGTACTGCTTCATCCTATTACTAAATATCACATCTACTGCGAACTGATTTGTGGCATACCAGCCTGTATTTGAAAACACCCCTTCAACATTCTCCAGTGGGGGTCCCATTCCAGCATCAGTTGTGAACTTACACATATTGGTCCAAAGACTCAAACTCCTACACTCCTTCAACATATCCTCATTGAACCTAGAAGGCAAATCATGGACATAAATATACCTCCCTCCACACGGATCACTCTTATTTTCCACCGTTCTCAAAGCTCTCGTAAAAGGAAACTTCTCAATCTTTTGACTACTAGTAGAGGTAGTTTCTAATCGGGTGGTTTCAATACTACTGGGAGTAACATTTGATGGGATGATCTCACTAGTACTACCACTAGGGCTACTTTTCACAGGGTTGTCTGGTAACCGATCATAGGTTACAAAACCAGGGGTTTTTGATTCTGGGTTTATCGGGGCTGGATCCAATTTGATAGATTCATTAACAGCACTACCTGCTAGCACAACAAAGTGGAAATACAACAAAAAAATCCAAAAAAAGGCAGAAAGCGAAGCCAACAAACAAAGGCGGTTATGTTGATTCTTTCCTCCCCCTTTCTCCATCAGCTCAGAAGAAACACTTGTCGGAGACCGGCGTCTCATCGAAAAATCCTAACACTCTAAACCTCAAACCCCAAATCATAAATTCAACATTTTTAATCTCACAATCCTCTAACACAAGAAACCCAGTTCTCAAAATCCCAACAGCAGAAATCAGCCAAAACTGGAAAAAAAAATCCAAACTTTATCAGTACTTATGCATTTTATCAGTACTTATGCTGCATCTAGTACTGATAACGGTACGATATTGAGAGAGATCTCAACAGTTTTAGAGCCCAGCTTATGATTACAGGAACCCCAGACAGACTTTGTGTTTCTTTCCTGAGAAATTGATTTACAAATAGCATAATCATGAATCACTCATTTTCACTGATAAAGTAGACAATCTTTCACCATTTTTCACATTGAAAAAAAGAAAGGGAAAGGCTTTTGCTTTGGCAAATCAAAAGGGAAGAAGAAGAAGCTTTGGTGAAAGATAGAATGGGACTTACAGAGATTGGATTGGCAGAGAATTGAAGATGATACAGAGGTGGGAGAGGGAGGAAAGACGAAGTGGGAAATAAGGAAACTGAACGCGTAAAATAAGACACAGAGGTGGAGGCGCACGTTAGATTTTTTTGTAAAACTAGGAGGCTGTCATTTGTCGGTAGCTTGTGGGATCTTGCCACGTGGAATAAAGAGTTGATGTGTCGGTTGATGAAAGCTGATTTCACTTCCCGGAATATGGTGCTGAATTGAGGTGATTTTCCTGTTAGTTTAATCATTCCAGTGTTTGATTTCTTGTGACAACTTTTAAATTAATCTTTATTTTAAAAAATTAAACTAATGTTTTTTAAATAATTTAAAATTATTGATGTTAAAAAAAATAATATTATCTTCATATTTTTTAAATTAAAAAATAATTTTAAAAATATTCAACATCATAATATCAATCATATATTTATTAAAATAAATTTATATTTATAAAATAATAAATAATTTAATTGGTCTTATAATAACATAGCTCTACTTCTCACACTAATAGTCCACGCCTAACATGCATTTCAAAAACAATATTTTTATTTTAAATTATTTTTTTGTATTTTCAAACATTTTGATGTACTAATATTAAAAATGTAATTTAAAAAATAAAAAATATATTATTTATAAATAAAAACTAATTTAAAAAATAAACTTTAACTATACTGATTAGCACTAATTTCTTAGTTATTAATTGTAAATTGTAGAGTTCTGTTTGTGATAATACTGGTCCAATTAATTACTATAGTTTAACTCATAGTTATTGATTCCGTTTCGTTCCGGCCGGAACATTTCGTTCCGTTTAAAAAACCAAGACAAAACGACTTCGTTTTTGTCTTGGTTTTAATTTTGGTCCATTCCGGAAATTCCGGCCAAATTGAGGCTGGAACGCCTCGAGTGTTGTTCAGGTGTGCCGTTCGAGTTCAAAATTGAGGTGATTTTCCTGTTAGTTTAATCATTCCAGTGTTTGATTTCTTGTGACAACCTTTAAATTAATCTTTATTTTAAAAAATTAAACTAATGTGTTTTTAAATAATTTAAAAGTATTGATGTTAAAAAAAATAATATTATCTTCATATTTTTAAATTAAAAAAATAAAATATTCAACATCATAATATCAATCATATATTTATTAAAATAAATTTATATTTATAAAATAATAAATAATTTAATTGGTCTTGTAATAACATAGCTCTACTTCTCACACTATTGTCCACACCATTTCAAAAACAAATTTGAAAAAAAATCAAAAACAATATTTTTATTTTAAATTATTTTTGTATTTTCAGATATTTTGATGTACTAATATTAAAAATATAATTTAAAAATTAAAAAATATATTATTTATAAATAAAAACTAATTTAAAAAAATAACTTTAACTATACTGATTAGCACTAATTTCTTAGTTATTAATTGTAAATTGTAGAGTTCTGTTTGTGATAATACTGGTCCAATTAATTACTATAGTTTAACTCATAGTTGTTAATTCCGTTTCATTCTGGTCAGAACGTTTCGTTCCGTTTAAAAAACCAAGACAAAACGGTGTCGTTTTCATCTCGGTTTTAATTTCGGTCCGTTCTGGAAATTTCGACCAAATTGAGGCTGGAACGCCTCAAATTCGTTTCGGGTTTAAAATCTATTTTTTTTATTTTTAAAAAATTATTTTTGACATCTATACATTAAAATAATTTTAAAACACCAAAATATTTTAAATAAAAAAGAATTTAAATTTTAATTATGCTTATTAAATTAATATTTTATTTTTTCATATATATATATACATATAAATAATACAATACCAAAATATGACGCTGAAATACTCTAAAACAGAAGCATTCTTAGTTTTACAAGAGTTTGTGTTTTGTTTGCAGGCAAACCAATGAAACAAGCCATCTGGTGAGTTTGTGATCGTACACGTGGATATCTGCAGTCGAGCTGAAGTGTGAGAAGGAGAAGATGGCACCAAATTCAAGGGTAATTTATAATGTTAGATGGTCTTTCAACGTGGGATGTGGGGTTCTTTCCAGCAAAATTTGTGGGATTTTGTCGTCATGTATTGGGATGGAAACGCACCGTTTTCCACCGTCATTTTTCACTGTAGATTGAATTAAACACCTTTTATTTCGAAAAAGAATAAATAAAGTTGTCTCGACCCCATCAACTCATCCTTGTGTTCCTTAATTTTTTTTCATTTTCAACTATTTTTTTCTAATTATATATATAATTTCGATTTTGATAAAAGAATAAGAATGTGTGTCTATTTGATAATTTGATAATAATAAAAAAACCAATAATATAATACTAATAATATTAAAATGTGAAAACAAAGATAAATCACGTGGATGAATTGATAGGTTAATCAAATGAAACACCATTCTATATGGTTTATTAAGGGGAGAATTGTTTAACAAAGAGAGTTGATTACTTTCTACACGTAATCTCCATTTAGGATGTGTTAGTTTCTATATTATTTTTATGTGTTAATATAAAAAATAATTTTTAAAAATAAAAAATATCATTTTAATATATATTTAAATAAAAAAAAATTTAAAAACAAATAATGAATACTTTTAAACAGTTATTTATTCATAACCATGAATTACATGGTCCCTGTCTTGGACGAGGAAATTTTCAAATCATCTAGCTGGCAAACAGCAATGTTTGTCTTGGATTAGTAAACTCAGGACACGTTTTCTTTTTCTCTCTCCGTGATGAACATGTGCGGGAGTACGATGATGATTACTTTTTTTTAATTTGAAAATATATTAAAATAATATATGTTTTTGTAATTAAAAAAATTATATCATCATATCAAAATAATTTAAAAATACTAAAAAATATATTTTTAATAAAAAAAACTGTTTTTTTTCAAAAGCATTTATAAAATGTAAAAATAAACATGTTCTTAAACTAACTTTGATATTAAAGACATGTTTGACATAATTTTTATTTCTATTTTCTAATGTATTTTTGTCTTAAAAAGATTTTAATTTGATTTTTTATGTGTTTTTTATAATTTTGATTCGTCCGAATAAAAAAAATATAATTTCAAATGAAAAGTTATCTTGAAAATCACACTATTAATATCCTTTTGTTTGATTAGAGTATGGGAATTGGGAAGTATGATTCCGACACATGAAAGTTATTAGAGAATAATATTTTAGCACTTAAAATACTAAGCTTGTGTTTCATAATGTGGTGAGTGTTTCGTAAGAAAATTGTTTTATTTTTTACTTTAAAAAATATAAAACTTGATGATTTTAATATAAAAAAATCTAAATAAGTGTTAAAAACATGTCTAAACATAATCTACCCTCGACATTATACATATTTTTTAAATTAGAGTTAATTGGACTGTATAATTATGTTTGAAATACGTAAGCACACACAGACACAACAAGGGACATAGGAAGCATAAACTTTAGAGGAGAAATAAACAATGGATTTACATCTTGTTTGATATTGCATTTCAAAAATCAAAAGTATTTTTGAAAAAAAAATTATTTTTACATTGAATTAAAAAGTTTTTTATATTTTTATATTATTTTTCATGTGGTGATGCCAAAAATAATTTATAAAAAATAAAATAAAATATATAATTTTGATGCATTTTAAAATAAAAATCACTCTTAAAAGCAATATCAAGTTATCAACTACATTCTAAAACGAGCACTTCGTGGATGTTTGAGAGTGTGGTGATTATTGTTTTTAAAAGTATTTATTTTTTGAAAATATATTAAAATAACATATTTTTATATCTTTTAAAAATATATATATTTTTGACACATCAAAATGATCTAAATAAACAAAAAAATAATTTTAAAAGATATAATAAATGTTTTAAAAAATATTTCTAAAATACAAAAATAAAGATACTCAACACCATCCACCCCATGAAGCCAGACCCGATAGGGTGGCTAACCGATTATAATCAAGGAGTAATTACGGCGGAGATGGCGGCGTCTGGAAGAGTGTGACCGCTGAACGTGTTTTGTATTGATTAATTGTGATCCTGAAACTACGATGGGCGAGGGAAGCAGGATCCTTATCATCAGGTAAAAATCAAATGCCCGTTTGACAAGTGTCCGCGATCAGAAATTCCATCTACTATTTGGACAAAATGAAATCAACGGTTTGATTTTTGTTTTTAAAAAAATCATCTCATCCTTAATTTTAAGAAACCCAATCCCTTACGATATAGTCAATTTATATAAAATTGCAGTCTTAAAACTCGGTCAAAAATCCAGTTACAGCTCATTGTATATTTTATTTTGATTTGTATAAGAGTATACTGCATTTTAAAAATGTTTTTAAATAAAATTAAAAATTATTTTATTTTCTAATTTAAAATTAAAAATAGTATTTTTATATCATTTTCATTTGTTGATTCAAAAATAATTTTTTAAAAATTAAAAAAAAATATTATTTTGATATATTTTTACAAAAAAATATTTTTTAAAATAACTGCAATTATAATATTAATGACCGGTCAAAACCCGCGAGCCGGTTTCCAGGCTGATTAGCTTGTGCTTTTGATTTTCCAGCAGGTAAAGGCTCAATCTTTTGACATAACCAATCATCGAACGGTCGTATTTTTATCAAATAAAGTGTAAAGTGATCTCCCATGCCCCTCAATTTTCCCAAAGGAGGAATCTTCTTTTCAATAAATGCATATTATTTTGAATATTTTTTAATAATATTTTAGATTTTAATTTTAACCAATATGTATTTTTATAATCATATTTAGGAAATTAGGTAGGCAATCACCCCCTCCACATCTTATTGTCAAAGGTAAGGGTCAACCTTAATTCCAGGCAGATACAAGGGGATTAGTGAATTTAAATACAGCAGCGTGGCGGGCTCGTCGTGTCAAAATTAGCTGTCTATGGCCATGACTCGTCGCTAATGTAATATTATATATATGTTTATTTTCATGTTAAGAGTGTCTATTTTATTTAATATGCAACTAGTTTCTGTACCGAGCAAGGTAGAAAATTAGATTAATTATAGTTTTTTATTTAAAATGAAAAAAGCATTATGGTATAATGCTTTAGGCAATTGGTATTGTTATTAAATTTGATCTAACAAATTATTTTGAAAATTTTCAGACCCGATTTCTCGTTTAGCTCGTGCTTCAAATTAAAACGTGTGAGAGTCAAATTAGCATGATCTAATTAATTTTCTAGATCCAATATAAACATGGTTTGATTTTTTTAAAACATTGCTATATTTGATATCAATATAATGATAAATTGGATTGACTTGTACTTCAATATTTGATATATCAATCTCACAACTCCAATAATGAATTTTACAGGGTTTGATAATTGTTTTATAACTATTGTATACCTAAGTATGTAATAACAAAAATAAAC
This sequence comes from Salix exigua, assembly GCA_032356905.1. NCBI lineage: Eukaryota > Viridiplantae > Streptophyta > Magnoliopsida > Malpighiales > Salicaceae > Salix > Salix exigua. Next base: position 19,345,753 of record CM063589.1, on the reverse strand, counting down.
ACTTGCAAAATTGAGTTTCAATAATCAAATATGGAGATGTTTTTTTTTTAAGATTACGATGAATTCATAGAAAAAAAATAAAATTAAATATGAGAATTAATTTAAAACTAATTAACCAGATATAAATAACAAAAGAAAAAAAAAACGAATTGCTTCACTATTTAAATGGACGGTGCATACCGGTAATTAGTAATTACAATAGGCCTTCCTTGGTGCAGGATTCGGCAAGTAATTAGTAATCACTGCCACTATCTTATACTAATTAATTAATTAATCGCATGAAGGTTCCATGCGTGGATCGGAGGCCTCGAAGAGGAGTCCATTCTAACACGTCCACGTATCTGTATACATACACGTGGCAGTGTTTCCTCCGATAAATTAGGGCTACACGAGCTGTAACCACCATGTACATGTTGTGCCGGGAGGTGGAGCGCCATGCAGTGAATGTAGAAGGCAAGAGTGGGCAACCACTCACATGTTCATCGCCACACGACAATGGCAACTCAACTCAACTCCCATGTTGACGACAGGACCGTGGCTTGTTCGTTGACGAGGTTTTACTCCATTTTAACTTCTGATGGTGCTACCCAATAATGTGAATTTCATTCCATTACGATTGGAATGGCTGGAATATTCCGTTCCGATCACGAAATCGGAATAAAGCGGTGGCGTTTTGTCCGATTTTCATTCGGTATGATCCGGAAGTTCGGTCAAATTTGGTAGGACGCCTGGTTCCATTCCGAGTTTATCAAAACGACGTCATTTCACGTCCCCTTACAAAACACACAGAAACGACCTCTGGTTCCACAATTGCCAAATCAATTTCATTCTTAAACCTTAATTTTTTGAAAATCAACTCACCTTGATCTCTCAAAAATCAACCCAAATCCCTAACCTGATCTTGTTCCGTTACCCAAACTCAAGTTTTCAAATCTCAACTCGTAAATTCATAATTATTCAGCTCAAAATCAAATCTTCATTTCTTCCTTACGTGGCACCAAACTTCATTTCTTCCACACGCGGCACCAGACCTTCATTTCTTCAACCCCTCGCAGCTCCATTATTGTTCTTTTAAAAAGGGTTCTTGGCTTAGTGGCTGACCACCAAGGTACTGTTTTTTTCTACTTTCTTGTTTTCTTGATAATGCAAAGTGGATACTCAAAGGGTAGTGTAATTTGAAGTGGTTGGAGTAGTTGTGAAACTTTAAGATGTTTTTGCTCACTCTTTGAAGCAAGGCAGTCAAAATCGAGATTTTGACACGGATCGGAAAGGGTTCCGAAAAATCGGATCGTAAGATCGGATCGTAAAATCGTAGAAAAATCGTAAAATGTCCGTACAAAAATTATTATTTTTAATTATATTTAAATTTAAAAAATGAATTTAAATATAATTAAATATTATTATTTTTTTTATTATTATTATTCTACGATTTTTCTACGATTTTTTACGATTTTTCTACGATTTTTCTACGATTTTGAACGATTTTTCTACGAGTTTGACCGAGTTTGACCGGTTTCGATTTTTCTTTCCGGTTCAACCAGGTTTTCGGAGCCAACTCGCAAAATCGTACGATTTTGCGAATTGGCTCGCGATTTTGACTACCTTGCTTAGAAGTAATGGAAATGGTGGGAATGTGTTATGCTAGATTACGATGAAAAATATGATAGTTTTATCATCAAGTGAAATTATTGACTAGATTACGATGCATAATTGTAGAATATCAGTAAAAAATGAGAAAATTAGAATCAAGTCTATTTGATGGGTTTTGTATGTAATATCTATGTTGAAAATTCACTTGTTCATTTTTACAGTGTTTGTAAGAGTTTTGGTGATGCTAGCAGAGTGTTTGATGAAATGCTTGTGAGAGATGTGGTTTCTTGGACTGGTGTTATATCAGGGTATGTGAGAGCAGGCTTGTTTGATGAGGTTGTGGGTTGGTTTTTGAGGATGGATGTTGAGCCAAATGCTGCAACTTTTGTTAGTGTATTAGTTAATTGTGGGAGAAAGGGGTATTTGAGTGTAGGGAAGGGGATTCATGGGTTGAGTTTCAAGAGTGCGTTTGGGGTAGGTTTGGAGGTTAGCAATGCTCTCATGGATATGTATGTGAAGTGTGGGTGTTTGCCTGGAGCAAAACAAGTGTTTGATGTGCTTGTTGAGAGGGACTTTGTTTCCTGGAGCAGTGTGGGATGTGCTGGTCTTGGGAGTTTTGAACAGTACAAAACCGGAATGGAACGCCGGAATGCACCGAAACCGGAACGTTCCGTTCCAAACAAAAAACCGGAACGGCGTCCGGAACGAATTTTACAACTTTACCTCTTTGAAAGTCAAGATGTTCGAATGCTGCTAAATAATGTTCATAGTTATTATAATAATTAATCAATATGTTTAGCAGGCTTGAGGTTTGGTGAAATATAGCTGGCTCGGAGGATATAAATTAAGTATTTAAGGGGGTGATATGACAATAAAGAATTTGTGATCTGTACAGCAAGTTTCGAGTTCGAGTTAGAATATGTATTTTTTATAAGAATCTAAGACAATAGAGATTTTATTTATTTACGTGGATCTATAAAATATATTTTACGAGGATGAAACTTCATCACATTGAAAAATAATATAAATAATGTTTTATGATTAAATCATACAAAGAGAAAGGTTGTTTACAGAGATGTTGGATATGAAAAATGTCAACAAATGAAACCGGTCAACTCATCAAAAATTGAGAGATTGAGCCGAGGGATAATATGGATGTTGGTCACCCAATAAAAAAGGATGGTCGATTATCGTATTAGATTTATTTTCAATTTTTAATGGATTTATTAATAGTAAAATCTTAAATTATATAAAATTCTCATCTTCTAATTTCATAATAAATTGTAACTATCATCAAATTATATTATGACTAATTGATATAATTGATTTTGCAAAAATATTATGCTCATTGGTATAATTTTTTTTACTTGTATTATTTTTCTTATATTTAAATGAGAGTACTATTAAATTTAATATATATGAAAGACGCTTATTTTTATTATTTTTAAACAGTATTTTTTAACATCAATAAATCAAAACGTTTTAAAAATATTTACAAAAAAAAATTAAAAATCAAACCAAATCCTTCAACCTTGTTCCCAAACACACCTTGATTGCACAAACAGCATTTCTAGACACACATTAACACATCAAGATCTATTGAAATAAAAACAACATAAGCAACATAAATACAAACGCAATCATCCCAAGAGACATGAGCTTAGAAGAACCTGCCGCGTCCTCTTTATTTCTCCTATTTTTCTTTGATTTCAGCCTCATATCTTCCAAAAACAAGCTAACTCCAGGATCTCTCATGCTCACCTCACTCCCAAGCAGAATGGAATTGTTAACCCCTTGAACATTGTTGTTTATGAAAATGTTGATGCAATAACTATCCTGTGGCTCATCCCTGCTACCGTGACGGACGGTCATCGCAGCCCCGACATTTCTTCCTTTCAAGTTGACCCGATCAAACGAGCCATGGCTGCTCTCTGCGGCCATGAGATTCTGATTGGCTGCTCACAGCGATGGAGCTCTTTTAGTTTTAGAATGAGGAGAGGGGAGCTCATTGTAGGCTAGGCTGATCTTCCCAGCTTCATAACTTGCAATGGTTTGAGTGGTATATTTTCACTTTTCTTATGCTGCAAGGAAAGTATTGTTCTCATGGAATGACTTGATTCACAATCTTCTTGTGTTGCTTAAGCCATTGGAAATTCTGAAGGTTGCACTTATTCTTCTAACATGGAGATCACAGGGCATGTTACATGGAAATTAAAATCATCATCTTGTAAGACCATGCAGACCATAACCCTGGAGTACCGTAGAGTCTAATCATAGTCCATAAATCAAACCCACCAGATGACTCGGTCCAAGATGAGCCACGGGTTTAGCTTAGTTAACCTTGACTTGACCCATGTTTATCAATCAACTTTGATTTTTTAGGGCAGCTAGATCTTAAGTTGATATGTTAAGCATGTTAATCAATCAACTTTGATTTTTTAGGGCAGCTAGATCTTAAGTTGATATGTTAAGCATGTTAATCAATCAACTTCGATTTTTTTAGGGCACCTAGATCCCAAGTTGAAATGTTAGCCCCGACTGAATTATACTAATAAATTAACTTCCGGCACATCACCTAATTACACTAATAAATCAACTCTCATTTTATAAAATCCTCATTTTTAACTTCTGGCACCTTAGTATACATTGAAATACAATTTTAGTTTCAAAGCATAATAAAAATTTCTCCCAAACCCATCACCTTTTTTTTTTCTTTTATAAAAGTAGCAAAAATGACAGGAATGTCTGACAAATCGGACGGCCCTGATGCCACCGCTGAGCATCTACAAATTAGATTATTCCTAACTACATAAACAATTAGGAAACTGGACACTCTTCAGAAACTTATGATGCCAGGCTATGAGCTTCATAAGCTTTTACAAACGATACAGCTGCAATATCCCAAGTAAAACATGATTTATTCAGATGATTGTTTCTTTCACTGTGAAAACAATGTCATTTCATCCATGTCTTAGTTCCCTCAAGAAAACCGATGGCGTCATTTGTGTTCCAAGTTTCCAAATAGCTGATGGAACATGAACATTTCAAAAAGAAGGATCAAAGAATCTTATGGGAAAGAATCAGGGGAAACCCTTTCACTGATTGTAGAACCAAATTGTGGGCCACCCTTACGATATGAGATGAGAAACTCAATAGGGTATCCCTTCAGCTTATGCGGTACAATTCCAAGATCATTGAATGTTAAAGCTGCAAGCCAGACCCAGAGGCAAGCATGAGAAAAGAATGAATAAACACAGCAAAAGAGACAGCTTTAACTTACTGAACTAACCATTTTCTGACACAACTGAATCCACAGTAAGGGCATTGATCTCATCCAGGTTGAAGATGTTTGGAGTAGGTAATGGAAATGGAACCTTATTAATTAAGAATGCTCGTGGTGTTGCGAATGCCTGCAAAAATTCAATGCACAGGTGCAATTAATTAAATGAAATTAAGATGTCAACTACCAAGTTCAAAGTTTCTGTTTAGAAAAGATAGACAAGAGGATGCATTTCCACAAACATATCGGTGAAAGAATGCCAACTGTGTGTTTATTTGGCATTGTGCATGATAGAAGATATCTGCTGGGTATCAGGGTGGGAGTATGCGCATGCCCATTCATGGTAATAGTGATATCTACTGGCTATTACAAGTCTGTTCCAAGACCAGCATTATAACATTTCAATACAAGTGAATTTCAGATCAAAAAACTCAAACTCAACATTATCATCTCCTCAATGCAGGTGAATAAGATACTCAAATTTCAAATTACCTAGAGCCTAATGGGTTGTTCAGAACAGTTACAAAAGCACTTTTTTTTTTTGGAGTAAAATTAACTTCCAGCATACTAAAGCTCACATATTTACCTTGGCAATGGGAAAAGGAACTTTCACATAGTGAGGCCATTCGCGTATCACGTCATACATAAGGTCTGCCTGCATTACACAGAAGACTTCAGCATTTCCAGCATCATAGTATGAAAATTAACAAAATGGGAGAGAGGTTACCAGTTCATGCACGGTAAAGATTTCTGGCCCACCAAGCTCATATACTTTCCCCATACTGCTTCCATCATCTTTCAAGGCTGCAATAATTGCAGCAGCAACATCAACAACATATACAGGTTGGATTCTGCAAACAAGACCTTATTAGGAATATATACCCAAAAAGTTAACAATTTTTTTTTTCATGCATAGTTCAAATATTATTGACATACTTGGTGGATCCATCTCCAATGAGTGGAAGAAAAGAATATTTTTTTGCAAAGTGGGCCCACCGATTCAAGATCCGATCCTCTGTACCAATCATCACAGCAGGTTTCATGACTGTTGCCTGTAACAAGTCAATGTATGGAAAAACTTGACTTTCAAAAAAGCAGCATGCTTAAAACCCAAAGGAGGGGGGAAATGCTCGAAGATGGATCAGGTTCTTGCATTGTATTAAATCAGCTTTGATATGCACCTCACAAACATGGTTGTCCAACTAGTTTCATTCCCTTCCCCTCTCCAATATGTTTTGGATAGCACAATGGACAAGTTAACCTTAGGAGGACATCTATTTGCATTGGGGCTGTCCCTGGGGGGAAATGCTAGAAAGTGGAGCAGTTTCTTGCATGATCTTAAATCAGCTTTGATTTGCACCTTATAAACTTAGTTGTCCAGCTAATATTTTTTCATTCCCCTCTCCAATATGTTTTGGATACCACAATGGACAAGTTAACCTAAGGAGGACATCTATGTATTTGCATCAGGGCTCTCCCTGTTATGAGAACTTTTTAATTATCTGTAAAAAATACTTGTGCAATCTCCAGAAAAATACATGGCATTCTTATAGTACCTTACATCACAAGGCACATAGTTGAAGTTATCCAAAATAAAGGGGCTGTACCCATTCAAACCGGATTAAGAGGTTATCAGTTCTAACACCCAAAATACTGCTCCAGTCCAACACAGCACGCGTGCACAAGTATTGTGTGCAATAAAGAAAACTTGATCTTCGAATGATAATGAATACAATTGGCTCAAGAAAAAATAAGAGCTTATCAAACAATCAAAACATGTATCAAACAGGTGCCAAAAGCAAGCAGACAAAACACAGCATATGCAACAAACCCTTGTCACTGTTCTTTGAACAACAAAAAAACACAATAAAACACAACTGCATGCACAACGGAGGAAATTGGAAGAGAAGATAAAGGGGAGAAAGGAAAGGGAAGAGAACAAACATCTTTCTTTATTTGGCAATAATGATAAAAGGGAAAGGAGCTTCCCATTAAAATAGCAGAAATGCATTCATCAGAATGTGGGTAGAAAATAGGGGAACATATAATTTTGTTGGATCAAGGTAACATACACTTTCCACCAAAAGTAGAAGCAAAGTGCTCCACTTCAAAGGAGTGGGGTAGGATATTTAAATGCATGATGAAATTTTGCTTTTGGTGTTCAGATCCACTATAGGGCTTACAGCTAAATGACAGCCCCAAAATCCCCATCTTCTTCTAAACCAAATTCACAGCCTCTATTTTACATTAAGAAACACAGGGCACATTAAAGGAGCATGGGTGATACATCTCCTGTGCACAAAAGCCACGAGCATCAAGATCTCTGTAGGGTTGAAACTTCGCTCCCATGATATGATCACTTAAAAAGGCCAAAACAATGCATCATTAGCATAGGCCATGGTAAAACCAAGACTAGATATTCACCTCAGGCATTTCCCTAAAAACAGCTTCCTCTCCAGCAGCCTTAGCTCGTAGCATTCTTGATGGAGATGATGCAGATGCTCCTAAGCAAGAAACTTGAATAAATCTCATGATTCCTCCATGCTCTTTAGAAATCTGCAGAAGTTGAGAAAGTTTATGCAGTAAATGAGTGGAAAGCAAAAAGAAACTTCTGAATGAATTTCTTAGAGAACCGGGTTACAAATGATGGAGGCCTAAGATAAAAAGACAACATAAGACATGCATTGCTTCCTCAAAGTACACATCTAGGAAAATCAGAACATCCACAATATCATAATCCAACAGTAATATCATGATTTAACAAGAAGAGACGAATATACCATTGCGAGTTGCTTGGCCATGCCATGGTTCAATTCCTCAAAACTGTAGTTCCTTGTCTCATGATCCCTTCCTGCCAATAATAATGGAAAGCTGGGTGAGTAGATTTGCAAACTCTAAGCACTAAAAAGCTCAAAGATATTACAGGTGTAGTTACCAATAAGATTAATAACAACATTGGCCTTCGCCATTACAGCCTTAATAGAATTCTCATCTCTTGGGTTGTATTTCATTGGTACTATCTGAGCAAGTCAAATGACAAGATACCAACGTTAACAGGAAAATCATCAACATGACAAAATGTGCAACAATAAAAAAACATGCTTCAGCCAGACATTATACATCATGAAAAACTATATTAATTCACCACTCTACCTGACCCAAATCACCCATCAACTTGAGGTGGCGTTGACTGTCCTCAGAACCTCTAAAAGGAACAAGCACTTGGGAACCCATTTTTGCTGGAGAACAATCAAGCAAGCATTAACAATTACTGACCAAAAAACACGTTTCAAGAGAAAGATAACAAACTATACTGCTGAAACTTAAGACTCGGATCAAGGGTGAAAAACAACAAAGATCACATTTTGGATAGAATGGATCGTATTAGCAGTTAAGTTACATCCATAAGAGAACAAATGCAATGTTCTTCCCATTCAACTCACCAAGTTGTTGCACAACATATCGACCCAGGAACCCCGTTGCTCCAAACACCGTAGCAACAATTCCACTGCGCGAAAAAAAAAACTTAAGCATTAAGACAAATTACATAATTATAATTAGCAAGAAAACATAACATTTCAATCGTTAAAAAAAAGGAAAGGGAGACCTGACAGAGGATCTGCCACCGGTGCCCTTGCGAACAAGATGGCCTACACCTTTGGTAGCGAGAGAGGAAGCGTGTCGTGGATGATCAGCTTCATAATCTGAAGATTAATGACTAGAAAAATAAGGAAATTAAGAACTAGGGCACGTAAATGTAAATTAAAACCCTGGAATGCGGAGGATTACGGTGATCGGAGAGCGGGTAAATTGACTTGAAAGAAGACAGTGAAGCAGCTGGCCTCAGCGACTGGTGCCCTAATCGCCTCGATATGCCTTGCATCCTTCCTGGTTAGAGAGAGAGACTTGAGAGTGAGCGTTTGGCAAGAGAGAGAGACTGGCGAGAGATGCCAGGTGAGATTTGCATTTAGACCTGGATTTCCTATGTTGCGATCCGGCCCAACGTAAGCGTCCTGGGCCAACAGAAATAGGCCCATGTATACATGAACTGGCTGGTCCACGCATGTTTTCCAAAACCGCTCTTTTAAAATCTTTTTTTATTTAAAAACAGGCCCATTTAGACTTTTAACTACGTAAATATACACACATTTATGATAAAATAAAGTCTTTTTTTTTTAATTTTCGATTCAACAAGAGAAAATATTATGAGACCAAATATTTTTTCTTTTAAGAATTTGATAAATTCATTCAGATTTCAAACTCAAAATTTAATTCCAAGAAATTAAAGAAATAAAACTCATTATTAGATACCAATGCTTATTAATTTTTGTAATGGTTTAAAATTTACTTTTAGCAAATATATATTTTTTTTCCTTACGTTAAGATTATTTTCTTTTTTTAAAATAAATAAATAAATGTAGCTGATCACTTGTAATTACTTAAACCGTTATATGATATCGAGACAATCATAGCCTTGGCTGGAGTATTGCCGTATCACATTCAACAAGGACTCGAAATCTTTTTTGCTTTCACCTCTTCTTTTTTTGACGGCTGTCACTGATCACATCTTGAAAGGAAGAGAGACAAAAAAGTGTTACTGAGGGATCGTTTCATCGTCAGCTGCATGGAAGAAACAAAGCTCTTCAATCTCATGAAATCCCACGCGAATGCAAACACTTCTCCTTTCAAATTCTCAAATCCCATTTGCATATCCAAGACAATTCCAAGCCAAAACTTAATTTAGCACTTGACATGTTATCTCATGAACTGATCAAGGCTCTTGTAGAGACTGCAGTAGTCTTCTTCAAGAAGAAGAAAACAACCCCAGGAAGATGTGAGGTAGATGGGTATAAGCCTCAGCAAAAGTTTCAAAAAGAAGGAAAGATTAAATACATGCATAATAATAACAAGGCAGCAAAGAGAATTCAAAAAGAAATTGGACGACAAAATTTCTTAGCATCAAAAAGTGTCAACCCTAACACTGGATTAGGGTGGTGGAAGGCGTGGGATTGGCATTTGACTAGTTCATCAGCTCTAATGATTTTGAAATACAAAAGCTTGCCTCAACCTAGACCCTACTTTATGGACATAAAACTGTTCCCTCCTTTTATTTGTTTATTTGTTCTCTTCTCATGTAATTATTGCCAACATTCAATTGCCCCTTCCCAACTAAACTTATTTTCTGTTGCAAAATATTGCTCAGGGGAGTGGATTGCCTTGCCATGATGAATTACTTATTCCTCAAGGGACTTTGTGCAACAGCAGCTGCAAGGAAAGCAGCACTAGCCACTTCATTTTGGAACCCTTGGCCTGCTCTTGCTGACTCTGACCTGGAGGTTTTGGGCATGCCATCTTGTTCAAAAATCAGGGCCGCTTGATCTTGAAGAATACTCTGTTACCAACTTTAGAAACATGGATGATTTATCCTCTAACAGCCGTGTTGGAGTATCAAACTCTGCAACTAGACCTGCACAAAAGAACATGTTTCATGAGCATTTTGTAGTGGCTCGATTATTCGCGTGGGATATACCCATCTCAAAAAATTGCTTAATAATGTGACAACCACAGCAACCCCAGACAGTTAGTAAAGAGTTCACTAAGAGGGGCAACAGGGATAAAAAAAACCAGATTACTCCCACAGATTACGCTTCGAGTTTGTAACCCGAAGCTCTGAAAAAACAGTTTTGCAGATGAAACAGAACAGGTAAAACAGACAGGATCATGCTGATCTAATGATGTTTGTAGCTAGATTCTCATGAGAGGAAAAAAACAATGTCCAATCTAGAGGTTGTGATTGAAATTGTTAACCATGTCAAGATTCTGAATCCAAGAAACATTTAAATGGTTCTCAATCCAGATGAAAGGTTAGATTTTGACTTCATAAAACTCCTCCAAAATGAAATTTTCGCTTTATCAAATTTATTCATGTACTTGGAGTTCAAAAAAAAGAGGAAGATTATACGCACCATCACTGAGAACCAAAACAAGGTCACTGTCAATGACAGTTGGGATGCGATGTGCAATTGTGCACACTGTGCAATTCTTAAACTCTGTACGGATAATCTTTTGAATGAGATTATCAGTAGCTGTATCAACAGATGCTGTCGCTTCATCAAGCACCAGAATTTTTGCCTGCTTAAGCAAAGCACGACCCAAGGCAACAAGTTGCCGCTGTCCCACACTCCAGTTATCTCCATTTTCCACAACTGCAGATTATGCATTCAATTACAACCAGTCATTTATTTGAATGAAACAATAAAACTTTGACAGACAGGAGGCAGAGAACCTGATACCACTACTTTAACAATTTGTGGTTGCATACCTAGTGAGTCAAGCTTTTGCTCTTTCTGTCGGACTATCTGACCTAGTTGAGACTTATCAAGAGCCTGTGCCAAATAGTTTAACTGTTAGTTGGGGCACATCATCAAAAATGCGTACACAAATAATTTTAAGATTTAATGCAGTTTTTGTTTTGGCATGCAGGGCAATATATTGTTAAAGGCTGGAAATCATGTCATCAAATCTACAGTGATTTGAATTGGACATTTCAGAACATCGAGGATTGTGTAAATAAATAGAATTGCAATTTGGAATCAAAAAATTGCAATCTCGATTCCATCACAAACTAAATAAATTTATAATAACAACAATATTATGCCACGATTTCTCAGGATTCTTAACATTTCAAGATCAGACATAATTTTAATAATTCAGGCGCCACTGAGATTTTTTAAAATTCTTAAGACATTGATCAGGAAGAAGAGAAAGACCTGCCAAATTTCCTGATCCGAATGCTCTTCAAGGGGGTCAAGGTTACCCCTAATGGTCCCTTCAAATAAAGTAGGATCCTGGGGTATGATACTCAGGTGGCTACGAAGATCATGGAGGCCAATTGAAGAAATATCAATGTTGTCTATAATGATTCTCCCACAAGCTGGTTCAATTAACCGAAATAATGCTTGTATCAGTGTAGATTTACCACTTCCGGTTCGTCCCACAATTCCAATTTTGTTCCCACCAGGAAAAGTACAGGATATCCCATGAAGCACCATAGGAAGATTCTCTCCATATCGAACCTTCAGAAAAAGAAAAAAAAAGTGCTGATTGTTAAAAAGAGAAACAAATCAAAATAAAATGATCATATGGCCAAAGGATAAGGGAAATCAATTCCAGAAAAAAAGGATTATGATTCTCCTTTAGGAAATGCTTTGCAAATAACAGAACATTTAACAGAATAAGAAATCAGACTTGAAATAATATTGAACAATTAGAAGAGGTTCCTCAACGTGACAATGCATACCTTTAAATCGATCAGATCAATTGTTCCATTCTCTGGCCATGAGGATGGAGGGCGAGAATCCTCTATAACTGGTGGGGATTCACCAGGGAGTTGGCTATACTGATAGATCCTTTCAATGGAAATAATTTTATTTTCAAGCTTGCAAAAGCTAAGTATCCACCGTGATAAGCGTGCATTTAAATTAAGGCCATATGTCACAGCAAGCCCTGCCATGCCTGTAAAAAACAAGCAAATATGAAGAAGAAGCATAAATTCACAAATTCCAAATGTTACAAATTATCAGATAGATCAAGTAATGCACAGTAACATCCTTACTTGGATCAATACTTCCCTGAGGAAAGCTAACAAGTAAAACCATGCAGAAAGCAAATACAAAGGTTGAAAGCAATTCCATGCGCAGGCAGAGCCACTCAATAGCAGCAAGACTGCAAAAGAATGGACGGGCAAAACAATCAAGAAGATACAGATTCCTCTTCAAGAATCTCTTCTCTTGCCCAAAGCCCCTTATTGTGGCTGCTCCAGCAATTGTCTCACCAAAAAGATGGATGATTGGAGATTTCTGGATGCTAACAATTCGGACCAGTTCCCTTGATGAAGCCATGTAGTATTTCTGCAATCATGAATACTAATATTAAGGCAATATATCCAATACCATTTATACAATAGATTTAACAGAATATGAATCCTTAAATGGGTGGTTAAAGTCAAAATGCTATAGGATTTATGTTCATCATCAACGACCTCAGTCCTTTCTAATTATTTAGTGGAAATTAAATTTCATCGGTGATGGTTGGAACAGCTCAAGGTACAGGGAGAGAAATGATGAGGTTTCAAGCATTTGTATCATCAAACCAGAAAAATATTCAGCTTCTGAAACCTTACAGGTATCAATTTGTACGATGGTTATAGAAGCTGTGTATGAATTTCAGTTTCAAAAAGGGTAATATAATGTTTAAAGATGTAAGAGACTACATTGAGTGAACCTTGAAGGAACAAAGGATTGTTACCAAAATGGAAGTAAAGAAAAAGATTGACATTATCTCCCAACATCCACCTTATGGATTTTATACTTTTCTCAAAATGAAGCTCTCGTGAATGCCTAGTGTGAACAAAACATTAGACCTCTACAGCTTATATATAATGTGACAACACATACAATTTCAATCATGACCCCACATCACATATCAGTTGTCTCTAGAATCAGGATGCATAATTACACAGCAATATCAGCTCATTTCCCTAATCTTGCCCAACAACCAACAATGTCTTTGTTAACTCAATGAAAAGGATAGCTAATCACCTGCATCCAGAAGCAAGCAACAGCCATTGGAACAACGAGCAACAAAACTTGCCAGGTGACTTTGGTCATTACACCAACAATCCCAAAAAGCTGTATGGTAGTCGAAGCAAATCCACCAAGCCTAAAAGGAATATCAAGATCCACTACACTTTGATCAATTGACACCTGTGAGATTGTAAATGATCAGCACCAAGCAAAGTGAAAGACATAAGAGAGACAAAGGAAGCAAAGAAAAACAAAACAGTCATTTACCATATATGGATGGAGAGCATGTATAGGATATATATTTCCAGCAAGAAAAGATGAACTTACACGATTCAAGATCCGTCCAGCTGGAGTAGAGTCAAAAAAAGACATTGGTGCTCGAAACACACTTCTGAGCATCTTCAGAAACAATTTCTGAGCTGCTGCTAAACCAAATGTAGCAACCAAAACAGCCCTGACAAATATAAACCAAGAGCTCCCAAAAGCAAGGGCCATGTAAACACCAAGAAGGACCATAGGGCTCACTCTTGGCTGCCCTCCTTCCATTTGGGGATTTGCCCAGGCCATCCACCAATTACTAGCTATTTGAAGGAATTGAAATGAAGCTTGTGCAAGTACTATGAATGGAATCAATAAGCCTTTATATGCTGCAGCCATATAAGACAAGTAAATCTTCATGCTGACTCTTCCTCTGACTCTTTCCTCTTCCTGAACAAGCTGTTTTTTCCTTGAACGTTTAGCTTTCTTTTTCTCTTTAATTACCTTATGATCTGAAACTGATGCACTCTCTTGTACTTCCTTTGCCAAGCTTTCAATACTACATTCTGACCCATTGCATTTTGTATGCAGTATGGCAGATACATCCAACAACAAATTTTCATCTGATTCATCTGATGAGTGATTTAGAATATCCATAGCCCCAATTGCTTCATTGTGAGCTGAGACTAAGGTATTAAAGTCAGTTCCTGCTTGCAAAAGTTCATCATATTTCCCTGCCTGTATTATGCGCCCTTCCTTGAGAACCTGGTGTTATGAAGATAGATATCAGAGAAGAATTTTATTCGGAATAAAGAAGGAAAAAGAAAAGCATCAAAGCATCAAATACATGGTCTCTTATTTACCTTCTTTAAAGCACCCCATCCCCCAAAAAAATGTAAAGCGGGGGTCCTACAAAATGAGGTAAGCACGAACATGATCTAATACTTTTAATGAAATGTGTTACACTATTTTTATGCAAACATGCGCTTATATTCTACAAAGTGATGATGCCCAGTTGTAGATGCTAAAAATCTACGACACTACAAGAAAATTGGTTGAGTTCAAAAAAAGTGAAACAGCCATGCACAAATGTTAGAATGACTATCCTGGTCCCAAATTAAACACAGCCTGATATTTAAATCAAGCTAAACAGGAAACATGAAACTCTATGAGATGCAAAACGTAAACCATAGATACCAAACAAGTTTTTTCATTACACTAGCATTACATAGAAGTGAGATATTAAACAACTCCATACCAGAATTAAATCGGCAGCGGGCAGAAATTCAACCTGATGGGTCACAAAAACCACAGTCTTACTTGCTAATGCGGTCAATATGTATTCCTGCAGTTCACATCACACATTTAGGCAAAATGCATGCATTTGAAAAGCAACATTGATTTTACACAGGGAAAGTCCAACCTTGAATAACTCTGAACCAGTATGTGCATCGACAGCACTGAAGGGATCATCAAGCAAATAAATGTCTGCATCTTGATATAATGCTCTAGCTAGTTGAACTCGCTGCTTCTGGCCACCGCTCAAGTTTATACCTCTGTCACCGATAATTGTCTGATCACCATGTGAGAAGAGTTCCAAATCCTTTTTCAGTGAACAAGCATTGATTACATTTTTATACTTTGCTTTATCCATTGGACTTCCAAATACAATATTTTCTTCAATATTTCCAGATTGTATCCATGCTGATTGTGAGACATAAGCAGCGGTGCCACAAATTCTCACCTGGAAAAGGAAAAGGGAGAACAGGAATAAATCTTCAATGCATAATAGATTCCAGAAAGAAGCCACATTTAACAGGAAATATCATTTAAGCTACGAAATTAAGAAAAGAGGTCCATAAATCTAACTTACTTCTCCAGAGATTTTGGGAATCTCGCCAAGGATGCAGGAGAGAAAGCTTGATTTGCCAGAACCAACCACGCCACAAACAGCTACCCGCATCCCCCTCTGGACTTTCATTTCTATCCCTGATAATGTGGGCCTTGAAGAAGAAGCGTCCCAGCAGAAATCAGCATCTTTAATTTCTATGGCCAAGTTTGTCATGCTTCGAGGCAGAACAATGGTTGCATCTTCCTGCAACTCTTCCTCCTGCAGGAATCCAGTAATTCTATCTAGAGAAACTTTAGTCTGGGCCATCATCGACACCAAGTCAGGGAAATTCCTCAGTGGTTCTTGTAGTATTCTGAAGGTGGCCAAAGCAGAAAGAACACCTCCCGCTGTGAGCTGATCACCTAACAGTATAGAAGTACCAAAAGTGACAGCTGAAACAAATATGGGCGAGCTCCAGAAAATGAAGGTAATGAAAGCTTGTGAATAGAGGGCTTTCCGAAGCCACCGGAACTCCACACCTCGCATCCCCTCCAATTTTACTCTATACCTGTCCTCCCAAGCCTGCAACTTCAGAATCCTCATGTTCCTGAGGCACTCTGATGTTTTCCTCATCCTTTCATCCTTGGCGGCCATTAATTTGTCTTGATAATCTTCTTGTATCCTAGCCACAGGGATAGTGATAACAATGGAGATAATGGTGGCAATCAAGGTTGCAAAGGAAGCAATTCCAACATTCTTATACAAAATTGCAAGAGCAAGAATTATTTGCAGGGGAAGCATCCATATATCATGTAGATACCAAGAGTAATCCCCTACTCTTTGGACATCAATTGCCATGTAGTTAACAATCTCTCCACTGGTGTGATTTTGCTTGGCCAAGCTCGACAGCTTCAGTCCCTTTCGGTACACCATTGCTGTTAAAGCTGACCTCACTTGCATACCCAAGATATCAACCCCAAGATACCATTGCCGGGTCGTTAATGTCTCCACAAGCTTGGCTGAGAAGAATATCCCAGCAAGAATATAGCCCTCGTGAGGGAAAGTCTCCATACCCCCCAGATAATCAACAAAATAGCTAACCATGTAAGGACCCACGTATGAAACTAGAGTGTTCAACAAGGCAAAGATGGCATTGCAAGCTGCTTCCTTCCAGAAAGACGTCAGAATAGACCAAGCTAAAGACGGCTGCTTGGAAGGATTTTCAGCTTTTCTTCTCTCCCAATTTGAGTTCAAAATCTTGTAGTTTGTCTTGGCACGATCTTTCGGTGCAAGAAGGGGAATGTCCTTAAGCTCAAGCGGTCTCTTTGCGCCAATAGAAAGGAGAGGGTTTAACCAAGAAAGGGTTACTAAGCTAAATAGCCCAGCCTCGCAATAAGGAGTGACCTTAAGACACCCTGCCTCTTCTTCAAGAAGCAATGGCTCCTGAAGATCAGAGCTCCTACAAACTTGTATACCAGTTACACCTCTAAATGCAACAAAACATAGAAAAGCAAGAGCTGGGGTTGCAGCGAAATTCGCCACAACATGAGAACTCAAATGATTTGAACCTTCGGTAAAAAAACCGCTCCCATCAACATACAAAGTACACAAACAAATCAAAAATGAGAAAAACCACCACACCCTCAACAAGACAGGAAATTTCTCAGACAGCTTAAATTTACAATGAAGAGCTGAAAAGCTCAAGACAGACCAGGCCAAACCTTGTGCAGCAGGTACACAAATTTCAGACCAATCCACGTCTCTCCCCTCAACAGCCCCTCTAAACAAAGCTACTCCATCAAACCCCAGAACCAGAAATTGCAAGAGCAAAACATAGAAACAACAAAACAGACACAGCTTAAAACCCGTACCGATTATAACATCACGAATCTCTCCATCTACACTGGACCTTCGAATTTGAGTCAAATTGGGAACTGCAGACTCATCCTTGAGGTTTCTAACTCTTCCAACACAGACAAATATCTGCCTTGCAGAGATAACGAAGAGAAATACAATAAAAAGCGTCAAATTCACACAAATGGAGGCTAGTTCCAACGTGGGCAAGCCTTGAATTGCCTTCAAAACAGGGTTGGTTGGTTCTGAGCTGATATTATTAAGCGAGAAAACGATAGCCATTATTGGAAACGAGAGGTGGTGATTGAAGAGAGTGAGCCCTTGTTGTAGTCGTTAATAAAAGGCAGCAGCAACTTGATGAAGAGGGAAAAGGATCAAATCGTGTTAAGAAGAGGGGCATTTCACCATCTGGGTTTTGAACAGAACGGCGTTGCTATATTGGAGATAGAATCTGCAGACACATTGCACAAAGAAACAAACAGGTTTTTATCAACGATGGACACGAATACAGAAAGAGAAAGATTAAAAAGAACCCTCTTTTTGTCCTTGCTTTGATTCTTCTGCGCACAGACTCTCTCTCCAGAGAAGAAGAAGGAGACAAAGACGAGTGGATGGCAAAATCTCGAAATCTGAAAGGGAAAGCACCAAAAAAAACTGACCTCGAAAATCGTTCAGCGTAAGCCGGTGGCGATTGTCGAGGTAAGACCAGCCTGTGATTGATAGTAACCTTGAATGTTGAATCACCTTAAACACCCAAAACAACAACAAAAAACCCTCTTTTCCTTCTGCTTCTCCTCCTCCTCTGATACCACACATACAGAGAGAGACAAAGAGTAGCAAGCAAAAAGTACTAAACTTTCCAAAGCAGAAATGGGGAGAGAGAAAAGGAGGACTGGGACTTTTGATCTCTCTCTTATCTCTTATAACAATAAGAAATAAATGCTCTGCCTAATCTCTTTTTCTCTTGGTTTTTACATATATATATATATATATATATTTATAATTGAAGTTTGCTAGCTTCCTTGGACTGTTGCTGTAACTATAGCACTTGCCGTGTTGGATATTGCGATGTGCTGTGACTTGTGGTGACAGAAATGAGAGGTGGCCCTCTAGAGCGGAGGCTAAAGGTTCTACCTTTTCCTTGATTTTTAGCTTATGCTATCACTTTGCTTCAGTTCCCTTATCACACACACACACACACACACACACATGTATATATGAAAAAAAAGCCAGCCAGCCAGACATAGGTATTAGAGAGAGCTTGAGGCTTTGGAGGAATGGTGAGAATAAGAATTTTAATTGCTACAGCATATCTGCGAGACAGAATGTGGATCAAAGTATGTGATAAGATATTGACGGGGATCCAATCAAGAATGGGCAGAGAATAAATTATATTTTAGAGTAGGGATAGAGTTGTTTGTTTATGCTTTTACAGTGTGGAAGATGATGTTGGATTTCAAGCGAGAGTCTGAGTGTGATGCCATGATGGTAAGCTTTTCAGCTCCTTGATTTTTAATTTCTCTAGTATCATGCTTTTGCATTGAACAACCTTTATTTATTCACTAGCATATACCATACGTCATCGTATTTGTTTGGAGATACAGATACATGTATTATATATATATTTTTATTGGAGACAATAGGACATATTTCCTTTTGTTTTACTATCTTTATTTTCTTGTCTCCACGATAATAAAATGTCATCGATAAATATTTATTTTCTTCTGTTTTTATGTATTTTCTTATAAGTCTATGTTTTCTCAAAATAAATAATCATTTTTAATGTTTTTATGTGTTTTTTAAAAGTGTACTTTTTCTCAAAATAAATAATCATTTTTTAGTGTTTTTATGATTTTAAAGTATTGATAAAAAAATATTTTTCTTGATATATTTTCGAGACGAGGAATTATTTTTACAAAAATATTATGTATTGCAATATCAAACACGCATTAAATTTGCTTGATAACATCATTATAAATATGCTAGAGAACAATATAAATCATGTATTGAAATCTCATTTGATAACTTGAGCTTTTATAAAATATAGTTTCTTTATATAGTATTAGAAAATAATATAAATTTATTTTATTTTAAAAAAATAATTTTTTGATGTTAGTGTAAAATAAAAGAAGTGTAATTTTTTAAATGGTTTCAATGTCAATATATTAATAAAAAAACAGCAATTACATGATTTGAGATCATGCTACGTTATCAAAAAGAAAAAAGAAAAGAGTAAGCCTCTTGCATGATTTGCAAAGTACACGCGCTTCACACAATGCAGAAAGACATGATCTGGCATCCTACGTGTCGCAAGAGGACTCTTGTTTCATAAGACAGGCTGGCATTGTCGAGGGGCGGGGACCACGTGCACAGTCATGGCGCGTCAGTGAAGGTGTAATTAACAATTTTTGGTTTCTTGTGTTGAATACAGTCAGCTTCAGCTACCCACTTGTCTCAGGTTTCATGGCTGCAGTCATGAAAACTCAGATAAAAATGGCGACCTAACTTCTTTTTTTTCTTTTTTTATCCCCGTGTCATGATTAATTTTAATGGGTAGAGATATCATCGTGTGGTTGCACCGTGTTTTTTTTAAATAATTATTTTAATATAAAATATATTTTCAAATAAAAATCAATGACGATTAATTAAATACATCCATGTTCCTTGTACGATATTAATAATAATTAAAAAAAAACACACCACGACACTTCGTTTCTTAATTAATTTTGTAAAATAAATCAGGTGACTAATTAATCAAATACCATATCCGGTAATGCAAACCCGGTCTGGTCAGGAAAAAATTCAACTCCAAACTGCCCCAGTTGAATTCTTTGGACTTTATCCATACTTATTTTATTTTTGTCAAAAAATCAAAATAAAATTATTTTAACTAGGAATCATGGCATACCATATTTTAAAAAAAATATATATTTTATTTTAAGATAAACATAATTTTAAAACGACAAAAGCTATTGCATTTCTGAATCAACGTGATTTAACTCGTATGATCCAGAACTCCGTCCATCCATTCCCTACACAGTGTGCATGATATTGATGCTGGCTTTAAATATTATTATTTTATTTTAAACCTGGTTGGGAGTGTGATTAATATATCAAAATAATTTTTTTTTTAAAAAATTATTTTTGATATCCGCACATCAAAATGATTTAAAAAAAACAAATTATTTTAAATGTAAAAAAATTGAAACCTCGCTAAACAGGTGCTTTATAGAATTGTAATGGGGGCGGTCACATCAACTGATCAAAGATGGACGAGCCAGCGCCAGCGTCAGTTGGATGAGTCCAGGCTGCTCAGCGATTTGTCTCTTTCTAGAAACTTCTTTCGTACGTGTAAATGTACTGCTAATTATCGTTGGTAAATATAAGATATTTCATTTTAAATATATAATAATGTTTAAACATCACGCTGATATATAAAACTAAGATTAAGTGAATGTTTGTGATGGAATTACTGGATGCTTGGTTGGTGTTGTTTTTTATTTTAAAATATATTATAATTATAATAATATTTTCTATTTTTTAAAAGTTTGTTCTATATCATCATATATTTAAAAATATTTAATTTTAAATAAAAATTTGAAAAAAATAATTTTTTTAAAGGCAATGCTATATCTAAAACACCATCTGTAACACACATATATACGTGGCATTGGTGGCTGTGATTTTTTATTGAAAAAATATCTATAAGATATTTTTTTATTGAAGATGTTTTTGTAGATCTTTTAATTTTTAATTACTTTAATATATGAATGTTAAAAGTATTTTTTTGAAATAAAAAATTAATATGTTTTTAAATAAAAAATATTATACATTAAAGGGGTAGAAGACTACTACTACGTTTGCCGTGGCTTTTCTTGAATTTAATGGCCGGTGTGTGGCATCCCCTCTACCAACCAGCCAGTGGTCTGGAGTTAACAAGTAGTTCACGTCTGTTCAGCAGAACTCTCGGTTGGTTTTCACTGTCCGATCTACTCTGTACTGGATTTGAGCAAGCGGGTTGATGATGGCTTGATGATTTTGACCGGATCAACTTCATTTTATTTTTTAATTTAAACCGGATTATTTTTTTGATCGAACTAGAAAATCTAGAGAGAAAAGTTGAGGCTATTATTTTTTTAAGTCCCCAATATCATGTAATAATAAAATACTTGAGATCTGCACAGTAAATTTCAAGTTTGAGTCAGAAATCTTTTTTATTACAGGTGATAAAGAGTTTGTCACAATAATAAAGAGAGAGTTTGTCACAATAATAAAGAACTTATCTACTTTACATGTCTTGGACTCAAGTCATAATTTGCTCATTTTTTAAAAGCTGAGAGAGCTGGGATCTTACTCGTTTAATTCAGAATCGCAGAGAGTGTCTTAAAAAAATGGGATTTCTCGAATTCAAAATAAAGATTAATTTTCAAATTATTTTTTAATTAAAATGATATGTTTTTTATGAGTATTTAACCGGGTTATAATTTTAAAAAGTATATAGGGTTCGTCCAGGGGTTTCCCCCCACATTTCGCTGTGGGGTTGGGGGGATCATAAATCCACGCATTATCATCTAAAATTCAAACAATAAGTTACAGAGTGAAAAAAAAGAATTATTCAATATCTAATTGTGAATGAACAATTTAATTTAAATAATGATTTTCACATTCACTGAGGCTGTACAGTAGATCCAGGCCAGTAGCGTTTGACCCAATTAATGGTTAAATAAATGTTTTTTTTATAATTTTAATATACCAATGTCAAAATAAATAAATAAAATTCATTTGATTTTAATAATAATAAAAAAAACGTTGCATCTCGTTACCAGAAATACAAGTAATGTTGTGAACAGAAAGAGCCTATATAACTATATCATGAAACAAAAGTTAAGGCATTTTTTTTTATTTTCATGCCCAGTTTGGAAATGTGTTGACACAATTTTTTTAAAATATTTTTTGTTTTTGAATATATTAAAATAATATTTTTTTTGTTTTTTAAAATTTAATTTTAATCCTAGTATATTATAATAATTAAAAATACTAAAAAAATAAAAAAAATACATTGGAATCACAGTACTAAATTGATTTTAGAAGTGTTGTTTATGTTTAAGTGAATTTTGAAAATGTTATTTATTTAGAAATAATTTTTAAAAAATGTTTTTAATATTAAAATAATTTAAAAATACTAATAATTTATAATTTTAAAAAAAATATTTTTAAAACGTACTGTATTTTCATGATTGACAACGTGTCGCACATGCTCCATGTCTTCACACGGAAGGTATTAGACCAGCAAAGGACAGGGACGACCGCCCACGGAATCGACGTCCTACAACGTGTCTCATGAGAGGTCGTGTCAATCTCCGCGTGAAATACTTCAAATAAACTTTTCGATTTCAAAGATGTTTTCGTTTTTTCCGTTAAATTTGTTTTAAATTTATTTTTTTATCAAAACAATAATTTGATTTTTTAATTTTTTAATATATTAGTATAAAAAATTATATATATATATATATATATATTTAATTAGAAATTATTTTTACAGAATTATTTTACATCGCATTGACAAATATACAATAAAAAAATACTACTTATTCAAAAACTATTTGCTTGATTTTGTTTTTTTCACGTTAATAATACTCTCAAACTCAAACTAAATCTTTTATAATTTAATTTTTTACGAGTTGTTTATACTAAAGTATATATGTTCATATTTATTTTTTAAAAATTATTTTTAGATCTTCTTTAAATGATACAAATTAAAATTTTCAACATCAGGAGAAAGTTTTTATGCAGTGGGATATAAAATTTAAGGTTGATAGAAAAACTTGAGTGTACTAGTAAGAAAAAATTTAATAAGAGAAAATAATAATTATGAGAATTTTCTGATCATATCTAATTATCAGTGTTTTATATTAGAATATTAATAATTAACTTTTATGGGTTCACTAAACTGATTATTAAATCTCAAAATTCATGCCAATATGTTTTTTTAAGAGATTTGATCGTATTCAATTAAATTATTTTTCTGTTAATCAAGACTATTTTTTTTTGTTATCATGTATTTGAAACGAAATAAATGTCAGAGTATAATATAATTATATTATAGGACCTCACCTATTAGTTTAAGTTTTTAGATGAGATGGTTCATTAACATGATGTTATAACCTTATTGATCCAGCGGTCACGAGTCAGAATCTCAACACTCCAATTTTATTTGATAAAAAACCAAGAACAAAACGATGCGAGTCTGTGTAAGTTTCAAGCTCAAAGAGATTTCACTTGAAGGAGGTGTTAGAGTATAATATAATTATATTACAGAGTATCAACTATAAACTTAAATTTTGACCAAAAAAAATTATAAACTTAAATTTATAGGTGAGATGTTTTCTTAACAATAAATAGATAAAAGAAAAGGCAACACATATAGACATTCTTTTTTTTTTTTACTAGACTTTACTCTCTCACACACACACCACAATTACGTTTTTACAAATAATAAAATTATAAAATCTAAAAATAAATTCAAACACACACTAAAAAATCAAAAACTACACAAATATACCCCTGAAATTACAAATTAATTTTTTGTTGAAAAAGCTAAAAACCCAGGAACACTGCCAGGACAGTGACGACGAGAGTATCCAAAAGTCACCGCCACCGGCGGCGTGTAGACCCATGAAATAAATGGATATGGAGCGATCCCTCCTTCTATTCCTACTTCGTGTCGGTGGTGAGTATCATTATGACCTGCAAAACTAATAAAAACACATAACAATGCCTGGGTGCTCTATTTCTTCTTAGATATAATTTCTTCTTCTCGATCGATTGGTTGAAAACATGGGCGGCGAGAGAATATCCAAATCTTTGACGGTGTCTTGTCGTGGTGGCTCACGGTGGGATGAGGCGATGCAGCATGGTGCTGCTGTGAGCTAAGGCCAGGTCATAATAGAGAATGGTTTAAGGTTGGTTTGGTTGTGAAGAAGATGAGGATACTGTCATGGCTGAAAGGGGTAACAGTGTTGCTAAAACGACGTGGTTTTGTTGTGGATGAGGATACTTAACTATTTGATTTTTAATTTTTGCATGGGTTCTAAATATAATCGTGTTTTAAACTCAAGTCTTACAAAAATTAAAATAACATATCTTTTTTTATATACGAAGACCCGCTTTTCATTTAATTTGCAAGAAAAAACTATGTCATATCAATTTTAATTAAATATATATATATATATATATATTTAAAAAGCTAAACCAACAAATGTTTTTTGAAATCACAACCATAAAAGCTACTATAATATAGAAATCACACAAAATAAATAAACAACTCTCACCTATGACCACATTTTATTAAGAAATCATTTCACCTAAAAGTTTAAATTTATTTATAATATAATTTATATTATTCTCTAACACATCCTTTCAAATGAAAGTCTTTGTGCTTGAAATTTACACAGATCCACATTACCTCATGCTTGGTTTTTATAAAATAGAATGAGGATAATGAGTTTCGAACTCGTGACTATTAGATCAACAAAACTCTGATATTATGTTAAGAAATCATCGTACCTACACTAACACTTTAACACTTATATGCTAAAGTTTTAAAATATTACCACGTTTTTTTCGTTATATATTTATTTTATTTTTGAACAGATTTTAATTTCAAAGTTGGTGAAATCATAAATGAAATGAGCTGTCCTGCAACGAATGGCTTAACATACCCTACATAAAAACCTATTTATTACACACGAATTTCAAAGTACCATGTTTACATCGAGGCATTAGTCCTGACCATAAAAAACATATATATTTTTTTTTAAATAAAAACAGCACCATAAATTTAAAACATCATATTATAAGCACCGAGGTATGACCTATCAATCTCCCTGCCACATTTTTATCGATACTAAAAGTAATATTTGTTTTTGCGGGTTTTTTGTAATTATTTTGATATATTAATATTAAAAATAAAATTTTAAAGTAATTATCGGATGAATACACAAATACATAATTAATTATAAATTATTATTGCATGCGAGATCTGAATTAGCAACTTTGTAAATAAGTATTGCTATATTTGGCACGATTTATGACTTCTAACTTTAAATTATAATTTAAGAATTATTTTTAATAAATTATTTATGAAAAAAATAATAATTTACTGCTGCACCTACCCGATACATGGACAGGATAGCTTTGGCACGTATGCAGTGGCATAGTCAGCACAGAACGGATAGCCCTGCGTGTTGTACCTAGTTATTGCAATTGGACAAGACTATAAATTAGGTATCACATGTTGGAGTATTTTTAGATCCTTCAATTTAACGGCATGTATAATTTAGTGTTTAAATGGAAAAGTTTTTGCAATAAAGCCCTTGATGTAAATATACAAAACTAGTCAAACTTTTGTTAATCAAATTTTTAAAAAATAACCAAGTGATAAATAAGAAATAAATGGTATTAAAAAATCAAGAAAAAATGATTTTTTTAATGTAATTTAGACAAAACAAGGATTTTAATCCTCATTCCGTCCAAGAACATCTCACAACTTGTGATGTCATGTTTAAAGTGAACAAAACCTGACCAAGAGCATGCTTAAGGTTCACTTATGATTATTCAAAGAGCATAGTTTGAAGACATGTTCTATTTTTGAATGACTAGGAAAACTTAGATTTGGCTACAAAATATATTTCAAAAGGTAATGCCTTCAATTTTTTTGTTTTCTTCAAAGAATTTAAAATAATATAGAGTCGGTATATGCTAGGGAGGGATTTTTTTCCAAAGAATAATAGATGCCTCAAGGAAAAAAGAAGAGTGGATTGAATTTTGATATATACCTCACAAAATAAAATAAAATAAAATAAAAGAAACGAGAAAATAGGAACATCCTTGTAAAGTATATATGTTTTTGTTTTTGAAAAAGGTAAGAAATATTCTTACTTGTGTGTTAATCAGAAGATTCAGAACTGATTTTCCTCTTTAAATGGTCTTGAGGACATATTCTATATAAAACATATGCTGCCAGCAATTCATAATCTAGAAAATAATAAAAGTATCTTCTTCGCATTGGTCTAGTGCTACCATGCAATCGTTTTGTTTTTTTAGCCAATTAGTTGCAAGGAATCAATCCCATCATACAAAATTGAATATTTTTTATATAATGATGTCAAAAATAATTTTTTTAAATAAAAATTTTCATGTATTTTTGAAAGAAAATCACCTTAAAAAAACCCTCAACCACACTCTTCAATAAGCAATAAATGTAAAGTGATTCTATGGTGGTGTTTGTGATTATAGTAGCAATTATTTTTTGAAGTGTTTTTTTGCCCGATAATATATATATAAATATTATATATATTTTTATTTTTTAAAACTTATCTTTAACATCAATATATTAAAATGATTAAGAGCTATATAAAAAAATTAATTTGAAAAAAAATATTATTTTGATAAATTTTTAAACAAAAATATAATATTATGAAACTAGAGGGACTTCTTAAAGCTTAATTTTAGAGAAAAATTGTCTCTTTCCAGGTAACATGTTGTTTGAAAAAGTAAAATAACTTCACTTATAGAAAGAATATATGTGTAATGATCTTTCATTTTTGTGTAGCATTGATTCTCAGATGGGGTTAGTAAGAATATATGCAGAGATGTTAAGGTCGTAAATTTTCATGGATTTGATCTTATCATGTACGGACCAAATCAATTTGATTCTGACTTTGGTTTAGCATAAATAGTTACTGTAACTCATCACTAGAGTAGGATTCTGTAACATAATTGATTCTGTTACGATAATAATCTAGATTTTCTGTGTTAGAAAATAATATAAAATCATTTTCAAGATGCAATTTAAAATCATTTCCGAAATCTGTGTGGAACGATAAGTTTTAGGATTGAAATCGCTGGATTTGACAATCAATCCCTTCGATTTGCTGAATTTGGATATGCTGATATGCCTGAAGTAACGATTCCAATGCTCACAGGACCATTTCTCAGGTTCAGGATTCCGATAGAGGATAAGAGAACCTGACAGGCCCTGCCTGGTGGTGAGAGTTGAAACTTCATCTGAAAGTGACCAGGCTGGCCGGGACAATTTTTTCAAGAATTTTAGATCGGATATTCCCAGCAAGTTGTAGCAGAATCAGCACTGGCACAAACTTTTCAAGCTGATCATGGTATCCATCCTTGCTCCTTTAAATCACAATTCGATAGAGCTTGGTAGAAATGTAAACAATCAGGATGGTGATTCTACATCGAGGCAAAATATCATGCTGGCTTCTGAGAAACTCAGCCCGGTCACCCCAAAATCTTGAAAAAAATAATTGTTCTCCATCCTTCTCAGCTTCCCCAGCAAAATGCCTGCTACCTTTTTCTTCGTGTTATGTAAAATTTGGGAACCATACAGACATTAGAGCATCAATTTCATGATGGAAAGAAAAAACCCACCAAATTTTTTTTCATATCTCCCCTTCTTTTGTTTATGTAAATTAAATGGCAATCAATCATCAAACTAAGCAAATTGACCACCAAGAACATTTAACAATGTCGTTTCAGGTTGATTTGTAGCAGAATCTGGTATATGTTTGCAGGAAAAATTAGTTTGGTGACGTCTCTGTCTTTTATACCTCTCGGATATGAAGAAGATAATTCCATGCTGAGAACACATATGCCTTTCTTTTTCTCAAGTTCAGGATAAGAAAACCGGACAGGCCCTGCCTCATTGTGAATTGAAACTTCATATGAACGTATCCAAGCTGGCTGGGACCATTTTTTCAAGAATTTAGATTGGATATTCTCAACAAGTTACAGCAGAATCAGCTTTGGTGCTAGCTTTATCATAGTCTGGTTCAAGCACATTAATATCAAGATTAATTCAGCATTAATATGCATAAACACAATTCAAAATAAAAGCATTCACTACTGCAAGACTTTCAAGACATGGTAAGATTAATTGAATGGACATGGAAATGTGTACTGCTAGAGCTAGAACTTGAGGGATGGCTTTAGACTTCAGACTTTGCTCTTTATAGAGAAAATGAAATGCACCACTGCACTAGCTAGCCAGCTAGCTGATGATAGATAGCTACTGGTGGGTTTTGAAGGAGAAAACAATGTTTTTGCAAAAGGGACTTGGGAGAGAGCTTCTATGGTCCCTTTCTCTATAGATATATATTTTTTTAAATTTCTTTAAACGTTTTGGTGTCCACAAATATTTATTGTGTGTTTCAAGATGCAGCCATTGTGATAAAATTATGGATGACAATTTCTATTCCAAAATCATCACCTCATACATCAAAATGTAGAGATAAAAATCACTGTAATTAGACCTGGGCTATTGTTCAAAGCTGTTCAAGGAACTGAAGTGGTAGCTCACTGCTATCAAAGCATAATTTGTAAGAAAATATTCAAAATCCTGAACGCATCTAGTTGTAGCCTTGACCTTTCCCTTCAAACTCAAGGTTACCAGTGAAATCACTTGCTTCGGAAGACTGCATCTGATGAGGAAAGCTTGACATGGGAATTTGTATAGATGGCAAAATTGGCTGCCTGGTTGGAGCAATGTAGCTCACTGAGGAACCAGCATTGTTAAACCATACATTGTCCCACATACATGGCGTGCAGTTAACATAAGGCAGATTACTACCACTAGACAGCTTACAACCAAATTGATCGCTGGTATTCTGATCGCATGCCATCTTCATAATCGTATCTTCCATTGCGTGTAGATATGCTGAAGTCCTATGAGCATTCTGCTTAGGTTGGAAATGCAATGGTGGTAGAACATTCAATGGATTTGGTTCCAAGTAAAGTTGCAGGTCTGTTGAATAGCAGCTGCCATTGTTGCTCTCCCAAAAACTTGCATTCATTGTAGTCCCATGAGAGGTCTGTTTAGATTGGAAATGGACCGGTAATTGATCATTTAAAGGCCCTGGTTCATGGTAAACCTGCAAGTCTGTCGAGTAGCCATTGCTATGCTTCCTCTCCAATAAGTTGGTCATGTAAGAGCTCTGCTCAGGGTAGAATACCATAGGTGGCTGCGCATCAAAGGGCTTCGAATCGTGAATAAGCTGCGGGAAATTGTCATCTCTGCTCTCCATGTAGCTGTCCATGCCGTGAGAAACGCTTGGAATAAGCGAGGCTGCTGGCACCCCTGGCGCACCCATGGCATACTGATTTACGTTGAAACTTCCAAGTTTCTTGTCAGCGAGATCAATTTTAGCATCCAACTGACCAGCAAGAACCCTTAACTGATCTGCATAGAGGCTGTTGAGACGATCATCCCATGCAGGGTACTTAGCTTTGATAATCTGCCTGTGCAATCTTGCAAGCTCAGAATCAATCTGTTTCTTTTTATCAGCAAAGTAGTCAGAGACCTGATAGCATCTTCTTGGCTGATCGCTACCCTTGTACCTGCTGATAATACACCGAACCTCTTCAGAATTTGGAGGCCAAGTCTCCGGCGCTACAGGTTGACGATCGTCCTTCAGCTTTGGTCCAAAGATAATTACGCATGCATCGACACCGCAGAGAATAGAGAACTCAGAAGCCTTTTTAAGCAAACCTGCCTTCCTCTTCCTGAATGTAAGCATACGAGATTTCTCCTTCCTAATCAATTCCATTTTGATTCTTTTTTGACCCATTGTTTGATCTAATTATCAGAAACACAAAGCTATCAATTTTGATAACTTTAATATGGTCATAATCCCATGACAAATAAAAATATATTTAGTTGAAACGACAAGACATGAATATGTTACAATGTCCTAACTGTCTTCGTCTCTTCTGTATGTTCATCTCTTCTATATCTATATACTAACCTGACTTTCTTCGTCTCTTCTATATCGATATAGAACCAAAAGTTGTTTCAAAATTGCAATATGGAAATATCAATCTCAACAGCCTAATTCTCATGAGAAATAACAGTTATTATTACTATAAAGATACAAAGACAAAGAAAGAAAAAATCAAAAGAATAGAAAGCAGAAGAAAGTACCTTTAATGGCAGACTGCTAAGAACTCCAAAAACCCAATACAACACTCAATGTAACAATAATATTTCTATAACCCTCATGGTCCTTTATTATATAGGAAATATATAAGATTTCCATGATCACTAACACTGATTTGCTTTCCAAACTAAGGCAAAAATTAGTTGCTGCAATAATTATTCTTGTTCCTTAATTAGGAAAAAAGCTATAATCATAATGGGTTTGAAAAATATTTCCAAGTATGTAGACAGATTGATTGCTTTTGCTTGCATGGTTCATGGGAAGGATTTTATTTATGAGGTAGGCCTTCGTGTGTGATTAGCTGCTTCACAGTTTCAGTGATCTGTGAGGTAGCATTTTTCTCTACGTCAAAAGCTCCACCGTGACCATCCATTAAGCTGTTCTTTGTGCCAAATTAAAATCATTTTCAAGATGTAATATAAAATTATTTCTGAAATCTGTGTGGAACGATAAGTTTTAAGATTGAAATCGTTGGATTTGACAATCAATCCCTTTGCTTTGCCGAGTTTGGATATACTGATATGCCTGAAGCAACAGGCCCTGCCTGGTGGTGAGAGCTGAAACTTCATCTGAACGTAACCATGTGACAATTTTTCAAGCACTTTAGATCGGATATTCCCAGCAAGTTGTAGAAGAATCATCACTGGCACATACTTTTCAAGCTGATTATGGTATCCATCCTCGCTCCTTTAAATCACAATTCGATAGAGCTTGGTAGAAATGTAAACAATCAGGATGGTGATTCTACATCGAGGCAAAATATCATGCTGGCTTCTGAGAAACTCAGCCCGGTCACCCCAAAATCTTGAAAAAAACAATTGTTCTCCATCCTTCTCAGCTTCGCCAAAAAAATGCCCGCTACCTTTTTCGTGTCATGTCGAATTTGGGAACCATACAGACATTAGAAAATATGGGAATCACGATTCGATAGGGTTTGCCTGGTAGCGTGAACCTTTTTTACTTTTAGAAGGTGTTTGGTACTGTGAAAAGCAACAATTAGGGGTTTTTACATGCCTGCGGCTAGGGTATTAATTTTAGTTTTTTTTTTTAGGGTTGTGTTATTTATTATATTTTTTTATAAAAAATATATTTACAATATTAAAATAATTTGAAAAACATAAATAAATATATTAGAAGGAGATCACAATATAATTTTTGTCTCGCAATTCTAATTTTATTTCAGATGATATTTTACTATATTTTGTTCCAGAATCGCAGAGGACTTCACGTATAAATTTATAGTTTGTGTTAAAATTACAAGTAGTTTGATTACATTATTAATTACATTTTAAAAACAAGTGTTTAATTTTCTTAAATTATTAATTACATTTTATTATTATAATTATTAAATATTTAAAGAACAATATATATACACGCACCTTTTTGTATAATTATTGTTCGTGATAACATTGCAAATAGTTTGATGAGAGAATAAAAAAAGTGTCAAATTTACTTAAATTATTAATCACATTATATTATTATAATTATTAAATCTACAATATTCAAAAAATTATATATATGTGTGTGCGCGCGCCCTCTTTAAAGTAATTTCACAAGTTAAAAACAATATAAAAAACTTGATAACCAAACACATGAAACTATTTTTCATTAATCTCAAACTCAAATGCAGTTTTAACCAAACACTTCAAAACTTATTTTGAACCGCAACTAAAGTACTTTTTATGAAATTGTTTTTTTAAAACCTCATCCACAAAAACAAAAACAATACAAAACACACCCTTAAACTCTTCCTTTCATATGCTTTGTAGGGTCATAAATTTTTTTTCTTGATTTTAATTCTAATTTATTATAATTCAGGTTGATGTGGAACATGTAAATATTCCTACAAAGAGCTAATTAGTTTTTTTTCAATTTAATTTGTAATGAATTTTTCCCCACAATTCTTGTTTCAATTTAATAGTATGAAAAGGGATATTAAAAAAATGCAACAAAACATCCCTTTTGTGTTGATGTCAAATTTGGGAATCATACAGACACGAGAGCATCGGGTTCCTGAAGGGTTATGGCTGTAAAATGAAATATTTCATTTTGTGAAATATTGAAATAATTTTTTTTTTCATTTAATAAATTTTATTTTTAGGGCATGCATGTATGGCCTTTTGGGTTCACGCCAATAACAAAATAAAAAAAAAAAAACAGGTGGGGGGGGGGGGATGAAGGGTGGCAAGTCAATTTCATCAGTTAGATGGCCCTAAAAGGATTAATCACCCCTATAAAAGGATTAACCACCCCTATAGACTTCCTAATAAAGAAGTGGACTCATCTTGCAAAACCTTCCATGCGGCAATAACATGCCTTTCTTCAGTCAATGGTGCCCCCACAGCAAAACGTAATATATACTTGCCTGATAGGACCTGCAAAAAATGGCTATGATCAGACAAGTAAACTGCAATTTCTCCTTTCCCTTCCTTAGGTAGATGATAAATTAAAGAAGAAGAAGAAACCACTGCATCGGCATTTTAGCTAATGCAGAAAAGATATAAAAAAGTATCACCGATCTTACTGTATGTGATATGAAAATTTTCCCTGATGAGTTTACAGCATCTAGTAAGTCACGGTTCAGATTGTTTCCGTGATCTTCATTGTTGCTAGGAGGTAGAAGGCGAAAACAAACCAAAGAAAATATCCGAGGGGTAACAACCTGCAATGTGAATTATGTTATAGAGAATTGATGAGTAATGATTTGCATAGAAATTGCATAAACAACCAAAGCCATGGGGAATTTTCATAAGTAGGCAGACATAGAAATGATTAAAAAATGCAATGAAATGATAGTTGTTGCTTATGGCACCTCTCTTTCGCATCAATTTTCAATCTTTCAGCCTAGTTTAATGCATCTAAGCCTCTTACATTACAATACTAACACCATAAGGAAAATTCTTGTTTCAAGGCAAGCAGTCGCCGTGTGCAAAGGCGAGTAGCTAGCATAACTGATTTCTTGTTCTGGAAATTGAAGGAAGGTTACCCGCTAATTTCCTATATTCTCCCAACGGTTCAATAGGCATCCCATGCTTAATAGCACTATGCCCAACAATGGCTTATCCCATGTCAGGTGCGCTAGCTGACATTAGAGGCAGTACTCACACCCCTTCAACAAATATAGGAAGAGCCATCTTAGCATTAGCTCATCCACCCTTACAATATAAACTGTTCTCTACCACACCAACAAGACTCCACCCTTACAATATAAACTGTTCCCTATCAAACTAACAAGACTCGGGACCAAGTTTAAGTCAAAAACAGCCACCATATCAACAAAAACCTGCCAATTTGGTGAAATTAAAGGTGTTACAGATACAAAGAATAGAGTAACTAGACCTGGTTAAAAAAGGTTTAGCCCTGTGAATACGTATGTATTAGAAAGATCCATGGATATTCAAGAAACGAGGTTCAATCAGGTGTGCAAAATAGAAACACATACAGAGACACGTAAAAAGGCTTATCTACCTCAAATCTTGGATCTGCAGCAACAAGCCCTTCAAAATATTTAGCCAAGTTGATATGATTTCTGATGTAGCACTGTAGATTTTCCAAACCATACAACCGCAGTACCATCCACAGTTTCAGTGATCTGCGATGTAGCATTTTCAGTAAGATTAATTTGCACTTCTGGTATATGATGCATGATTGTGCAGTTGAAAAGAGGCTTTGAGGCCAAAGTTTGATGGCACACCTAAACCGACGTCCAAGAGGAATTTGCCAATCTTTGTAGTCCACAACCATGTTTGCTTGAGAGGCCTGACATATCAAAATGTTAGGAAATAACGTAATTGAAATGTGCAAATAGATTGATAAATTATGATTGGTTAAGAGTTTAATTTTTTTGATATCGAAAATCCAATCTTCTACAGCTAGCAACTTGTTCTAATGTTACATAATCCTGTAACTTTTAAGGCATATAAACATGTTAAGAAAACAAGTTCAGAGATTAACATGTACAACAAAATTTAAATCATGGAAGCTGTAACCCCCAAGTTGGGAGATTCACATGAATATCTTCTAAGAAAATTATAAAGGCTAATTTGGAGCTTCTGAAATGCAGATAGATGAAACACAGCCAATGGCAGTCAAATTCATTGCAACATACTTTGGAAAGGCATGAAAATTCCCATCGTTTAAGTCCTCACAACATGATCCTATACTTGGTGAACTACGGGTGCAAATATTGTATGGAAACAAGAATAAGATGATGTTAAGGATGCTTACTTTGTTCTTCAGGAACTCGGGATTTGTAGAGAGGGCCTGGATTAAAGCATTTCTATCCTGTTGTCCAGCATAAAAATAAAACTTATTTAATGTATTTGCGTATTCAAACAACTAACTAACCAAAGGAACAACAATCAGCAGCCCAAAAAATTTAGGAGTTACAGCAATTATAGTCATAGTGTTTTAATCATAGCGATTAGTTTTTCATTTCTTTCTGGACAATTAGAAAACAGATATTCTATATTTACCAACAATCCTTTTTTATCTGGAACTGCATGGACTACTTGAGATTTCTAAGAAATTTCAAGAGCTGAAAGCACATTTTTGATGCAGCATTTTAATGATTCCTTTAGTGACAATAGTGGGACACTTCAAGAGATTTCATCATGCTGTCAAGGAACAACTCACTTAAAAGCCTAAGCTTTTAGATGGATGAGGCTCCAGAATATAATTTATATTATTCTCTAACAAATGCATCATTTCTAGATTACACAACAGAATTTGAGTAATTGAGCAACCTCCCACAATTATTTTTGAGAATCCCTTCTGCATAAACTTGTGAATTAAAGAAGTTAGATATATCCTTGCACTGAAGAGGATGGTAGTAAAGATATAAAGATATCCGACTGAAAAGCAAAGAGCTCCAAAATATTGACTTTTTGACCAGACAGAAATATGCAGATGCACAGAGCAACAGATGTAAATTTTTTTGATCACGGGTGCACAGGCAGTGCAATAGATTTTTCACTGCAAGTAGTACAGAAAAAGGAAATGGCAGTTGTGTAGATTCCATGAATTGTTTTCCAAAGATAATGGATATGATAAAGCTTATTACTAAAATGAACTTTAACCTCAAACTCCAAAAGAATCCCACCCCAATTCTCATTCTCCAAAGGAGGGAACTGCTACTGCCCAATAAGGGGTTCAACTACCTATGAACTGCAACTTAAGGGTATGGGGTATGTGGTGGTAAGCACATGTTTGGGCGTGTGAGTGAGAGTGAGGAGGGGGGGGGGGGGGGTCAGATTTCAGAGAGAGAGTGAACTGTAAATTCTTGGGACAAAACAATGATTGTTGCAGATAGCATGAAAAACATGTAAAAATCATTAAACATTGGGCCAGCATATGATAAATATGAGCAGAAAAGAAAACAGCATACCTTTACCCAAAGAGCCGAACAATCAAAGTTTGTCAGCAACCATTTATGAGCATTCATGTTGAAAGAGTCAGCTTCTTCAACACCATCAATGTAACAGCGATATTCTGGACATATACAAGCACTTCCAGCATACGCAGCATCCACATGAAACCATATTCCATTATTCTGTCAAGAGGCCATGTATAAAATCTTTGTTATCATGAACAAAAACTTTCATGGTAGTGTCATCAAGGTCATCGTATAGGATTTTACTTACACATATCTAGAAAAAAAAAACCCTCAACGGGTTTGAGAACTGGCATGTACTGAAGGAGGTTTTAAAGATACATAAACCCGGAATTTGTTATCATACACAATTTTGCATCACAGGTCTTCTAATAGAGAGGTTAATTTTGATGTCAATATTTCTGGGGTTTTTATCATGTTTCTTTCGGAATTCTATCAGGATGTTATATATATATATATATATAGACAACACAGATTACTTGGTGAATTCATTTTAACCTGCAGCCAGGGTAGCTTGCTTGTTTGGATTAGCTTGTTCTAGTTACCAACCCATTCCTTTCTTATTACACTTTAATCTTGGGTGCAAGGCTGCACTTGCCAATGCTGCTAGATCTTGATAATAATAGAGTATGCAGTTTAGTAAAGGCTTAAAGCAGATTTCTTGCTTATTTCACTATACAGACTACTGTTACCTTAGCAATCTTTCCTAGAGCAAGCAAAGGATCAACAGCTGTTGATGATGTAGTGCCTACCTGCAAGAACATGAAAGGCTTTTAGTACCATTAAAATACCAAAAAATAAAAAAGGCGTAAAATCTACTTACAATAACATTATATGACCATGTACAAGGATTCACATACATACACTGATTAAAATGTAACCTGAACTTTATATCTGGATTACTGCTAGTCCAACCAAATAGTCTTGTACAGAAAAGTTTACAGCTGCAATACCTATTACAAACCAAACACATTTCTTATCTATATATTTTGTGATCCCATTAAGGAGCCGCAGCCTAGTTCAACAGTAGAAGTTCTAGCTTGCAAACACAAAAGGTTCTAGTCTTGAGAGAAACCATTACATGCAAGAATTGTAAGTGGCAGTTATATTTCTAGAATTTTATCACAAGGCAAAAATAGATAATGTCCTTTGAATATCTATCCTAATAATCAACCCCTAAGAGCATTGCACATTTGGTGATGCCCAAATAACCCCCAAGTAAAAAAACACAAGGATCCACAGATCTATACCCAGTTCCTGAATTCAGTAAGCTTTATACGTGCTGCAGATGACAAAAACTTACAATTTATTAATTCTCCAGCATATGAGTGGCGAATTTATCTGCAGCTAGTGTGATCAAACTAATTTTTTGAGAACCTATTGAACAAAAACATGTTTGCAACCACTTCAAAATTCAGTTACTAATTATCTTAACAGTTGACTAAATCATGAATTTAGTGAGCTTTTTCTATTTTATTCCAATAGAGTAACCAGATGATAAGTATAGGTTTCAAAGAAGATTTTCATGCTCCAGAGTCATCATCAGCATTCTACCTAAAAATAAAACAGTGTTTGCCCAAGTACGGAGCATATAGACCTTTTGGATACACCAACTTGTTCCATTAATGTGTTTAAAAGAAAAAAGAAACAAAAAAGAGTACACATCTTAATTCTACCATATATTATCTGAAAGAATCACCAAAAGAAAACACAGTCAAGGTCAATGAGCATCAAAATAAAACAACCAAGGAAAGAATTTTCAGAATCTTACTGTAGCACATAAGAAGAAGGGGATCAATCCAGTGGAAATGTCATCTGAAATTGCTTCACTAAGTAAATCTGGAGAAAGGGCATAATTTGTTGAAGATTCTGTTTTTAGCAGCTTGCAATTTTCAGGATGGATCCCTCCTATCTGTCATTAGTTAGAAAAAAATAATATGATATGAATATAAAGAGACATTACAAATAGCAAAAATAACTTCACCATGGTAAAAAATCTCAATAAATGCACACACAAATGTATATAAGTGTAAAACAAAATGAAGAACATGTGACTGCTGAATGGAGACCTTGAAAAACTCCATGGTAATGGAATGTTATGGGACTTTTTATTCCTAAAGCAGCTGGAACAATCAGTTTTAGTACCACGCTAACTTGGTTTCCAGCATATACTTGATGCAAAATTAAAGAAACATATCTAGTAACTGGCTTTAGAAAAAATAATTGTATGCATGTTTGTATGATTGCATCACATGTTCGTTAAATAATAACATGCAATTTTATCTGATTTAAGAATATGAAAAACTGATACACAATGCGATGTAAAAAAGGAAAAATCTGGTTGGTCTTCTTGAGAACATGTGAACAATGGAAAGTTCATGGTTTGAAAATGCTCTGTCTGTTTCTATTTCGTCAAGCAGCTGGAAAGGTAGCTTTTAGTGCTGCACCAACATAGTTGCCAGCTTGTGCTTAATTTAATATGAAGTGACATCCAGTGACCAAAGTTAGAAAATTTATCGTGTAGAGAAAAAGTAGCTTGACCAAAGGCTACAGGTAAGAGTAAGCCTATGGAATAAGAATTGAAATGCTGTGCTAAGTAATATGAAGTGCGTTCACTATCACTCGCCTCAAATAGTACCACTTGAATATCCCCAAAAAAAATCGACTCAGAAAACAAAAGAAGTCAATAGAATGAAGCATCATCTTCAGAGTTTTGTATGTCATTAATGGGTGCAACTTTTATGGATGTTTGTGCGTAGTTTTACAAAGATACCTTGCAGGATGTTTGTGACTCAGAAAAAAAAAGAAGTCAATAGAATGAAGCATCATCTTCAGAGTTTTGTATGTCATTAATGGGTGCAACTTTTATGGATGTTTGTGCGTAGTTTTACAAAGATACCTTGCAGGCTTTTTGCAAAGCAGAGTGTGTTTGATCGGATGCATAAACAACTAGCTTTTCAAGGGCATTTTTTCCAAGCTTCGTCAAGACTCTATCACGAGCAGCCAGAAGCACAACTAGAACAGATTCACTTGCAGTGCCCTGTATCACTCCACCACCTTGTCCTGTAACGTAAATCCATAAGCTTTTCAAAATTGCACCTACCACAAACATCAATAATTTAAACTCTTTTGAACATAACTCTGGCATCAAAACTGCTTATGCAAGTGTCCTATAAATGAATCATTGTGCAATGCCATCTTCAGACGGCTGTTAAGAACATTGTAAGAAACATTTCAAAATATCAACTGCAGAGACTGAACAAAGCTGGTTTCTGCTATACCAATGAAAAATTACTGAGCATATTATGGCATCCATGTGAGCTCATAGACCAAGTTAGTATTTTGTTAAAATTGTATGACATAAAGTCTGTGCCACCTTTACATATGAATTTTAACAATCATTCATCAGAACCCTTACCAGTAGAGAGAAAGTCTTCAGGAAGCTTGAGCAATTTACCAAGCCAATCTAGAACAATCATTTCAAGCTCAGTTGCAGCAGGAGAAGTTATCCAGCTAAAACCCACCATATTAATACCAGCACTAAGCATTTCTCCCAAAAATCCAGCAACACTGCTGTTAGAAGGATAATAAGCAAAATAACTCGGGCTTTGCCAATGGGTCACCCCCGGTAATATCTTTGCTTGAACATCTGCATTCACATCACGAAACTAATCAATGGAAAGAAACAAAACCCGCCAACAAAAAGTTCATTTTTTCCCTCTCTTGTTTATGTAAAATAAAGCAAATTCACCATCAAGAACATTTTGCAACGTTTCAGGCTGATTTGGAGCAGAATCTGGCAGAAGTTCGCGTAGATATCCAGGCTGCACAAATAGAAAAAACACATTTGCCACCAAATTCACACACACTCATACACAACAAAAAGAGAGACCATAAGGAAATCAAAAAGGAAAGAAACCCAGATAAAGTCAAAGAATATTAAAGCTAAGGAAGGTTAAAGACCTCAACTTGGCTGAGAACAGGGAAATTCTCAATGGATTTGTAATAATCAGCAATAAAGTCTACCATTTTATGTGCATTCTCTCTCAGTTGCTCTGAATCCATCGGTTTCAATCCCTTACTCTCCCTAAAAAGCACATTCACATCAAGATTAATCCAGCATGACGCATACATAAACACAATTCAAAATCAAAACACACACCACTCCTGTAAAACTTCCACGACTTACATGTTTAGCTATTGGTTTCTTGTCAAATGAAAAGGGAAGTGTGTGCTGCCAGAGCTCGAGCTCGAGGAGTTAAGAATTGAAACTATATTCTTTAAAGAGAGTAACAAATGCACTAATACTCCGGTGGGTTCAACGGTGAAAGCTATGTTTTTTAACACAATCGTTTGGACGGATGGATAAGTAGGCAAGGGAAGGGAAGATGGAGGGAGCGTCGATAGTTTATTTCTTCATGCGTAAATTATGAGTTAGTCCCTTTAGTTTTAAAACATAAATTAAATAGTCCCTCTATATTTGTTAATTAAATAATTTACGGAATTTGTAAGATTTTACAATATAAGTTTATGAGATTGTGATATGAACGATATTTTTTTGGTATCTTGATTTTAAAAAAAAATATTATAGCATGTTTGACCCATTTTAAGTGTGAATTTACGCAATTCAAAAACTTGAATCGTGATTTTAGTAATTAGGGTATTCATCAAATTAATTTGATGATGTTTTTTTATTTCTTTTCTGATCAATCTTTTCATATTATTATTTTTATCCCTTTTATATTCTTAAAAAATGAATTATAAAATAAAATAAGATTGATGAAAAATATTAAGCTATAAAAAATATTAAGTTATAATTAACTCCATCCTCCATAGACTTCTCTTTATTAACTTCAAACGTTTTGTTGTCCACAAATCTACGCCGTGCGATTCACGACTTTACAATGAGCGTACTTTGCTACTAATATTTTGGAGACAATAATAATAACCTTGAAATTATTGTTTTTACAGTATTTTTATTTTTTAATATTAATATATTAAAAATATAAAATTATGAAAAAAATTTTAAGAAAACTT